>CM053030.1:132531049-132923549 GCA_028564925.1 Lithobates sylvaticus | reverse complement strand
AAAGTAGAAAGACACAGGGGTAGGCTGAACAGTGGCTGATCACTGTAGAGGCTATTACAGTGATCAGGTGATCGGAAACATGACCTTCTGGTTCCCAGTCATTAGTGGAGAGCTGAGCCACTGTGCTGGGAGCACGCTGTGCAGGGCATTTCCAGCACAAACACAGGTAAGCATATATGTAGCCTCACAGGATAAGAACCCATCCATATGTCCATATGCTTGTTAGGAAGGGGTTAACCACTTGAAGAGCTGCATGCTAAAGGGTAACTTCACTTTCATGAAAAAAAAAAAAAAAGCATATTTAATTGCAAGTTTACACAAACATTACCTTTCCTTTTCAATCTGCAGCTGTTGTAATTTTCTGTAAAATACAATGCAATATATCAACTTAGGGGCCTTCTGTACACAGTTGATGTACAGAACTTTCCCAGAAATGTAAAAAAAAAAAAAAAAAAAATTACGTAAACGGGTGACCCTGCCCCCCTCTGGGCTGTCATCTGAACAGAAGCGTCACACAGCGGGAGACTCCCATTGAGGCGGATCAGAGGACAAAGCGGAGACGAGAAGACCGGAGGAGGAAGCGGAGGAAGATAGAGGAAGAATCGGGGGAAGAACAAGATGGAGGAAGAAGAAGAACACCAAAGGAAGACCAGAATAAGATGGAAGAAGAAGCAGGGAAAGAAGAAGACATTAATAAAGGAATTGTCAAAAAACGTCTATTGTCTTTTTTTTTATTTTTGACACTTTTTTTGTGAAATGGTAGGGGTACATTTGTACCCCATTACCAATTCACACAGGTGGCTCCCAAACAAAATTGACATCCTTTTTTTCCCACAAATAGAGCTTTCTTTTGGTGGTATTTGATCATCCCTGCGGTTTTTATTTTTTGCGCTATAAACAAAAAAAGAGCAACAATTTTGAAAAAAACACATTATTTTTTACTTTTTGCTATAATAAATATCCCCAAAAATATATAAAAAAATTTTTTTCCTCAGTTTAGGCCGATACGTATTCTTCTACAAATTTTTGGTAAATAAGCGATTAGCGATTATTGATTCGTTTGCGCAAAAGTTATAGCGTTTACAAAATAGGGTATAGTTTTATAGCATTTTTATTAATAATTTTTTCTTACTAGTAATGGCGGCGATCAGCGATTTTTATTGTGACTGCGACATTATGGATGACACATCGGACATTTTTGACACATTTTTTGGACCATTGTCATTTATACAGCAATCAGTGCTATTTAAATGCACTGATTCCTGTGTAAATGACGCTGGCAGTGAAGGGGTTAACCGGGGGGTAGCAGTGTAGGGTTTAAGTGTTCCTAGGGGTGTGATACTAACTGTGGGGGTCATGGCTGTGTGTTAGTGAACACTGATCTCTGCTCCAATCACAGGGAGCAGAGATCAGTGTCACTTGTTGCTAGGCAGAACGGGGAGATGCTGTTTACTTCTGCATCTCCCCGTTCAGCCTTCCCGCGAGACGATTGCGGGTATCCCCGCGGTGATCGAGTCCGCGGGATCCGCGACCAGACTCACGAGGGTCACGACCGGCGGCACGCACGCGATGGCACGGCGGAATTCTTAAATGGACATACCTGTACGCCATTATGCCTGCCCGTGCCATTCTGCCGACGTACATCGTCGTACGACGGCCCGGAACCGGTTAAATGCCTTTTTTTTCCTTTAGAAATGTCATTTTGCTGTCAGACTGTTCTAAACATGGGAAACATGCTCCACTTTACAGGCATACTATAGACACCCCCCAGGTACGAAATTTAACGAAAATACAATTTAAAACTGCTTGCAGTTTTAATGTAATGTCTGGTTCCGGCAATATGGATGAAAATCATTGAGAAAAATGACATGGGTAGCCCCCCTGCCCATTACCAGCCCCTTTGGGTCTTGTATGGATATTAAGGGGAACCCCGTATCCAAATTAAAATAAGGAAAGGCGTGGGGCCCCCAGGCCCTATATACACAGAACAGCAGTATACAGGCGGTGCAAACAAGACAGGGACTGTGTAGGTTTGTTGTTAAGTAGAATCTGTTTGTAATTTTGAACTGGTACCGTTTTAAAGTGTAGCTCCAGTCAAAAAATCTATTTTTAAGCTTTTTGGAAAACATAAGGAAGGGTTATCACCCCTGTAACATTTTTTTCCAGCTGTGCACCTCTTCAGAAGATTTCACCTCACTTTATGTCCCAATAACAAATGTTTTTTGAAAATTTGGGTTTTTTAGTAAAACAAGGATTGGGATAAAGCATCAGTGGAGAGAGTAGACATGTTTTTACCATATCAACTCTTACAGGAGAGAATTCCCCATCCTAGGGGTAGATTTCATCTCACTTCCTGTTGTCTCCTTCCGTTTGCAAGTAGGAGACGTTTGTATGTTGGATGTTTGAAAGTAGGGGCCTGCCCTATATGCTCTGCAGAAATTTGGGCCCAAGGTGTTGGTGTTGCCACAACAATGTAAAGCCCCATACACACGGTCGGATTTTCCGATGGATTCTGTCCTATCAGACAATGTTGTCGGAAATTCCGACCGTGTGTAGGCACCATCGGACAGTCCTATCTCCTGCTGGATAGATTTTTTGACAACAAAGTCCGATCACACCAAATCCGATCGTGTGTAGCGAATTCCGACGGACAAAGTGCTACGCATGCTCAGATCACATTACAAGACCAAAGCTATTGGCTACTAGCCTCTACGTAGTCCCGTCGTAGGCAACAAACGTCACCACGTTCAGAATGATCGGATTTTCCAACAACTTTGTCCGACCGTGTGTACGCAAAACCAACATCGGACAAAGCACGACGGACATGATCCGACGGACCTGGTCCTCGGATAATCCGCGCGTGTGTATGGGGCTTAAGCCCTCAAAGTGACTCTTGGTGGGCGCTGGAACGCCCTGCTGTGAACGATTATATCAAGAATTGGAATTGCATGACATTGTTGAACAGTGCAATAAAAATTGTGCCTTTGGTGGTGGTGGTGCTGGTGCCATAACATTGTAATTCCTCACGGTTACTCTTGGTGGGCGCTGGAACGGGCACTGCTGTGAAATATTATATCAAGAACTGTAATTACACGCCCCTGTTAAACAGCGGCTGAAAAATTGGGCCTTAGGCACTGGTGCCAGAACACTGCAACCCCTCACAGATACTCTATTTGGAGTGCAGGAATGAGTCCTGCTGCAAAGAATTGCATAAAAAATTGTAATTACAAGCCCCTGTCAAACAGGGGCTGAAAAATTGGGCCTTAGGCACTGGTGCTGGTGCCATCACACTGCAACCCCTCACAGATACTCTAGTTGAAGCACAGGAATGAGCCCTGCTGCAAAGTTTTTTACCAAAAATTGTAATTACACGCCCCTGCTAAACAGGGGCTGAAAAATTGCCTTAGCAACTGGTGGTGGTGCCCAGAACCAAAAATGTTCTTCCAAGCTATCATCAGGATCCTTGAGGAGGAGGAAGAGGATAGTCAGACAGCATAACAGGATAGTCACTCAGAGTCAGCATCAGCATAGGCAGTCTTGAAAGGATCTGACAATTCAAAATAAATTATTCGGTTAAATCAGCTTCAAGTGCTTGGTAGCTGTTGGAGATCCAAGACTGATTCATCTTTATGAAGGTCAGTCAATCAACTGAGTCGGTGGACAGGCGCACCCTGTGATCGGTTACAAAGCCTCCAGCAGCACTGAATGTGCGTTCTGAAAGAACGCTGGATGCAGGACAGTAGCTCAATTGCATACTGTGCAAGCTCTGGCCAGTGATCCATCCTCAAGACCCAGTAACCCAGAGGATTTTCGGTGGGAAAGGTGTCCAAGTCTGATCTTTCCCCTAGGTATTCCTGGACCATGTAAATCAGACGCTGGTGATGGTTGCTGGAACCGATCATACCTTGGGGCTGCGGACTAAAAAATTGTCTCTCTTCTATCAGGCACCCACGTGGAGTCAGTGACCTCATCATCCCCTCCCTCCTCATCACTGGAGCAAACCTGGCAGTATGCTGCAACTGGTGGAACATGGCTGCCAGATTGCTGTCCTTCTTGGGGATCCCCTCTCTCTGGGCTCACGCTACTGACTTCCTCTAGCTGGGTATAATCATCAGAGCCTTCAAAACGCTGGGCATCCTCCTGGAGCATGTACCCAACACTGTGCTCAAACAGTACCCAACACTGTGCTCAAACAGGAGGACATGGTGGGTCTAGGGAAGGAGTGACTGATGCCATTGAGACGAGGGAAGAGGCCACATTGGCAGCTGCTTTGCCAGTACCCTGAGCCTGGGTGAGAGAGGATGAGGAGGGCTTGGTCATCCACTCTACCAAGTCTTCGGCATGTTGCGGCTCAACACGTCCATCTGACAAAAGAAAGGACAAGCGTATCCCATGGCCACGTGCTGATGAGGATGCACCGCGTCCACGACCAGCACTGTTGCCTCTAGACACAGAGCCTGCTTGCCCTCTTTTATTGCCTCGTGACTGTCTGCCTCTCCTTGTTGGCCTTCCTGACATACTAATGGCCTGCAGGAGATGAGAACACCAGCAATTGGGGTAGCTTCAGGTGTACACTGTGCAGGTGGCACAATACACAGACTGTAACTGCTACAGCTGCCTGTGGTATAGGACTAGAACAACACGAGCAATTGGGGTAGCTTCAGGTGTACACTGTGCAGGTGGCACAATACACTGACTGTAACTGCTGCAGCTGCCTGTGGTATAGAACTAGAACAACACCAGCAATTTGGGGTAGCTTCAGGTAAACACTGTGCAGGTGTCACAAAAACCGTCACGTCAGACAGCTTACTCGTGTGCGCCGGCGCGCGCTGGTGTGCGCGCTCCTGTGCGCGTTCCCGCGGGTGCGGGCTTGCGTGCGCACGCGGTGGTTTGAGTGCACCTGTGCGCGCTGTTGGCGCCAACCAGCCTATTTAATCAGGCAGCACCTGTTGGCCAGTGCTGCCTGATCTTCAGCTTCCCAGAGACCTTGCTCTTGTGTTTGAATCCTGTTATACCTTGTCTGATCCTGTGACCCGGCTTGCCCTTTGGAATTCCTTGACCTCTGCCTGCCTAAAGACCTCTGCCTGCCTGACGACTCTTCTGCCTGCTCCTTTGTACCTCGCCATCAGAACGCTGCCGAACCCTGCATGTATCTGGATTATCCCACTTTCTGCTGAGAGACTTGTGCCTGCTTTCAATACCGCACCTTCTCCCCAGTGAGCCTTTGCTATTTGCATCCGGGACTCTTAACTATCTCTCCTGCCCAGTGCACCAACATACCTGGACTTTACCACACCCTCTGGATACCCTGCATATCCCTACCAATCTTGCCACCAGTGGAATCACCATCTGTGTATCCTGCATACCTGTACCCCATCTTGCCACCAGTGGACTCTCACCACCAACGCCCGGAAACCCTGCACCAGGCTCTCATACCCTTCCTGACTCTCGTGCCTCCTGTACCCATCTCCAGGGGCCGTGAGTGGGACCCGTACGGGAGACCTCCCTCTGCCCAAGTGGACTCACCGGTCAGGTACCTACCAGCGTGATAGTATCAGGCAGCCATGACCGAGTCCGGGTAGGGGGCCTCCCCCATGGAGGAGATGTGCAGACACCTAGCGGGTCTAACCCAAGCTGTGAAAGGCCTACAGGAAGGCTATTCTCGATTGGAAGAACAGGTCCAAGCCATGTCTGCATCTTCTGTCCCTCAGGTTGCATCTTCTGTTGGGTACCCCCAAGCACCCTCCGTGGTCATGCTTCCACCTGAACCCAAGGTACCCATACCGGAAAAATTCTCTGGGGAACAAAGTAAGTACCGTGCTTTTCGCAATGCCTGTGAACTTTACTTCGCTCTGCAACCACAGACTTTTTCATTGGAAGCTACAAAAGTGGGGTTCATCATCTCCCTTCTGACCGGTGAACCTCAAACCTGGGCCCACCGTCTGTTGGAGCAGAAGTCTGCGTCCTTGGATTTCCTTGATCATTTCTTCACCGCAATGGCTCAGCTGTATGAGGACCCTCAACCCGCTGCCACGGCTGAAACCGCATTACAATCTTTACAGCAAGGTCGCAGAACGGCCGAGGATTATGCCGTTGAATTCAAACGCTGGAGCTCTGATACAGAGTGGAATGATGCGGCACTACGACACCAATTTCGCAGAGGACTGTCGGGCTCCCTAAAGGATGAGTTGGCTCGTGTAGGGATCCCTCAGTCCTTAGATGGGCGGCACAGTGGTGTAGTGGTTAGCACTCTCACCTAGCAGTAAGAAGGGTCGCTGGTTCAAATCCCAAACACGACACTACCTGCCTGGAGTTTGCATGTTCTCCCTGTGCCTGCGTGGGTTTCCTCTGGGTACTCCGGTTTCCTCCCACAAACCAAAGACATGCAGGTAGGTTAATTGGCTTCTGTCCAAAAATTTGCCCTAGTATATGAATGGGGACCTTGGATTGTGGGCTCCTTGAGGGTAGGGACCGATGTGAGTGTGCAATGTACAGGGATAGGGACAATTGTAGACACTCAGGTTGAACTGGATGGACTGATGTCTTTATTCAACCTTACAAACTATGAAACTAGATGAACTTATTAATCTGTCGGTTCAAATTGACCGCCGCCTCAGGGAAAGACGGGCCGAAAGATCTTCTGGTCCATCTCGCCCCTTCTGGATGCTTCCCAAAGTACCTGGTCCTTCCAACCTAGTCCCCTCGGCTTCATCTACCCCGGTTTCAGGGGCTCCTGAACCAATGCAGATCGGACTACTTCGGCCTTCCTTGACCCCAGAGGAAAAGATGCGCAGACGGGCCCATAATCTATGTTTATACTGTGGGGAACCTGGACACTATGCAAGAATGTGCCCCAACAAGACACATAAGTGTTTGTCTGCTTCTTCCTTATGTGCACCTGTCTTACTCCCAACCGGCACTCACCTGGCTCTCACTATTGTTTTGCAGCTCTCCGGTCGGAGCATTCCAGTATCAGTCATCATTGACTCAGGGGCCTGCAGCTGCTTCATTGACCAAGTTTTTGCAACCAATCATGGCATCCCTCTTCAACCCACACGGTCCGAGGCCTTGCGGTCCACCTGGCGAATGGTTCCACACTTAGTTCCGGTCCGGTTACCCAGGAAACGGAACCCCTATTGACCACCATAGGATCCCAACACCAGGAGCTCTTACGGTTGGATGTCATACCTTCTCCTCTCTTCCCAATCATTTTAGGAATGCCCTGGTTGCGTGCTCACAACCCCAGTATCAACTGGGCTACGGGTGAAGTCCAGTTTCCTTCTAGATATTGCCGTCAGAACTGTCACTGTGGGACACCCGATCAACCGGCTTCACTTCTATGTCTGGATACTGACTCTGAACTCCACCAGTCCATCCCTGAACCCTACCGGGACTTTGTAGATGTGTTCAGCAAAAAGGGGGCAGAGACACTTCCCCCACACAGGCCTTATGATTGTCCCATAGAACTTCTACCCAGAACAGAAGTACCCTTCGGAAGAATCTTTCCACTTACTGAACAGGAATTGGGCACTCTAAAAGACTACATAGGCGAGAATCTGGCAAAAGGGTTCATTCGTCCTTCCACATCCCCGGCCGGTGCAGGTATCTTTTTCGTCGAAAAAAAGGATCACTCTTTACGCCCCTGCATTGATTACCGCGAATTAAACAAAATCACCATCAAAAACAGATACCCCCTTCCATTGGTGCCAGAACTCTTTCAAAGGCTAGGTACAGCCAAAATCTTCACAAAACTGGATCTTCGTGGGGCTTACAACCTGATCCGCATCCGAAAAGGGGACGAGTGGAAAACGGCCTTCCGTACTCGATTCGGGCACTACGAGTACCTCGTCATGCCATTTGGTTTATGCAATGCCCCAGCAACTTTCCAGCACTTTGTTAATAACATCTTCCACGACTATTTGGATTTGTACGTCATTGTCTATTTGGACGATATTCTAATTTTCTCTTCCTCCTTGGCTGACCACCGCAGGCATGCCCGAAACGTCCTTATCCGTCTAAGACAACATGGACTGTATGCTAAATTTGAAAAATGTAATTTCGAAATCCGGAGTGTACAATTTTTGGGACGGCAGAAGGAATCAGAATGGATCCCGAAAAAGTATCCGCCATCTTGGATTGGCCAGCACCTATAGACAGAAAGGGAGTGCAACGCTTCATTGGCTTTGCTAATTTCTATAGGAAATTTATTAAAGGATTCTCCTCTATTATTTCACCTATCACTTAACTTACCCGACAAGGAATTCGGTTTCATTGGACCCCCAAAGCACAACTGGCCTTTGAGAAACTTAAAGAACTCTTCACTTCAGCCTCTATTCTTAACTACTTGCCTACCAGCCACGAACACCTCCTTACTGACCAAGCCATTTTTAAAAAACAAATCGCAATAAGCGTATTTATATTGATTGGTTTGCGCAAAAGTTATAGCGTCTACAAAATAGGGGATAGATTTATAGCATTTTTATTATTATTTTTTTTTTTTTACTAGTAATGGCGGCGATTTGCGATTTTTATCGTGACTGCGACATTGCGGCGGACACTTCAGACACTTTTGACTCATTTTTGGGACCATTCACATTTATACAGCGATCCGTGCTATAAAAATGCATTGATTACTGTATAAATGTGACTGGCAGGGAAGGGGTTAACGCTAGGGGGCGCTGCAGGGGTTAATGTGTACCCTATCTTGGTGATTCTTACTGTGGGGGGAGGGGACTGACTGGGGGAGGAGACCGATCGGTGTCCCTATGTACAAGGGACACACCATCGGTCTCCTCTCCTCTGACAGGACGTGGATCTGTGTGTTTACACACACCGATCCACGTCCTGCTCGATTACCGGGCAATCGCGGGTGCCTGGCGGTGCAGCCGTCATTTGACAGTGGGCAGGCAGCTAGTGGTTAAACATCCGAACCCAGCCTTGCCCTTTGTTTTAGAAGTCGATGCCTCGGAGATTGCAGTGGGAGCTGTGCTATCTCAGCGACAGGGTGCCAAGGCTCTTCTCTTTCCAGTAGGCTTCTTCTCCCGCAAACTAACCTCTTCGGAACGTAATTACGATGTGGGCGATAGGGAACTTCTCGCCATAAAGGTAGCTTTGGAAGAATGGCGCTACCTATTGGAGGGTGCTGCACATCCTGTTCTGGTGTACACCGATCACAAAAACTTGGAGTACCTGAGAACAGCTAAAAGATTAAGACCTCGACAAGCCAGGTGGGCTCTATTCTTCTCACGTTTCCAACTCCACATAACCTATCGGCCTGGCTCTAAGAACATCAAGCCAGATGCTCTTTCTCGGATGTTTTTGGATATCGAGCACGACATTCCCCCCGATACCATTCTACCCGCCAGGGAAATTTCCTGCTTTTACAAGAGGATCTCATGTCTCGGATCAAACAAGCCTCCATTGGGATGCCTCCCCTGGATGGAGTTTCCAGTAAGGACGGATTGTTCTGGCATGAAGGCAAGATTGTGGTTCCATAAAAAATGAGATTACATGTATTAGAATTATGCCATGACCACAAGCTGGCCGGGCACTTTGGTACCTCAAAAACAATTGACCTACTACTACGTACCTTCTGGTGGCCCCATCTGACCAGGGATTGTAGGAAATATGTTGAATCATGCTGTGTCTGTGCCCGAAATAAGACTAGCCGAACAAGAGCCTGGGGTCTATTAAAGCCTTTACCAGTCCCAGAAAGACCGTAGAGTATGGTTTCAATAGACTTTATTGTCAAACTCCCACCATCAGAAGGTTTTTCCTCTATCTTTGTCATAGTGGACAGACTGTAAAAAATGGCACATTTTCTGCCCATGAAGGGCACTCCTTCAGCTCTGGAAACAGCACAAACATTCATTAAAGAAGTGGTAAGGTTACATGGAGTTCCAGCAAATATAGTTTCGGATTGTGGTGTCCAATTCACCTCGAGATTCTGGAAGGCTCTCTGTGGATCTCTGGAAATCGAGTTAGCGTTCTCATCTGCATACCATCCACAGACAAACGGCCAGACTGAGAGAACCAATCAGACGTTGGAACAATATTTACGCTGCTTTTCTACCTTTTCCCAAAACGATTGGGCCTCCTTGCTTCCCATTGCTGAATTCTCATATAATAACTCTCTGCACTCAGCTATTAACCAAACACCGTTCTTCGCCAATTATGGGTACCATCCATCCTTTCTACCTAGGTCAATTCCGGAATGCTCCATACCCGCAGTGTCGGAGACACTGGACTACTTCTCCACTAACAACAAGCTACTACAGGAGACCATGACTAAGGCACAGGAGAATTACAAAAGAATCTTTGATGGAAAGAAGTGCGGAGAACTTATCCTGGAACCCGGTGATCAGATCTGGTTGTCCACTACCAATTTGAAGATGGCCTGCCCTTCCAGGAAATTAGGTCCTAAATTTTTGGGTCCTTTTTCCGTGAAGAGAAAAATTTATAATGTCGCCTACGAATTGGATTTACCTACTTCCCTGAGAATACATCCAGTCTTCCATGTTACTCTTTTGAAACCGGTGACTCCAAATCCCTTTGCTGGCCGCAGGGTTGGTCCCCCCAAACCTATCATTGTCAATGACGAAGAGGAATTCGAGGTGGAAGCAATTCTGGATTGTAGAAAATGGCGTAACCAGATCCAGTTTCTCATCAAATGGAAGGGGTACGGGCCTGAAGATAATTCATGGGAACCTGAGGACAACCTGCATACGGGTGAGTTGTTACGAACTTTCAAAAACTCACATGCCTCCAAGTTAGCTCAACTGGGCATCCGGAGGCTGCCCTTAAGGAGGGGGCACTGTCACAAAAAACATCATGTCAGACAGCTTACTGGTGCGTGCCGGCGCGCGCCGACGCGCGCTGGTGTGCGCGTTCCCGCGGGTGCGGGTGCGGGAGTGCGTGCGCGCGCACGCATCCGGGGGCGCGCGCGCGGTGGTTTGAGTGCACCTGTGCGCGCTGTTGGCGCCAACCAGCCTATTTAATCAGGCAGCCCCTGTTGGCCAGTGCTGCCTGATCTTCAGCTTCCCAGAGACCTTGCTCTTGTGTTTGAATCCTGTTATACCTTGTCTGATCCTGTGACCCGGCTTGCCCTTTGGAATTCCTTGACCTCTGCCTGCCTAAAGACCTCTGCCTGCCTGACGACTCTTCTGCCTGCTCCTTTGTACCTCGCCATCGGAACGCTGCCGAACCCTGCATGTATCTGGATTAACCCACTTTCTGCTGAGAGACTTGTGCCTGCTTTCAATACCGCACCTTCTCCCCAGTGAGCCTTTGCTATCTGCATCCGGGACTCTTAACTATCTCTCCTGCCCAGTGCACCAACATACCTGGACTTTACCCTCTGGATACCCACACACACCCTCCCTCTGGATACCCTGAGCTATAATTGGCCACAGGCATTCTGCCTGTGGCCAATTATGGCTCTCCTCGCTGCCGGTGCTGTGATTGGCCAAGCATGTGGGTCATAGTGCATGCTTGGCCAATCATCAGCCAGCAATGCACTTCAAAGCTGCAGTGAATTACGCGCCACTCGAATTTTGCGCAAATGGCCCATAATGTTCGGATTTCGCCGAACGGAGGAACAGCGGGTTTTCGAGTCGAACATGGGTTTGACTCGAACACTAAGCTCATCCCTACTGACAAACATGCTATCCTACAAAAATGTAGGCCTCTTCATGGATGACCACCCGCTACTGATCTTTTATGAATGGGTACGCTTCGCTCATCATGATGGATGATTTAAAAAATGTTCAAAAAATGTTGACTCGCTTCTCGTACATGACTGCTCTGCCTGTTGCTGAACTCTCAGAAGAATCCTTCAAATATTGTCTCTTTTTTAATTTTTGTTTTCTGCTGTTACAGGGTTTGTAATTTTTCCTCATTTGCACACTGACTTTTCCCACTGAGGCATCTTTGCTTCTCGTTGCTCTACTTTTGATGTGACAGACTACTGCTCCAACCACTAAGATAGCCCCCCTACTACTAATGTGCTGCCAACATGGTCATGGGGGGTCCCTTCTCCTCTCCCCCTTCTCTTCCCTCCCTTCCCCTCCCCTTGTTTCCCTTTTTTCCTTCTCCTTCCCTCCTCATTTTTCTTTCCTATCCCTCTTCTCCCTTATTCCTCCTTACTCTCCTCCCCCTGGTGTTCTACCATGGCACCCCTTACTAGAGGAGTTATCTTTTGGCAGGTGCTTGATGGAGATGAGCTCCATGTGGAAAAAAAGTGAAGTCAACGAGGCCTGCTCGGAGGTTTCCCCTTACGATTATCTATGTTTGTTATATTTGGTTATATATATATATATATATATATGTGTTCTCTTTTAAAATATTTTTTCTTATAACTATTACCCTTATTGCAGTCATCCTAGACTTGGAGGGGCAATGCCTGCAGTGGTAACTGCGTTGGACTACTCCACTGACTCCTATTAAAGCAGACATAGCTCCGTTGTTGCGCTGGAGATTACTTGAAGGTAGGGATGGGCCCGGTGTTCGATTCGAACCCATGTTCGAATCGAACATCGGGCATTCGACCGCTCGTCGAGCCCAGAACTATTTGGGCCGCTCGCATCAAATTCGTGTGATGCGATCGGCCCGCAATGCACTGCGCCAGTCGCAGTGCATTGCTGGCTGATGACTGGCCAAGCATGCACTGTGACCCCGCATGCTTGGCCAATCATAGAGCCAGCGGCGAGGAGAGCCATAATTGGCCACAGGCAGGATGCCTGTGGCCAATTATAGCTCAGGGGGTTTAGTACACACCCCACACTATAAAAGGCTGCCGCGCCGGTGGCCTCGTGTAGTGTGTTTCAGCGTGTCAGTGACAGTATCTGCTGTGATCCATTCTGCAGTGCTGCTGAGTCTGACATTATCTGTGCTGTGATTCTGGGGATTAGTGTGTGCATGCTGTTAGTACAGCATTGCAGTATCACATTAAAACACCTTTACCCTTCTGGCCTGTTGTGTCATCTAAGGCAGCCATCTGCGGCTAATGAATTGCTGGCTCCCGTAACACAGAGAACAGTTATTCATTGAAAGTCATTGATAAAAAAAAAGTAATTGATAAAAATAAATAAAAATAAAGCGTGGGGGTCCCCCCAAATTCAATTACCAGGCCCTTCAGGTCTGCTATGGATATTAAGGGGGACCCCAGCCAAAAAAAATGGCGTGGGGTCCCCCTCAAAATCCATACCAGACCCTTGAGGTCTGGGATGGATTTTAAGGGGAACCCCGGCCAAAAAAAAATAAAAAATGGCGTGGGGTCCCCCTCAAAATCCATACCAGACCCTTATCCGAGCACGCAACCTGGCAGGCCGCAGGAAAAGAGGGGGGGACGAGAGTGCCCCCCCTCCCTCCTGAACCGTACCAGGCCACATGCCCTCAACATTGGGAGGGTGCTTTGGGGTTTATATTACCTCAACTTCCACCTCCAATAACTAAGATTGTGCAGGAGTTGGAAGTAAGACGCCCCTTCACATTTCACTCTTTGGAAGATGCCATCTTTTTAAAATGGTATTATTTGCATGTTAACTCTACCCTATCCTAACCCTACCCTATCTAACCCTACCCTACTTTATCTGATTTACTGAAACATTCTGATGTACAGAAAATGTTTACAGCTCTTCTGGGATTTTTGTGGCAATGCAGGAAACCACACATTGCTCTTCAGAAATTATGTCTCCCAAAGAGGTGGAGGTGGCCTGCCCAACATTAGATTCTACAGTCTTTCTTGTTTGTTGCATCAGGGCTTAGACTGGTTATCAGGGAAATCCTGTTATGGCATCTTTGAGATAGAGAGTGCCCGGTGGCTCCGTTCAACCTCCCAGTTATCCTTCATTGTAAACTTAAGTCCCTACCTAGTGCTTTGAGATCAAACACATTAATTAGAGATACTGTTGTAGCCTGGAGGGAAGTTTGAAGGCTCCTGGGTTTGCCCTCAGCCATTTCTTGTTTTCTACTCATCCGTGGCAACCCCGTGTTCCCCCCTTCCAACAACCGCAAAGCTTTCAATCAATGGATAGCATGCGGTCTTACCAAAGTCAAGCAAGTCTTCCACAACAGCGGAAGTACATTTAAACCATTTACTGGCCTGTCCACTCGATACTCCCTCTCAGGGTTTCATATTTTTCACTATCAACTGCTCAGCTACCTTAGGACTTGCTTCTCCCCTTGACAGAATCCATTCAAACAATCCTTCATTGAGTTAGTGCTCTGCCGTGATCATTCTATTTCTGACCTTTACTCTCATCTCGTTCAACAATAGACAGGTGCAATTAGTTTCAGTCCAAATCTAAATTCTGACAAATTTTTGGTTATTCTGAGATTTGGATGTATCTAAATTTCCAAATTACAATATTCGTGAACATTTGTTTTGTTTCATTTAATTTATTTGTTTTCTAATGAATTCCAAATTTTCAGAACAATTTAAATTCTGAGTGAAGAATAGCTGGTTGTTAAGGAGCAGGGCCAGGAAGCCGGCTGCCACATCCTTAACAACCGATGACTCATCAGCTGTCAGCAGGCTTCCCCAATGACAGCTAAATGTAAACAAAAGAATGTCGGCAATTAAAAATATATCCATATCCCTTAGGGACTGGTATATATTTAAAATGGAAGCCTACACCAACATTTTAAAAAGAACGGTGTGGGGTCCCCCGAAAATCTATACCAAACCCTAATCCAAGCATGCAGCCCGGCAGGTCAGAAAAGGAGGGGGCGAGCCAGTGCCCCACCTCATGAACCTTATCAGGCCACATGCCTTCAACATTGGGGGTGCTCTGGGGTGGAGGGGGCTCCCCCCCAAAGCACCTTGTCCCCACGTTGATGAGAAAAAAGGGCCACTTCCCCACAACCCTGGTCGTGGTTGTGGGGATCTGTGGGTGGGGGCTTATCGGAATCTGGAAGCCCCCATTAACAAGGGGGCCCCCATTTCCAGGCTCCCCCGTGTGAATGAGTAGGGGTACATTGTACCCCTACTCATTAACCAAAAAATGTGTCAAAATAAAAACACTTTGGGGAAGAGGCCCTTTTCCTCATCAACATGGGGACAAAGTGCTTTGGGGGGCTGTTTTTTTTCTTTAATTTTCATTGTGGACATTCTTTTGTTTATATTCAGCTGATAAGTCATTGGTTGTTAAGAACATGGTGGTCGGCTTCCTAACCCTGCTCCTTAACAACCATCTATTTTTCACACAGAATTTGGATCGGTCAATAAATTTTCAACCGTTTCAAATTCAAATTGTTCTGAAAATGTGGAATTTGTTAGAAAATTAATAAACTAAACTAAATTAAACTTGATGAATTTCAAAACAAATCCACAAAACAAAATTGACATAACAAATCTATGTGATACGAAGCTAAACAAATTTTTCCAATAAATATGCCAAGTTGCATGATGTTGTGGTTATCAGCTCAGGAGTGGCAATGCTGGAACAGACTTCCTCCCCTAGCTGCCAGGGGAATGACTGCTCCAGCAAGGATGGGGGCATGTATACAGGCAAGGTTAGGCAGACACTGGTGGTAGGGGACTCCATTATTAGAAGGACAGATATGGCAATCTGTCACAAAGACTGTGATCGCTGAACAGTATCTTGCTTTCCGGGTGTTCGGGTTTGGCAAATTGCGGATTAGATGGACAGATTGTTGAAGAAATGGTATTTCTTGACCCATATTGAAGAGATGGTATTCTCAGAAATACTGCCTGTACCTCGAAGGATGGAGCATCCTAAAAAACAATTTTAAGGACTTAGGAGATATAAACAAGGCCAAGGATAAATCCAAGGAAAAAGCCAAGCTTACTTACCGACCAGCTCGCAGACAACCAAATAAATCTGTCTAACAATATGCGTTAAAAGTAGGGGTTTAGTTTGCACCAGGTGCATTGTGGGCTTGTGCCGCCACCTCCCGATCCATGTGCCTGGTCCCTTTCAGGACGCTGGACGCATGGACTCCTATGGCAGTGTGACTTTGTTGGCCAAAGCGCTGGGCATCATATTGCCCGGCGCACTGGCGGAAGAGACACACTCACAGGGGAGGAAGCTGGAGGATCGGACTCCTCCACCGCCGCCGCTGACGCAGGAGGAGAGGACGAGGACACAACAGCCCGGGGCCGGAATGAAGGAGGAGACGCACGGGATGCAGGAGCCTTCGCCTGCCCATCCCCCAGCTCGCTGTCTTCATCCGGATGGGGTTAATGCCGGTCTGATGGTGAGCAGGGGGGGCTTGTCACAGTGGTCTGATGGCGAGCAGGGGGGCTTGTCACAGTGGTCTGACGGCGGGCGAGCGGGGGGGGGGGTTTGTCACAGTGGCTGCATATGTTGGGCAGAAGCTGCAAATGACAGGCACATGCTTCATATGATGGTCACAGAGGCTGCTTATGATGGGCGCAGAGGCTGCATATGATGGGCGCAGAGGCTGCATATGATGGGCATAGAAGCTGCATATGATGGGCACAGAAGCTGCATATGATGGGCACAAAAGTTGCATATGATTGGCACAGAGGCTGCATATGATTGGCACAGAGGCTGCATATGATGGGCACAGAGGCTGCATATGATGGGCACCGGGGCTGCGTATGACGGGCACAGGGGCTGCCTATGACGGGAACAGGGGCTGCGTATGACGGGCACAGAGGCTGCATATGACGGGCACAGAGGCTGCGTATGACGGGCACAGAGGCTGCGTATGATGGGCACAGAGGCTGCGTATGATGGGCACAGAGGCTGCGTATGATGGGCACAGAAACTGCATATGACGGGCACATGCTGCATATAATGGCCACAGAAGCTGCATATGATGGGCACAAAAGCTGTATATGATGGGCACAAAATCTGCATATGATGGGCACAGAGGCTGCATATGATGGGCACCGGGGCTGCATATGACGGGCCCAGGGGCTGCATATGACGGGCACAGAGGCTGCGTATGATGGGCACAGAGGCTGCGTATGATGGGCACAGAAGATGTGTATGATGGGCACATGCTGCATATGATGGGCACAGAAACTGCATATGACGGGCACAGGCTGCATATAATGGGCACATGCTACATATTATGGGCACAGAAGCTGCATATGATGGTCACAGGCTGCATATGTTGGGCACAGAGGCTGCATATGATTGGCACAGAGGCTGCATATGATGGGCACCGGGGCTGCATATGATGGGCACAGGGGCTGCGTATGACAGGCACAGAGGCTGCATATGATGGGCACAGAGGCTGCGTATGATGGGCAAAGAGGCTGTGTATGATGGGCACAGAGGCTGCGTATGATGGGCACAGAAACTGCATATGACGGGCACAGGCTGCATATAATGGCCACAGAAGCTGCATATGATGGGCACAAAGGCTGTATATGATGGGCACAAAGGCTGCATATGATGGGCACAGGGGCTGAATATGATGGGCACCGGGGCTGCATATGATGGGCCCAGGGGCTGCGTATGATGGGCACAGAGGCTGCATATGATGGGCACAGAGGCTGCATATGATGGGCACAGAAGATGCGTATGATGGGCACATGCTGCATATAATGGGCACAGAAACTGCATATAATGGGCACATGCTGCATATAATGGGCACATGCTACATATTATGGGCACAGAAGCTGCATATGATGGGCACAGAAGCTGCATATGATGGTCACAGGCTTTATATGATGGGCACAGAGGCTGTATGATGGGCACAGGCTGTAATTGATGGCACAGTGGCTGCATTTTTTTGGGATGTATGATGGGCACAGGCTGCATATGATGGGCACAGGCTGCGTATGTTGGGCACAGAGGCTGCATATGATGGGCACATGGCTGCATATGTTGGGCAGAAGCTGCAAATGACAGGCACATGCTTCATATGATGGGCACAGAAGCTGCATATGATGGGCACATGCTGCATATGATGGGCTCAGAAGCTGCATATGATGGGCACAGATGCTGCATATGACGGGCACAGGTGCTGCATATGTTGGGCACAGAGGCTGCATAAGATGGGCACAGAGGCTGCATATGATGGGCACAGGGGCTGCGTATGATGGGCACAGGCTGCATATAATGGGCACAGAAACTGCATATGACGGGCACAGGCTGCATATAATGGGCACATGCTGCATATTATGGGCACATAAGCTGCATATGATGGGCACAGGCTGCATATGTTGGGCACAGAGGCTGCATAAGATGGGCACAGAGGCTTCATATGATGGGCACAGGCTTTATATGATGGGCACAGAGGCTGTATGATGGGCACAGGCTGTAATTGATGGCACAGTAGCTGCATTTTTTTGGGATGTATGATGGGCACATGCTGCATATGATGGCCACAGGCTGCATATGTTGGGCACAGAGGCTGCATATGTTGGGCACAGAGGCTGCATATGATGGGCACAGAAGCTGCATATGATGGGCACAGAGGCTGCATATGATGGGCACAGAGGCTGCATATGATGGGCACAGAGGCTGCATATGATGGGCACAGGCTGCATATGTTGGGCACAGAGGCTGCATAAGATGGGCACAGAGGCTTCATATGATGGGCACAGGCTTCATATGATGGGCACATAGGCTGTATGATGGGCACAGGCTGTAATTGATGGCACAGTGGCTGAATTTTTTTGGGGCACAGTGACTGCATATGATGGGCAAAGTGAGGCTGCAATTGATGTTTTTTTTTCAGAATTGTTCAGTTTGCTTGCACCCCCCCAAAAATTTTGAGCACCAGCTGCCACTGGTCTGCACGCATTTGCAAATGCATGCGTAAGCCACAGAGCCTTGCCAAGGCACCCTGGTATCTGTGGTGCCTAACACTAAGTTATAAGTGTCTCCACAGTGGAAGCACATGCATTCTGATGGATAGGTGGAGGCCAGATGAACTGAAGTGCATCGGGACAGTGCAAACACCCACAAAATTACCCCATTTTGGAAAACAAACACTTCAAGGTACTTTCTGAAAGTCATAATTAGTCTTTTGAAAATGTCATTTTTTTTGCCACAACAGCATAGATATAAAAAGAAATACAGTACACCCCAAACATATTCTGCTACTCCTCCGGGGTGTGACAATACTATATGTGTGAGTCTTATTTACAGCCTAGCCATACTGAGGGGCCTAAGCCAAGGATTTCTAGGGGCATAAATTACACATAATTTCACTAATTTCCCTACTACCTATCAAGTTTTGGAGCACCAGGATAGTAGAAACACTCACAAAATGATCCCATCTTGGAGAGTAAACATGCCAAGGTAATTTTTAAGAGGCATTTTGAGTTTTTTGAAGACTTTTTTTTTGACACAAGTTTTTGGAAAATGCGGAAAGAATATTACATTTTTTTTCTCATTTCATACCGTATGTTTGAGACTTTTTCACAGCCTAGCCACACAGAGGGGTCTGACATCCAAGAAGCACCTTAAGGTGTTCTAGAGGCATAAATTATGCATTTAATTTCCTGACTATCTATCATTTGGAGGCTCTAGAGAACCAGGGCAGTGGAAACACACAAAAGGACCCCTTTGTGGAACAATTGGGGATACTGGCTCTGTTGACACTGGTACTGGTATAGCAGTGATCAGGACACTAGTATGGCAATGATCAGGACACTGGTATTGCAGTGCTCAGGACACTAGTATGGCTGTTATCAGGACACTGGTATCGGGTATGGCGGTGATCAGGACATTGGCACGGTATATGGTAGTGATCGGGATGCTGGTATTGGGTATCGCAGTGGTCAGGACGCTGGTATTGAGTATGGCAGTGATCAGGACAATGGTATGGCGCATTGGGAATGATCAGGATGCTGGTATGGCTCATAGCAATGATCAGGACGCTGGTATGGTGGTTATCAGGACACTGATATGAGGCATGGTGGTAATCACGATGCTGGTATGGTGTATGGTGGTGATCAGGATGATGAGATATGGCGGTAATCAGGTTGCTGGTATGGTATATGGCAGTGAACAGGATTCTGGTATGTTTTATGGCAGTGAGCAGGACACCGGTATGGTATATGACAGTGATGAGGACAATGGTATGAGGTATGGTGGGGATCAGGACACTGGTCTGGTGTATGGTGGTGATCAGGACGCTGGTATGAGGTATGGAAGTGATTGGGACACTGGTATGGTGTAAGGCAGTGATCAGGACACTAGTATGACATATGGTGGTGATCAGGATACTGGGATGGCATATGACAGGGATCAGGACACTAGTATGAGGTATGGCAGTGATCAGGATGCTTGAATGGTGTATGGCGGTGATCAGGACACTGGTATGGTGTATGGCATGATCAGGACACTAGTATGGGGTATGGCGGTGATTAGGACGCTAGTATGGGGTATGGCGGTGGTCAGGACACTGGTATTGGGTACGGTGGTGATCAGGATGTTGATATGAGGTATGGCAGTGATTAGGACATTGGTATGCCATAAGGTGGTGATCAGGACATTGGTATGGTGTATGGCAGTGATGAGGACACTGGTATGAGGTATAGCGGTGATCAGGACACTGGTATGGCATATGGCAGTGATCAGGACGTGGGTATGGGTTATGGCGGTGATCAGAACGGTTGTATAGGAATGCCAGTGATCAAGACTCTGGTATGGCTTATGGCAGTGATCAGGACTCTGGTATGGCTTATGGAGGTGATTAGTACAATTATATGGCATATGGTGGTGATCACGACGCTGGAATGGCATTTGGAAATGATCAGGACACAGGTAAAGCATATGACAGTGATTAGGATGCTTGTATGAGATATGTAGGTGATCAGGGTGATGGTATGAAGTATAGCCGACATCAGGACACTGGTATGGCAAATGGTGATGATCAGGATGCTTGTATGAGGTATGGCGATGATCAGGACACTGGTATAAGGTATAGCAATGGTAAGGACACTGGTATGAGGTATAGTGGTAAGCAGGACACTGGTGTGAGGCATGGCGGTGATCAGGACACTGGTATGGAATATGGCAGTGATCAGGACACTGGTACGGTGTATGGCAAAAATCAAGACACTGATATGAGATAATAAGACTGAGACTGTGGTGGGTGCAGGACACTGGTATGAGGTATAGTGGTAAGCAGGACACTGGTGTGAGGCATGGCGGTGATCAGGACACTGGTATGGAATATGGCATGGATAAAGACACTGGTACGGTGTATGGCTGTAATCAAGACACTGGTATGAGATAAGACTGTGATCAGGATGCTGGTATGTAGTATGGCGGTGATCAGGACACTGGTGTGAGGAATGGCGGTGATCAGGACACTGGTATGGAGTATGGCGGTGAGCAGGGCACTGGTGTGAGGCATGGCGGTGATCAGAATGCTGGTATGTAGTATGGTGGTGATCAGGACACTGGTATGGTGTATGGCTGTTCACAAGACACTGGTATGAGTGGTATGAGGTATGGCTGTGATCAGGATGCTGGTATGGAGTATGGCAGTGATCAGGACACTGGTATAGTGTATGGCAGTGATCAGGACACTGGTATAGTGTATGACAGTGATCATGACACTGTTATGGTGTATGGCGGTAATTAGGACACTGTTATGGTGTATGGTGGTGATCAGGGCACTGGTATGGTGGTGATCAGAATGCTGATATGAGGTATAGCAGTGATTAGGACCCTGGTATGCCATAAGGTGGTAATCAGGACACTGGTATGGTGTATGGCAGTGATCAGGACACTGGTATGAGGTCTGGCGGTGATCAGGACCCTAGTATGGCATATGGCGGTAATCAGGACGTGGGTATGGGGTGTGGCGGTGATCAGGGTTCTGGTATGGGGTATGGCGGTGATCAGGGCGCTGGTATGGCAGATACCATTTTTGCCACACCACAGAACACACCCTTTTTATGGCCAATAACATGCATATAAGCCTTCAAAATGGGGATGTTTGATTTTTCAAATTTGGGTCCTATAGAATCAAAACTTTTGCGATGTTCGAGAGTTCTGGCGTGAACCGAACCAGGGGATGTTCGGCCTATCTCTACAAACTACCACTCCCAGGATTCTCAGCACTCTGCATAGAAGTCTAATGGCTTACTTGGCTTTAGTTCTCCCCCTGCTGGCTGCTGAGGAGGATAGTGCAGCATAACATCAATATCTCAGTAGAAGGAGAGAAGAATAAAAGGCAATGCCTCTATCTCCTTATTGCTGTAGCCCAACACCTGGCTACATATGTATATGAGTTGCTGTAGAACAGAATGCATTTAACTAAAGAGATAACTTGGACAAACATTCTGGCTCATTTTGACCCACTTTTACCATCCCAAAATATTGCTGATGCAAGTCTTGTACTACAAGCCTACTTAAAATGCAAGCTTACTTACTGATGCTTGCTGACAGGCAGTATTCCAATGAGCCAGATCACAATCCATATACAGTATTATTTTATTAACCTTCTGCTGAAAATGAAAAGGTGGGCACTTTGTCTTCTCTATATTAATTTAAAGTAAAATAGTGCTTAGGACCTACTAATGCAACAGATATACTTTCAATATGTGCTCTATGTTTAGACTCACACCATGCATACTTTTATTGCTGTTATTACAGTTAGAGGCCTTCACACCACAGAAGGGGGTGAATGAAGCTTTAAAAAATAAGTTCAGAAGATAAAAAATAAGCTTACCCATTGTAGGGCAAGTAATTGTGTGTGGGAACTGCATTCTTTCTTGCACAGAGGTTCCTTCAGCTGGCCCATGACTAGTATCATTGTTTTGTCATGCACCACGCATTGCTTGTGTAAAAAGGTCCAGTGGTTAAGAACTAAATCCAGAACCAGTTGCTTGATTTTTTTTGCCAAGAGGGCCATTGGAGGAACTGGCTATAGCTCTGTGTCTCCCATCACCTGAGCGTCAACTTTTAGAGGCTGTAGAGAATTATTAATGGTGTCAGGAAGTAGTGATCCTCACAACAGCAACTTCCTATACTGTAATTTCCGCTTTGGAGCACATTTTTGCTAATCACAGAATCTCTAAATTCACTGCAACTGATAATAGATTAACCTACTTTAAACAAACTTCAGGACTACTTGGGCTGCTCCAAATTGGCCACAGGCTAATGGAGAATTGTAACATCCGAAAAGGACTTTCTTCCGACATACTCATACTACAACAAATGTAAGTCCTGCAGAACTCCATTATGATCACAGATTCAGTACCACCTTCCTGGGCATCTCTGTCCTCCCTTAAGAGCAACAGGACATATCGAAAGCGTTAATGAGGACGAGAAGTTGCATAGCCTGCAATATGTATACCAAAAACACCACTGCCATATTAGTGTCCCACAACAAAGAGCTAATATAAAAGGCCATTTTTAACACATTATACCCTTCTTATGAACTGAAACCATATACTGAGCAAGAGAAGAGGGGTACCCACGTTTTTCTGATCAATTGTTCAAAAACGCATCTTTGGTAAAATAAGATTGTTGTGCCAGAGGATAAAGCAGTAGAAACTGGACAACCACCTGGGAGGACCAATATTCTTTCTGACACAGATACACTAATAACTATAGAAACAACAAGAAAGAAGCAGTCATAAAGGCAACATCTGAACGTAAAGACTTTGTGTATGGATACGAGTTTAAAGCTTGACAGTTTGATTTTTGAGTGAGGACTCGCACTTGCACTTGCATTCCCAGAACAATCTGCATACTTGCATTCTAGATGTTAGGTTTTTCCTTTTTATTTTTATATTACAGAAAATGCAAACTATTCTGGGATAAGATCTTGTGCAATCACAGACAAGGTGCCAATGTGTGCCCACCCCCTCCCACCACCACCATTCCCACCACAACTTAACTAAGATGAATTATGCTTGCATGTATACATGTGGTTGCCACCTTTTGGTCTGCGATAGGCCAAATGTAATAAGAGGAGGTCTAACTAGTGTGATTAAGTCATAATGAACAAAGTTACATAGAGCCAGGTTTTCACTAACCACTTTCCCACTGGGAACTTATACCCCCTTACTAACCAGGCCAATTTTCATCTTTCAGCACTCTCATACTTTGAAAAACAATTACTCCATGCCAAACAATTACTCCATGCCATGCAACACTGTACCCTGTACTGTACATTTTTGGCCTTTTTTCAAACAAATAGAGCTTTATTTTGGTGGCATTTAATCACTAGTGTTTATTTTTTATTTTTTGCACTATAAATAGAAAAAGACCAAACATATTGTTGCATTTTTCTTAGTTTCTGTTGTAGAATTTAGCAAATTAGTAATTTTTCTTGATACATTTTGACCAAAATTTATGCTGCTACATTTATTTGGTAAAAAATATCCCAAATTAGTGTATATTATTTGGTCTTTGTGAAGGTTATAGAGTCTACAAGCTTTGGTGCCAATCATTGAAAATTGAATCATTGAAAATTTGATCAAACCTGATGTACTAACAGCCTATTTTATTTCTTGAGACACTAACAAGCCAGCACAGTACAAATACCCTCCAAATTACCCCTTTTTGGAAAGTATACATATTTTTTGAAGTTGTAAATTTTTTTCCACAATTCTTTGCAAAATTAAGATTTTTTATTTCACAAAATTGTCATATTAACAGGTTATTTCTCGCACATGGCATATGCATAATTGCAACTACATCCCAAAACACATTCTGCTACTCCTTCTGAGTATGGCGATACCACATGTGTGAGACTTTTTCACAGCCTGGCCACATAGAGAGGCCCAATATTCAAGAAGCACCGTCTACTGTTCTAGGAGTTCTTGACAACCTATCATACTTTTGAAGGCCCTGGAGCACCAGGACAATGGAACGCTCACAAAATGACCCCATTTTCGAACTCAAACACCCCAATGTATATTCAATGAGGCATAATGAGTCTTTTGAACGAAATTTTTTTTTTCCACAAGTTGTCCATTTATAAGATATTTCTAAGACATAGCATGTACATAGCAAAAATTATACCCCAAAATACATTCTGCTACTCCTCCTGGGTATGTCGATACCACATGTGTGAGATTTTTTCACAGCCTAGCCACATACAGAGGCCCAACATGCAAGGTGCGCCTTCAGGCATAAATTACACATCTAATTTCTTGACTACCTATTACACTTTTGAAGGCCCTGGATCCCCAGGACAATGGAAACACCCACAAAATGACCCAATTTTGAAAAGCAAATACCCCAACTTATATTCTATGAGACATGATGAGTCTTGATGGAACTGTAGGGACACTGATTGCACTGTGATGGCACTGTAGGGATACTGATGGCACTGTGATGGCACTACAGGGACACTGATGGCACTGTGATGACACTGCAAGAACACTGATTGCACTGTGATGGCACTGCAGGGATACTAATGGCATTGTGGAGACACTGATGGCACTGTGATGACACTGCATGGACACTGATGGTACTGTGGGGACACTGTGATGGCACTGCAGAGACACTTATGTCACTGTAGGGACACTGATGGCACTGTGGGAACACTGATGACACTGTGATGGCACTGCAGGGACACCATTGGCACTGTGGGAACACTGATGGCACTGTGATGGCACTGCATGGGCACTGATGGGGCACCGATGGCACTGTGATGGCACTGCAGGGAAACTGATGGCACTGAAATGGCACTGTATGGACACTGGTGACACTGTTATGGCACTGCAGGGACACTGATGGCACTATGATTTTCACTGCAGGGACACTGATTGCAATGTGATGGCACTGCAGGGACGCTGACGACACTGTGATGGCACTGCAGGGACACTGATGGCACTGTGATAGCACTGCAGGGACACTGATTGCACTGTGGGGACACTGATGGCACTACAGGGACACTAATGGCACTGTAATGGCACTGCAAGGACACTGATTGCACTGTGATGGCACTGCAGGGACACAGAGGGTGCTGCCCTCCTCTTCTCCATGTGCCAGCATTGGAAGCCACTTACTTTGGTGGCATACATGCAGGCTTGATCCCAAGCCATGTTCTGTGTGTCCATTGGCACACACAGTGCTGCTTTGCCCTGCCCCCAGCTCCCTCATCACTTGATTTGATTGATAGCAGCAGGAACCAAGGCTCCTACTGCTCTCACAAAGTCCAGTTAGGATGGAGAGAGAAACATAGTGTATGTTTGATTTGTATAAAAATCAAATATGCACTATTCAAACTAAGAATAACATTTTTGGCTTGACAAACATTAAGAAATTTTAGGTGCAGCATCAGATCAATGCTACAGTCATCTATTTGTGACATTTTTATTGATTAAAGTTTATTACTGAGGGTGAGACTGCGGGTGCCTCATTCCCTTCCTCCCTCTAGAACTCCTTTGGGGCTCTCCCCACCTTTTTGTGACAGTCATCTAGGTGACTTTGTATGTTTATGTAGCGCCATAACCCGTGCGGGGCGGCTATGTATTTTCTGGGCTTACCGATTACCCCCTCCTTGTAGATCGTCGTTCATTGTCTAGGGGTTCCCAGGGTTAGTACCCAGTAATTGCAGAGGCCGACACTCAAAAATCCTTTTGAGGCTTTTTATTTGCAAAAAGAAATGTTCAAATATAACACAGTCTCTCAGTTGGGAATAGAGGGCATGGGTGATAAAGCTCAGGCACTTTATAGGTGCAACCTGCATGCTCATGCTCAAGTGGGCTCAATTTATTTGGGGCATGGGGCATGGGCACGTGACCCCCCCCCCCCTTTTCCTAACATATGGCCAGTTATGGCTTTTACTTGCAGTAAATTTAAGGTTTGTAAAATTGTGCACTGTCTCATTAAACTTCCCACACCTTACTGTACAGGTAAACTTGTGTCCCATCAGATTGAGAGGAACTTGCCAGATGGAGTGGGGCAGGCTATATAAAGGGCTGAAGCCCAGGTGTGTTCCTCTTTGGATCATCACGGAAAAAGAGCTAACCACCCTCCCACCTGTCGCAAGCACTTGTTTGTGGTATGTCACCCCCGGTTTTGAAGGGAGACTTGTTTTCTGTTTACTGGCTATTTGCTTGAGCTTTTATGACTAAGCAAAGATATATATTATTATTTTATTACTGATGAGATTTAATGTATGGTTATTTACAAGGGATGGGCGAATGGTTCAGCCTGAGCATGAGTTCGGGCCGAACATTGGCTGTTCACACGTTTGCCGAACAATCGAATTATCAGGGCGTTCGACTGTTTATTTGGCCCGCCGAATGACCACTGAAGCAATGAAAGCTTTGCCCGATCAGGGCACAGAGCACTGTCAGAGCCATAATTGGATGCTGTCATGATTACTCTATACAACCATGGCTCATTGCTGTTAGTCCCGCCTCACACTATAAAAGGATTCTTTCAACAGCGGCCATTTTCAGTGTGATATCAGCATGAAGGGATATAGAACAAGGCTCTGTTCAGTGCTATTAGACACTTAGTGTTCTATAGTGTGCTATTCTGATTCTATTTTCAGTGTACAATATGTGAATCTAGGGATAGCTCAGTGTGAGTGTAGTACGACCATTCATCTTTACATTAGTGTGAATGTAGGGATAGGTCAGTCAGTCTGAGTGTAGTGACCGTTTAATTGCGTTACTGCAAGTTTAATGCCGTATATTTCAGTGCGTTACGTGCCGTTTAACACAGTACATTTCTGTGCGTTACTGCACACTTAACGCAGTATATTTCAGTGTGTTACTGCAAGTTTAACGTTGTACAGTTCCGTGCAATACTGCAAGTTTAACGCAGTATATTTCAGTGCATTATTTCATGCTTAAAGCAGTATATTTCAGTGCGTTACTGCAAGATTAACACCACACAGTTCAGTGCATTATCTTCAGTTTAACGCAGTACAGTTCAGTGCATTATTGCAAGTTTAATGCCGTATATTTCAGTGCATTACTGCACGCTTAACGCAGTATATTTCAGTGCGTTACTGCAAGTTTAACACCGTATATTTCAGTGCATTATCTTCCACTTAACGCAGTACAGTTCAATGCGTTATTGCAAGTTTAACGCCGTATATTTCAGTGCGTTACGTGCCATTTCACCCAGTTCATTTCTGTGCCTTAGTGCACAGCTAATTCAGTATATTTCAGTGCGTTATCTTCTGTTTAATGCGCAGTATAGTTCAGTGTGTTACTGCAAGTTTATTGCCATATATTTCAGTGCGTTACGTGCCGTTTAACACAGTACATTTCTGTGCGTTACTGTACACTTAACGCAGTATATTTCAGTGTGTTACTGCAAGTTTAACGTTGTACAGTTCCGTGCAATACTGCAAGTTTAACGCAGTATATTTCAGTGTGTTACGTGCCATTTAACGCAGTAAATTTCTGTGCATTATTGCATGCTTAAAGCAGTATATTTCAGTGCATTACTGCAAGATTAACACCACACAGTTCAGTGCATTATCTTCAGTTTAACGCAGTACAGTTCAGTGCATTATTGCAAGTTTAATGCCGTATATTTCAGTGCATTACTGCACGCTTAACACAGTATATTTCAGTGCGTTACTGCAAGTTTAACACCGTATATTTCAGTGCATTATCTTCCACTTAACGCAGTACAGTTCAATGCGTTATTGCAAGTTTAACGCCGTATATTTCAGTGCGTTATGTGCCATTTCACCCAGTTCATTTCTGTGCCTTAGTGCACAGTTAACTCAGTATATTTCAGTTCGTTATCTTCTGTTTAATGTGCAGTATAGTTCAGTGTGTTACCTTGCAAGTTTATTGTTGTATATTGCAGTGCGTTACCTTCCGTTTAACACAGTACATTTATTTGCGTTAGTGCACGTTTGAAGCAGTATATTGCAGTGCGTCAGTGTAGTTTTACTGCGCTATAATATAGTGTATCAGTGGAGTGTGTCTGTGTAGTAGTGAGTATTCAAGTTAAAGTTCACCAAACACCACTTTCCATTGATTAAAGTGCATCCACGTACACATTTACACATCTATATTAATAAGCACCCCCCCATGTCTGGAAGGACATCAAGGAGAGGCAGACGTTCCCATGGCACTGTGAGGGAGCCAGCAGTGTATGTGTCCACAGGAAAAGGTGGATGTGTCAGTCCTCAGGCAGGGCACCATTTCCTCTGTTTAATGCTGTTTTCCGTGCTATCCAGCCACAGCATGAAGAAGAGGTGGTGGACTGGCTTACTAAACCATACCCATCCTCCTCATCCTCTGTCACCAAAGCAAAGACTAGTGCACAGTCCACTGCAGCTGCCAGAGTGGCTAAATCTGCCTCCTTGTACACAGCTATTCCTGCCATAGCCCGAGCATCAGGCATCAACTGAGTTACTAAGCGTCGGCCACTTGCTCCTTGATGATGCACAGCAATTACTTCAGATGTTGGTTCTGAGGTTGAGGAAGGCAGGAACAGAGAGGGGAGAACACTGGTACACAAATTGGCAGTCATGTTCCTCCAGCTGCAGCGTATTGACAAGTTGTCTAAAGTGGTACTTGGGTGCCAGATAGAGCAGAGGAGTAAAGTGAGGGTGAGGCACAACCCCAACGAAGCAGCCATCATGGAAGGGTAAAAAGCAGCCACCTTATTCCATCTCAATAATCCAGCTGTTATATCCCGACCCACTTCCCACAGCTCAGCTGTCTGGGCCTTTTTTAGCACATGTGCAGCCAATCATACTGTTGCAAGTTGCAAACTTTGTCCCAAGCAAATCAAGCATGGCAAAAACACTAGCCATTTGGGTACCACATGCTTGACAAGGCATATAACCCTCCCACCACTCAGCCCGTTGGCAAGAGCACCTGAAAGCCACACAAAAGGGGCACAAATCTGTTCCTCCTCACTCACTTCAGTCTGCCCCTGATATACCTCAGGTGCTCAGCCTCCACTGACAGGGATGATGTATAGAGCAGGGTGTCCCAGGTCCTTGCAGCACATCTGCCAGCAGCGTAACACCAGCTGTAGACTATAGCCGGCACATTTCTCTGCCTTATCTGCTGCAGCGGAAAAAAAAAATACAGTCACTGCCACCCACATGCCCATGCCTTTCCATCTGGTGGATTCTGCCCTCTTCTGTGAATTTGCAGAATGTTCTGTACCACAATGGCAGGTTCCCAGTCGCTATTTCCTTTCACGTAAGGCCATTCCAGCTCTGTACCATCATGTGGAAGGCAATGTTGTGGCATCTTTGGGCAAGGCAATCAGCTGCAAAGTCCATGTTACTGCTGACACATGGTCCAGCAAGCATGGTCAGGGATGATATCTTTCATTCACAGCACACTGGGTAACTCTGCTTGCAACTTGGAAGGATGCAGGATAGGGATCAGTACTGCAGCTTGTTGTGCCCCCACATCTCTATACAGCTAGTGGTGATGATGTTAGATTTGTCAGCTCTACCCGGTCCTCCTCCGCCTCCATGCCCTTCTCTGCTGAATTGTCCTTTGAACCACAAGTACCCCCTAAGCGTTGAAGGGGCTATTCAATGTGTCAGGCTAAAAGGTGCCATGCAGTGCTTCAGCTGGTGTGTCTAGGGGACAGGAACCACACCGGAGCAGAGATTATTGCAGCTCTGCAGGGACAGGCCCAGAGGTAGTTCATGCCATGCCAGCTGGAGCCATGAATGGTGGTGTGTGATAATAGCACAAACCTCCTGTCTGCCCTTAAACAGAGAAAGTTGACACATGTCCTCAATTTGGTGGTTCAGCATTTCCTAAATAGAAGAGTCTGTAGCCATTTCAGGCGGTCATACACAGCCAGTACTTGGTTGGCTAAAATTCAGCGGGAATTTCACCTGCCCGTAAAAAAATGCCTGATTTGTGACATGCCCACCAGGTGGAACTGGACTTTGGCAATGCTGCAGCGGCTACACATGCAGCAGAGGGCCGTCAACGAGTACCTGTGTGAGTATGGCACAACGACCAGCTCTGCTTTTTTTCCCCACACCAATGGCTGCTCATAAAGGATGCATGCACTGTACTGTCACGATTTGAGGAGGCCACAAGGATGGTGAGCCGTGGCAATCCCTGTTGTGTTCCTGCTGGAGCAGACTCTGTGTGGCATTATGAACAGGGCACTTGAGGCAGAGCAGCAGCAAGAAGAGGAGGACTTCCTTTCCTCTCAAGGCCCATTATATGCAGACATTATTGTTCCTATGCCACAGAACACACAAGAAGAGAGGGAGAAGGAGGCAGTTTTGGAGGCATTGAAGCAGAGAAAGATATATGTCAAACAATAAACAATGGTTTTCCCTCCGCAGAACCCTTGGGAGTAGTACATGGCTGGGAGGAGGCAGTTCCAGATACTATAATCCTCAGTGACGTTGAGGTGTCTGCTTCTCATGCCTCTGCAAATTTGCGGTCCATGGGCTCCCTCATGCTTCAAAGTCTGCTAAAGGACCCAAGAATATGTGCCATAAAGGAGAAGGATCACTATTGGTTGGCAAGCCTCCTTGACCACCGTTACAAGGGAAAAGTCTTAGAACTCATCCCATCCCAACAGAGAGGGCAGAAGAGGAAATCTCTTGAGGACACCTTAAAGAGGAGTTTATCTAATGCTTTTCCCGACTCTGGTAGGTTACAGTGTCAATTACAGTGTTACAGCAAAGGTCACTGACCACTAGGCTAGTAAGTATTACAACTCTTTTTTTTTTTTTTTTTGTAGGGTACCTTGTATTTCAATTTTTTCTGGTAGCAGAGTCACTTTAACCATATTTAAATTTAAAATATGTACACTATTTGACTTTTTGTGACTAGTTAACAGTTTTAGAATCTCATATTGGAAAAAAAAAAAACAAGATGCACTAGTAAAATGCTTATCATGTTTTCACCGTTTGTTGGAATATTGCTGCAAATTCACTATCATACAGTATTTAAATAATACATATATAAACACTTACATTAGTTGAACTATAGCCATTACAAATAACCATAAATGTCAGACAACATTTAAAGATTTGTGTTAAATGATCTGCTATCATAAATGACTTGTTTTTATTAAACAGTGATAACCCTTATGAAACAAGAAGGGAAAACTATGAATGGAATAAAATTATTTTTAAATACTGTGTATGGTTATATTTAACAGTATATAAGCATCTGTCAACAGAAGCCTTTTATTTTTCATAACAAGAGATCTCTGTTTATAATGTGACACCAGCTGCTCAAGCAAAATGGATTCTATTAGAATTAATTCAATTTTACATAAGTTGCTCTATTTGCATTTTGTGTCCCTAGTTAAATGACTAGGTGCTACTTTATCTACAGATCCTGTTTTCAAGCCTCAGTGTGTGGACAATGCTTAATCAGTGTGTACATCAGGAAATAAACATAATCAGCAAGTAGTAATTAAGCCTGCAAAATTTCACAACATGCATACAGTGTATGCATTAACAAGGCCATTCATTAGAAATCCAAATTATGAATATTATATTTTTTGTACATTATATTCTTTGATGCTACAGATGTGTCTTTTTGGCTTTATGTCCAAACCACATGCAACAGAAACAGGTCATTTTCTAGCAATGCTAAGGCTGTGTCCGTATCATTTTCAAGCATTTTAACTTGCTTGACATAGAAGCTTTTATCATGAAGCACGCATCTATGACATCATTTGAGACATTTGGAACTGTAGAGAGAAAACTGTTAGTTCTGAAAAAAATTAACATTTGTGACTAGATTGTATAGGAAATTATGCAAATATATAGAAGGCGGATACAAAAAAAGCTGCTTGTTTAAAAGAGAAGTATGGGGTATTAAGACAAAACAAAACCCTTTTACTGACCTAGGTGGATGCAGCATTGATCCACCTCTACACTGAGAACTTAGCGATAAAACACTGCTGATTGTTCAGTTCTCCCTTTCGCTCTGAGCAGAGAGCAGTTACTGTCAGTTACCAGCTCTCTGCTCTGCCCTTCCAGTGCACACTGGAGTGCTGGGAAGGTAGCAGCTTGCTCAGTCTCCCAGGGGTGCAGCTGAGAGGCTGAGCCAGCTGATAGTCCAGGCATCTGGTGGATCCTGACTGTAAAGTCAGGATCTTTCCCCAGCCTGGACCGGCTGACTGACATCAGCCAACAGTGGACTTTAGCACTCCTGTGATCCATAGGAGAAGTAAGGCCAAAAAAAAGCTTTGGCCCTACTTCTATTTTCTTTTCAATAGCTTTTATTCAATTTTACAATAGACAAAAGTAGACAAATGTATACATACATACCATAACAAAACAATGCTTGTAGTTACAATAAACCTGATATTAAGTTATAGGATACGTGTCATTAGGTGCAACACTCCAGAAGGAAAATATATCATGCCCTTAAGACATCTGAGCATTTGGCCCACTGCAAATCTCTCTAGTGGTTAGAGGGGAAATGTTTCAGATGTAATGTTAATGACTTGTTGCAAAGTTAAACAGTAGAAAGTGTAAAGAGGGAGTGTATCCAGTACCTTTTAGAGTGCTAACATTACTAGTATAACATAATGAACCTATTCCAGACCTATATCTCTCTGTAGGGGGAGGGGGGGACCAATTGACAGACTATTTAGACAATATGTGGAAAAACGAAAAAAAAAATAAAAAAACGCACTGTCTTGAAGTGATAAATAATAGCTGCCAGCACAACAGAAATCTGTGGGTATGTGAACAAATGGGAAAGTGGTAAAGTGCAGCACTAAGCCTGGGTTCAGACTAGTGCGGTGCGAATTGAAGGCCCTGCGTGACTGCGCAGTGAAACGTCGGCTGTACTGCGGTGTGTCCGCGTTTTAGGTGCGAATCAGCTGCTAACATAAATTCGCAACTCATTGTACCACTTCTGAGGGGAAATCCACGCCAATTTTTTATAAAAAAAACGGCATGGGTTCCCCCTCCAGAGGCATACCAGGCCCTTAGGTCTGGTATGGATTTTAAGGGTACCCCTACGCCAAAAAAACGGCGTGGGGGTCCCCCAAAAATCCATACCAGACCCTTATCCGAGCACGCAGCCTGGCAGGTCAGGAAAGGGGGTGGGGACGAGCGAGCACCCCCCCTCCTGAACCGTACCAGGCCGCATGCCCTCAACATGGGGGGTGGGGGCTTTGGGGAAGGGGGCGCCCTGCAGCCCCCCCACCCCAAAGCACCTTGTCCCCATGTTGATGAGGACAAGGGCCTCTTCCCGACAACCCTGGCCGTTGGTTGTCGGAGTCTGCGAGCGGGGGGCTTATTGGAATCCGGGAGCCCCCTTTAATAAGGGGGGCCCCCAGATCCCGGCCCCCCCACCCTATGTGAATGAGTATGGGGTACGATGTACCCCTACCCATTCACCTAAGGTGTAAAGTGTAAATAAAAAAAACACACAATTTTATAAAAAAATTTTATTGCACTGCTCCGGGGGTCTTCTTCCGTCTTGGGGGGTCTTCTCGCCGGACTCCTCCGCTATTTTACCTAGCTCTTTTACCGAGCGGAGTAGCCCGGCTTTCTTCTTCTTCGTCGCCGCCGTCGTCTGGGGGTCTCGGGGTCTTCGGGGTCCCGAGGTCTTCCGGGGTCTCGCCGCTGTCGTCATGATGTCACAGTCCCGGAGGATGCTGGGACTGTGACATCATATGTGGCATGAGCATGTGACCCCCGCCCATTGTCCCTATATAAGTCACAACACCGCGCGGCTCTGCCATTCCGGCCAGAGACGGCGTCGAGTCAACATCGGAAGAAGAAGAAGGCGCAGAAGGCGGCGCAGAAGGCGACGACAGCGGCAAGAACAGAAGAGACCCCGGAAGGATAAGGGTCTGGTATGGATTTTGGGTACCCTTAAAATCCATACCAGACCTAAGGGCCTAGTATGCCTCTGGAGGGGGAATCCATGCCGTTTTTTTTTTTTTTATTTTAAATTGGGCATGGACTTCCCCCTCAGAGGTAGTACAATGACTTGCGAATTTCTGTTCAGAACGCAAGCCAGGTGCGAATCAGATGCGTGCCCATAGAACATAATGGGCCTGAATTTGCACCTGATCCGCCCCGCATCAAAGTCGGTGGCGGTTTTTCTGCAATGCGCAGTGTGCATGCACCGGACATATGTGAACGTGCCCCATTGAAAACAATAGGTTTTCAAATGTCCTGCGAATTCGCAGTGTTTTCCACCGCTGAAAATTCGCAATAGTGTGAACCCAGGCTCAAGGTGAAGATGGAAGTGAGATTCCCCTAACGGGATCAAACTAGTAATAAACCATTGCTAATGTACATAAACTATGAGTAAATGTATATAATATTACTCTAATATACAAACAGCAATAATGATGAAGTTAAAATAAACCAACAGTGCATGTATATATTGAAATGAAAGTCCATGAAATGACTCCAATATATAAAGTGCCTGCAAGATAAATCTTTGTGAACTAGTTGTCTGTTGATAATCCACCACCAAAAGGAAAGATGCTTACCAGGAAAGTTGAACCCAACTAGGCATACGCCTGTGAGTCAACAGAGCTTATGGTGTAACACACCCAGGGAAGGAAATCAGCATACACGGTTTTGGATGTAGACCAATCAGGCAGGGGTCCGTCACAATGTATAACATCAATGTATATCCACCAAGGGAACAGTAACCAAAGATCGGATCCTTCCAGTATTACATATGGTAAAAGAAAAAAAATTGGGCCACATAGTGTGATCCCATTTACATAAAAGGCATTTTATTGAAATAAGTAAAATGGTCACTCACATTTGAGAAGGCATTAAAAGGCATGCAAGTAAAATCAAATATCACAGTGGCATCAGCAGAGCCCATCCCGACCGGTTTTGTCTCAATAAGACATTGACCCCAGATGATGTCTTATTGAGATGAAACCGGTCGGAATCTCACTTCCATCTTCACCTTTTAGAGCTAGACTATTCAGACAAACCTTAGGTAAGAAGGGGAGATTCCCTCTATAGTGGTATCAGTTATGGTCTAGTTTATAGACCGTGATCCATGTCATCCATTTGAAAGAGTGCAGGGATTGGTTGAGACCTGCTTTGTTTTTTTTATATGTGCATTGCATATTAACTCTGTGTACAACTTCTAATATGTTTTGGGCCTGATTTCTGCTTCCATTTGCTTGCTATTGTCATTTGAGCTGCTATTAGTATGTGTGATACTATGGTTGAGTACTGTTTGGGGAAGCGGTCCATGTAGATCCCGAAGAGTGCTAGGGAATGACATGGATTAGTAAGAATCCAGGTTATCTGTGAAATTAATGTGAACACTGAGTTACAAAAGCTTTTTAAACACTTGCAAGTCTAGGATGTGTGGTACATGTCACCAACCTGCCCACATTGGCACCAGCATAGAGTAAGGGAACATCAGCTTAAGCTTGGATGGCATCATATACCACCTGTAGATAATCTTTATTGCATTTTTCCAGTGTGTTGGAAAGTGGGAAGAGCTCAGGGTCATAGATAGTGCTTTGTTCCAGACTTTAAGTGGGTATTCTGTCTGAAGTTCCTTTTCCCACCTGGTGATCTGGGGAGGTTTAATCTCATAATGGTAGTTGTTTAGGTATTTGTAGCACCCTTTAGAGGGTGACTTGTTGTAGAACAGCCAAATGGCATTGTTAACCTTAACATGTGAGTAGGTTAGCTTCTGTGGAAGTGTTTTATCTGTACCGCTCTATATAGAGTTTTAGTGTCTTTTGATGTTAATAACTCTTCTAAAGTTGGGTGTCCTATTTGGGACTTTTGTTCTATAGAGAATGTGGGTATTAAATATTCATATGCCACTATATAGGTATGCTTATAGCTCCGAGGGAATCATTGTGGGGTAGATTCCGGAGTGTTGTGGTCCAAGCCTCCAGAGATGCCTGAATTGTTGTGGCTTGGGGTATATACATTTTTTGGTGCATTGCTGTTGCAATTAACAAGGAGGGCAGATCTCTGTTCAGTAGTAGGGAATGGCCGAATGGACCCCTGTTCAGTTCAAACACCGCAAAAGTTTCAGACCCGAATAACGAACCCCATTAAAGTCAAAGGGACCCGAATGTTAAAAATCAAAAGTGCACATTTTGAAGGCTTATATGCAAGTAATTGGGCATACAATGATTATAGGGGTCCGGTCCTGCCCTGGGGGACATGTATCAATTGAAAAAAAAGTTTGTGAAAAATTTCATTTTTAACCGCTTCAATACAGGGCTTTTAAACACCCTTCCTTACCAGAGCACTTTTTGCGATTCGGCACTGCGTCGCTTTAACTAACAATTGCGCGGTCGTGCGACGTTACACCCAAACAAAATTGACGTCCTTTTTTTCCCACAAATAGAGGTTCTTTTGGTGGTATTTGATCGCCCCTGCGGTTTTTATTTTTTATTTTTTGGGCTATAAACAAAAGAAGAGCGACAATTTTGAAAAAAAACACAATTAGGTTTTAGGGTCAAATAAGTCTGCGTCGCCCCAGGTTAGTGCCAGTACCGCAAACACCCACGCGCAAAGCATACACCTCCCTTAGTGGTACAGTATCTGAACAGATCAATATTTTATGCCGAAACGCATGGGGGGCATGCAGGGGGGGGGGGGTTTTGATTCAGTCGCTTCAGTCAGGAGCTTTTTTACCTTTGAAAAATAAAAAAAAAAAAAAAACTAATTGTTGCTCTTTTTTTTACTCCATTCTATTCTGCAATGTTTTATTATGTTTTATCATGTTTTTTTGTGTTTTACAACGCGGATTTATTTATCTTGACAGCAACAGCGTTTGCTCCCACGATACATAAAGCCGCGACTCCAACGCTGTAGGAGGTGATTTCACCACCACAGTTAAAAAAAAGTGCATATATGCCGAATCATGGGGGCAGCAGGGGGGGGGAGGAAGGGAGGTATTCTAATGGTTTGCATACCCACCAATCAATCTCTTTTTTTCGTTCAGCCAAGAGGCTGCATGAAAAAAAAAAGATTACAATATATGTCCAGTATGTTTCTTTGAATGGTTATACCAGAATGATGCCTGCAGGTTTGGTATCATCTTGGTATCATTCTTTTCAGCCAGTGATCGGCTTTCATGTAAAAGCAATTCTAGCGGGTAATTAGCCTCTAGACTGCTTTTACAAGCAGTGGGAGGGAATGTCCCCCCTCCCGATATAAACCGCGCCATTGGGAAATTGGGAAAGCATTTTATCACACCAATCTTGGTGTGGTCAGATGCTTTGAGGGCAGAGGAAAGATCTAGGGTCTAATAGACCCCAAATTTTTCAAAAAACCTGTCACTGCCTATTGCTATCATAGGGGATATTTACATTCCTGAGATAACAATAAAAAATCATAACAAAGAAAAAAAATGGAAGGAACAGTTTAAAAATAAAATAAAAAAGCTAAATAAATAAAAAAAAAACAAAAAAAAAAAAAAAGCACCCCTGCCCCCCCTTCTCTTGCGCAAAGGCGTACACAAGCGTTGGTCTGGCGTCATATGTAAACAGCAATTGCACCATGCATGTGAGGTATCACCGCGAAGTCAGATCGAGGGCAGTAATTTTAGCAGAGATAAAAAAATAAGCAATATAGTGTGTTTTTTTGCATTAAAATAAAAAAAAGTGTATTTTTTCCACAGTTTGAAAAATCGCTGCGCAAATAACGAAAAAAAAAATACGTATTCTTCTACATAATTTTTGGTAAAAAAATCGCAATAAGCGTATATTGATCGGTTTGCGCAAAAGTTATAGCGTCTACAAAATAGGGGAAAGATTTATTGAATTTATTTATTTTTTTTTTTTACTAGTAATGGCGGCGATTTGCGTTTTTTTTTTTTTCGTGACTGCGACATTGCGGCGGACACTTCGGACACTTTTGACACATTTTTGGAACCATTCACATTTACACAGCGATCGTTGCTATAAAATTGCAATGATTACTGTGTAAATGTGACTGTCAGGGAAGGGGTTAACACTAGAAGGCGCTGCAGGGGTTAATGTTTGTCCCTAATAGGAGTGATTCTAACTGTAGGGGGAGGGGACTTAAGGGGAGGAGACCGATCATGTGATCCTCTGTACTGGGATCACATGATCGGTCTCCCCCCCGCTGACAGGACGTGGAGCTGTGTGTTTACACACACAGCTCCACGGTCTTTCCAAAATGGGGCCCGGTCCCGTTGTTTTAACGGGCAATCGCGGGTGCCCCGGCGGACATCGCGGCCTTTTTTATTTTTGTCTTTATTCAATCACTTGGGCACAAATAGCTTGGGGTGTCTACTTTCCAAAATGGGGTCATTTGGGGGGGTTTTGTACTTCTCTGATCCACCTTGTGGGCGTCATATGACTGTGGGCGGGTATTGAACTGGTTAAATGAGCAGTGATTTATTTTGATTTTTTTAAAAGTGAAAGCATAAAAATGAAAAATTCCTTCCAATATAGTGGCTGGGGGGGGGGGGGGGGTCCCCTTAGTCTACCTGTAAAGTGGCATTTCTGTACAATGTCCAAAATCTGCTGCACCAATAATTGCATTTATAAAGCCCGAAAAAATGACATTTTCCCTGCAAGCTGCTTTTATTTTGGTCAGCAACAGCTGGGAAACCACTGTGTATGATGAGGTCACAATGTAATGCATTGGGAACAAGATTAGAGATTTTTTGGATACATTCTAGTGTCACTTTGACTTTGGATAGAAGTAACGGGAGCGTAAAACTTGGTCTTTGGGTGTCTGTAGCGCCTTCTCCCTGTAACCCTATAGAGGTAATCTTGAAGAAAGCAAGAATTGGCCTTGCTGTAAAAAATTGCATCATCATTACCACTGAAGATAACTTGGCAATACGCTGGTGGAACATGAATGTCATATTGTCTACCAGTGTTCTCCCCTCTCTCTAGGCTTATGTTCCTGTCACTCTCAACCTCAGAACCAACATCTGAATCCAGTAATGGCTGGGCATCATTAAGGAGCAAGTGGCTGATGCTGTGGTCAAATAACTCAGCTCCTCCATGGCTGATTTTGGGGCTATGACAGGAATATATGTGGACAAGGAGACAGGTTTATCCACTCTGGCAACTGCAGGGGACTGCACACTTGTCTCTGCTTGCGTGACAGAGGATGAGGAGGGATTAGTAAGCCAGTCCACCACATCCTCTGCATGCTGTGGCTGGATAGCACGGGCAAACTCACTAGAGAAAATGATGCCCTGCCTGAAGATTGACCACCACGTCCATCTTTGCCTGTGGACACATTTGTTGCTGGCCCCCTTACAGTGCCAAGGGAATGTCTGCCTCTCCTTGTTGTCCTCCCAGACATTATTGGGAGGGAGCTTATAAGCAAATGTAAACAAGAAGTGGAAATCTGTACGTTGATGCGCTTTAATAACTCAAGACCTACCTCTTCTAAGAAGGAATCAACGCAGGTCGGATCAAGCGCCTCGAGGCGATTCAGTTCGCAGTTGCAGCGCTATACAAATCATTCATTCATTCATTCATTTAATCAATGTATACACTATAATATACTGCAATATAATGCGCCAAACATACAGTGACCTACAGAACTATATGGCGTTAAACTGGCAGGAACACACACAGAACTATATGTCGTTAAACTGGCAGCAATGCACAAAAAACTATACAGCGTTAAACTGGCAGTAACGCACAAAAAACGATATGACGCTAAACTGGCAATAACGCACACAGAACTAAATGGCGTTAAACTGGCAGTAACGCACATAGAAGTAAATGGCGTTAAACTGGCAGTAATGCACACAGAAGCAGAGAAGTGGGTGTAATCTCTCTCATTATTGTGCGTGTATCGCCATGGGTCATAAAGGAGATTTTTCCTCATAAAGTTTGGTAGCGATTGTCTCATATGATTGGTAGGGTTTGAAACATCCAGTGTTTGATCAATTATGTTGTTGAAGTCTCCCAATAACAAGAGGGAACCCTACTGAACCTTCTCTACCTTTTTATAAAGGGTATTCAAAAATTGAATTTGACCAACATTTAGAAAGTACAAATTCACTATTGTATATAAAATATTAATGTTGCATACCAAAATGATATAATGTCCTTTAGGATAAGTGTGGACTTCCTGCATGGTGAAGGACACTGATGCTATAAGAACACTGTTTTTTTTTTACTGGAGCGTTAGCGGTAAAGGCATTTGGGAATAATTGATGGGAACATGTGGAGACTTGGTTGAGCTAAAGTGAGTCTCCTGGACGCAGAAGACATCTACATGTAGTTTCAAAGCCACTTTCCATGCAGCCCTGCGTTTAAAGGGGCTGTTAAGCATGTGTGCATTCTGGGATACTAGTGTGATAGGCGTGGCTTAAAGCTAGTGATATGCATAGATGTAAATTATCCGGTCGGTAAGGGATGGATGTCCATGAGTTCATCGTTCACAGTCCGCCAGATGGGTCTTTAGAAATTGGGTGCTGGTACCAGCTGTCCTGGCGCTTATAAGGCATTACTTGTTGTGTAGCGGTATATGTCGGGGAAAGTAAGAGGTGACTGCAACAGGTAAACGTTAGTATAGCTGACCAAACATTAGGTGAAATAACCCAGCAAAAAGGAAAAGGACATAAAAACTTGTGCCATCACAGCACTAAAAAAGAAGTTAAACCTGTCGGATTTTTTAGTAGTGTCCGCTACTCTGAGGGTAATCGTAAGTCTTTAAAAACTCTGTGGGCACAACTCCTATTAAGGGTGGCTTTGAGGGAGAATGAACAAAGTAAACTATAACATGGGTATAGTGTGGTGCTTGCCTTCTCCAAAGTGAGGTTAGCACTATGAAGGGCAGATATTCAGCGATCATATATATCATCCAAGTGCCTTGGTGGAGAGCCGTTGTCCCTGTGATGGGCTGGGTCTTTTGCAACATTTTAGTGACGGAGCTGTTTTTGGGCCATCAGGGTATGCTGGGAGAGGTCTGTAAAGAGCTTGATCCCTGCATATGGATCTGGTAGTGAGTTCACCTGTCAAGCCTACTAGAGCAATTTTTCCTTCACGTGGAAAAAATGGATGCAGGCATCTCTTGCAATATTATCTGAGAGATACAGGGGTTTAGGCAGTCTATGCTCCCTATCTATGATGATTTCTTGTGCTGGAATCTCAGATAGGAGGGTGGTTATTATTTGCTTAATGTATCTTTTTAGACTCCTGGCAGAACTGACTCAGGGACACCTCTGAATTTGAGGTTGTTTCACCTCGATTGGTCTTCTAAATCAGCGATTTTCATTTAGCGCTGGGTAATAGTGTCCTCTGTATCCCTGTATACATCCAGTAGGTCATTATGGGCCTCTGCAAATTCTCCCATTTTGTTTTCCATGTGGTCAACCCTTTCTCCCAAATCTGTTACTTCAGCTTTGATATTAGTATACTTTTCAGGGTTGTGTCCCCAATAGGTTGGCCTGTGGTAGGGAATATCACTAAGGGATCATTAGGGCCTCCTGTTTCCTCCATAAGGGTTTCCTTCTTGGTCTCTCCCCCTGCTTCTTGCAGCGCAGGATCTTGCCTGGGCCTGGACTTTTGTGGGCTCTGGGAAGGGGAGACATGGTTACTTGCCTGTCCCATTCTGTGCCCAGCTTAAGATTGTTGCCTCGTTTGGCAACTGCTGAGTGATTGGGAGTGGTGCCATCTTGTGGGCTGGAGCTCTGGGGCATTGTGAACATGTCAGCCAGTTCGTGAGGTCCTCCGAGGGATTTTCATTTGCTCATCTTTCCCTCTGAGCTGTCTCTCCGCTGGTTGAGGATGGCGTTCTTTGTCCCTTGTCGCTTGTAGCCGCTTGATTAGGCTGGGTTGTCCCAGAGCTCAGTAACACTGTGGCCATCTTCCCGGCTGCCGGTCATGCCCCCTTGGCCCTACTTCTCTTTTAAAGAGCCAGTAACAATTAAGTGTAGATTAATCCAAAATTTACTGCTCTGTTTCAAGAAGAGTGTCATGAAGATCCTGCCAGAAATCCAAAACCGGGCCGTCCTGGCCCTCAGATTCCATTGCGCATGCGCATGCGCCGTGAGCCTGATTCCTGTGATCCTGCCAGCTCTGCTATCCAGTTTACCTGTGAGCTTGATTCCTGTGATCTGCCAGCTCTGCTATCCAGTTTACCTGTGAGCCTGCTGTCCTGTGATCCTGCCAGCTCTGCCATCCAGTTTACCTGTGAGCCTGATTCCTGTGATCCCGCCAGCTCTGCTATCCAGTTTACCTGTGAGCCTGCTTCCTGTGATCCTGCCAGCTCTGCTATCCAGTTTACCTGTGAGCCTGCTTCCTGTGATCCTGCCAGCTCTGCTATCCAGTTTACCTGTGAGCCTGCTTCCTGTGATCCTGCCAGCTCTGCCATCCAGTTTACCTGTGAGCCTGATTCCTGTGATCCTGCCAGCTCTGCTATCCGGTTTACCTGTGAGCCTGCTTCCTGTGATCCCGCCAGCTCTGCTATCCAGTTTACCCGTGAGCCTGCTTCCTGTGATCCTGCCAGCTCTGCTATCCGGTTTACCTGTGAGCCTGCTTCCTGAGATCCTGCCAGCTCTGCTATCCGGTTTACCTGTGAGCCTGCTTCCCAGAGATCCTGCCTGCTCAGCTAACCTGTTTCCTTCCCACCGGTCTGTTGATCCTGCCAGGCACCCGTGCTCCTCCTCACTCCTGGCTCTCCTGTTCCCACACCAGGGGACCAGGAGTGGGAGACGCAAGGGAGGCCTCTCCCTGCAATCTCGGGCTCGCACCACCAGGTACGTGACAGTAGCAGACAGCCATGTCTGAGCCCGAGCAGGGAGCCCCCGCCATGGAGGGGCTATGCCAACACCTGGCAGGTCTGACCGAAGCGGTGAGAACCTCCAGCAGGGTTATACCCGGCTGGAGGAACGGGTACTGGCCCTGTCTGGTCCATTGGGCAATTTGATGATGCTACCACCTGAGGCGGGTTTACTTAACTTTCCGTAACTTTGAAATGCTGCTAGGATCTAAACCCACTTGGGGAAGCCCACCGTTCGTGGAACAAAAATGCAGCATTGGTGAGGACCCCCAACTCTCAACCACTGCGGAGGCCGCCTTACGTTCTCTCCAACAGGGTCGAAGACCAGCAGAGGACTATGTGGCTGAGTTCAGGCGTTGGGGTGCCGACACCGACTGGAACGATGCTGCCCTCCGTCACCAATTCCGCATGTTTAGACCCCAGACCCTGAATTCCCTCATAGACCTAAGCAATTGACCGGCGCCTACGGGAGCGTTTCTACCTGGATGTAGGGGTCCGTCACTTCCGATGTTAAACATTGCTTGTCTGACTCCTGCGGCCTTCTTCCAGAGACGCCGCAGGTGCCTTGTGCCTGGTCCGGAATTGCAGTCTGATGTGGATCCTGTGACCGGGGAGGTTTCCTTGTCTCAGGAAGACCCCAATTTGTTGGCGCAGGCATCGAATTCCTCTCCGGGCAAGGCCTGTGTGGACAATCTGTTGGGTCTGCACACAGGAAGAGTGTTAGGCCTGTGGCACACAACCCGGTCATCACTGGTCCACAGGAGAGGTGGCCTTTTCTTCTCCCTACAAATGTAGCTCTGCTTTGGTGTGAGGTTTTCCCACTGCATAACCGTGCCCCTATACGGCCTCCATCTTTTCTAAACTGGACCTCAGAGGGGCATACAATTTGATACGTATAAAGGATGGGGACGAATGGAAGACGGCATTTCGGTCTCGATTTGGGCACTTCGAGTGTTCTTTCTGCATCGCTAGAAGCAGATACAAAGGTTGCAAACATACCTGCTAGAAGGGGCTACTCACCCAATCCTGATCTTCACAGATCACAAGAATCTAGAGTACACTGCTAGACAGGCCGTCGGCCATATGGAACTTCCGGCATAGCTACTCAACTCAGTCCAAACAAGGTACCCGTTGTCATTGGATGTCCCTGAGATTCGAGGCAAACGCCCCTATTGAAGCATACTTTTCTCTGATAGCAGGGGCCCATCTGTCCCAGAGACAGGGCATCGGGTCCCAAAAACGCGAAGCCGGACGCTCTGTTCTCGTATGTATCACTGGTGAAATCCCAGGATGGTTCCCCTCCAGACACTATCCTTGCCCCTGGAAACTTTCTCCTGTTACAGGAAGACCTACTGTCCCAGCTCAGACGGGCTTCCAGTGGCCTCATACCCACCCCCGGTCCTGGGTTGCAGGCCAAGGATGGGCTATTGTGGCATGGGGATAAGATTTTCATTACCCACCCCCCCGAGGGTCTGCGGGTAACCGTCCTGGAATTGTGCCATGATCACAAGCTTGCCGGACACTTTGGTGTCACCAAAACCACTGAATTGGTACAACGTACCTTCTGGTGGCCTCAGCTGAGGGAAGACTGCAGGAAATTTGTGGAAACATGCACTGTGTGTATTCGGAGCAAGAGTCACAGAACCAAAGCCTGGGGCTTACTCAAGCCATTACCAGTCCCAGATCGCCCCTGGAAAATGCTGTCCATAGATTTCATTGTGGAACTGCCCCCAGCAGAGGACCACACTACGATCTTCGTGATAGTTGATCGTCTGTCAAAGATGGCACACTTTGTTCCCATGAAGGGTACCCCTTCTGCCTCAGAAACCGCACAAGTGTTCATCCGAGAAGTCATCAGACTCCATGGGGTACCAGCTAACATAGTGTCCGACCGAGGGGTACAATTCACCTCTCGGTTTTGGAAATCACTCTGCAAGGCCCTCAATATTGAGCTATCGTTTTCTTCCGCTTATCACCCTCAAACCAATGGGCAGACCGAAAGAACCAATCAGACCCTGGAACAATATCTTCGATGCTTTTCTTCCTTCTCCCAAGACGATTGGATCTCCCTGTTACCAGTTGCCGAGTTTGCATATAACAATGCTATCCATTCGGCCACCCAACAGACACCCTTTTTCGCCAACTATGGCTTTCATCCTTCATTTCTGCCCAATTCTCTTCCTGAATGTACTGTGCCCGCAGTCCAGGAGAAGATTGACTTCTTTGCTTCCAATAACCAACTCCTGCAGGACACCATGGCCCGGACCCAGGAACATAACAAAACAGTCTTTGACCGAAAGAGGCGTGGAGAATTGGTACTGGCACCGGGTGACACAGTGTGGCTCTCCACCTTGAATCTGAAATTGGCTTGTCCCTCAAAGAAACTGGGCCCTAAGTTCTTAGGTCCCTTTCCAGTCAAACGAAAGATTAATGAAGTAGCCTATGAGTTGGAACTTCCTGATTCCCTCAAGGTCCATCCAGTCTTTCATGTTTCCCTGTTAAAGCCCTCCACTTCCAACCCCTTTTCCAACAGAAGGACGGTACCCCCGGACCCAGTCTTGGTAGATGGCGAGGAGGAATATGAGGTAGAGGCCATACTAAATGTTAGAAAAAGGAGAAATCAGAACCAGTTTTTGATCAAATGGAAGGGATATGGTCCTGAAGAAAATTCCTGGGAGCCCGAGTGTAATGTCCATGCTAAGAGTCTAGTTCAAGCCTTCAAAAGAGCTCACCCTGAGAGATTTGACCAGAGGGGCACCCGGAGGTTGCCCCTAGGAGGGGGGCAATGTCATGAAGATCCTGCCAGAAATCCAAAACCGGGCCGTCCTGGCCCTCAGATTCCATTGCGCATGCGCATGCGCGCCCGGGCGCGGGCACGTGCACAACCGCGCACAGGGAGACGGGCGCGCGCCCTAGTTAGCACCAGCCGGCCTATTTAAGCCTGACTTGAGCAGACGGTCTTTGCTGTCTGCTCTACAGCGTTGTGGTGTAGTAAAAAGAAACCTGATCCTGTTATACCTGTTCCTTTGACCCGGCTTGCCATTAAGACTATCCTGCTTTCTGCCTGTACCCGACCCCGGCTTCCAGTGACCATCCTCTTGCCTGATCCATTGTACCTTGCTCTAGTTCAGATTCATTACCTGACTTCTTGATGAACTTTGGTTCCTTGTTTAGCCTCTGTCCAGTCTGCAGTCTGACCCTCTGTAACGAGCCTGTTCACCTGCTGGTTCCAGTCCAGTCTGTGGTTCCGTTCCTGTGTTCAGTTCCTGTCAGCTCTGCTATCCCAGCTTACCTGTGAACCTGCTTGCCAAGCCGTTGTCCAGTTCCTGTCAGCTCTGCTATCCAAGTGTACCTGTGAACCTGCTTGCCAAGCCGTTGTCCAGTTCCTGTCAGCTCTGCTATCCAAGTGTACCTGTGAACTTACTTGCCAAGCCGTTGTCCAGTTCCTGTCAGCTCGGCTATCCAAGTGTACCTGTGAACTTACTTGCCAAGCCGTTGTCCAGTTCCTGTCAGCTCTGCTATCCAAGTATACCTGTGAACTTACTTGCCAAGCCATTGTCCAGTTCCTGTCAGCTCCGCTATCCAGTTTACCTGTGAGCCTGATTCCTGTGATCCTGCCAGCTCTGCTATCCAGTTTACCTGTGAGCTTGATTCCTGTGATCCTGCCAACTCTGCTATCCAGTTTACCTGTGAGCCTGCTTCCTGTGATCCTGCCAGCTCTGCCATCCAGTTTACCTGTGAGCCTGATTCCTGTGATCCTGCCAGCTCTGCTATCCAGTTTACCTGTGAGCTTGATTCCTGTGATCCTGCCAGCTCTGCTATCCAGTTTACCTGTGAGCCTGCTTCCTGTGATCCTGCCAGCTCTGCCATCCAGTTTACCTGTGAGCCTGATTCCTGTGATCCCGCCAGCTCTGCTATCCAGTTTACCTGTGAGCCTGCTTCCTGTGATCCTGCCAGCTCTGCTATCCAGTTTACCTGTGAGCCTGCTTCCTGTGATCCTGCCAGCTCTGCTATCCAGTTTACCTGTGAGCCTGCTTCCTGTGATCCTGCCAGCTCTGCCATCCAGTTTACCTGTGAGCCTGATTCCTGTGATCCTGCCAGCTCTGCTATCCGGTTTACCTGTGAGCCTGCTTCCTGTGATCCCGCCAGCTCTGCTATCCAGTTTACCCGTGAGCCTGCTTCCTGTGATCCTGCCAGCTCTGCTATCCGGTTTACCTGTGAGCCTGCTTCCTGAGATCCTGCCAGCTCTGCTATCCGGTTTACCTGTGAGCCTGCTTCCCAGAGATCCTGCCTGCTCAGCTAACCTGTTTCCTTCCCACCGGTCTGTTGATCCTGCCAGGCACCCGTGCTCCTCCTCACTCCTGGCTCTCCTGTTCCCACACCAGGGGACCAGGAGTGGGAGACGCAAGGGAGGCCTCTCCCTGCAATCTCGGGCTCGCACCACCAGGTACGTGACAAAGAGTGTGGTGGGTTTAATCAACAATAGGAATGAGCTAAACAAATTTGGGTTTGATGTGGCTTTACTAATGTTTGAATGCTGCATCTAAACCCATTGAAGTTAAAGGGAAAGGAATATTATAAACCAGTAATGGTAATTTTTTTAGACTAGTAGGCAAGGGATTTCTAGTGTACGTGATGACATTGCTTGTCTGAATTCCTGGTTTGTGCCCTGCAGTCTGAGACCAGGAGGCTGTCTAAGCCAATTTGTTGGCGCAGGAGAAGGGCAGTGTGGACAACTGTTGGGTCTGGAAGAGTGAGGCCTGTGGACCATAAACATGTAGCTTTTGGTGTGACACTGCATAACCCCTATAGTGTTCTTTCTGCGCTAGAAGCAGATACAAAGGTTGCAAACATAGCTGCTTGTGAGATTGGCAACCCTTCTCTGCACAGGAAGGAGGACCCTGAGAGAAAAATTGCATTGCTGAAAGTAACTACTTTATCTGAGGTTGCAAACTAAGCGAGTGTTGTGGATGAGGCTCGTAAAAGGAGAAGTCATCTTCTTGTTGGTGTTTCAATTGTAAGAGGTGTTTCTTTAGGAAGGCATGTGGAAGTGTCAAAGGAAGTTAGGTTACATAGTTACTTAGTAGGTGATGTTGAAAAAAGACACAAGTCCATGAAGTCCAAGACTATGTGTGTGATTATGTGTCAGTATTACATTGTATATCCTTGTATGTTGCGGTCATTCCGGTGCTTATCCTAATAGTTTTTCGAAACTATCGTTGCCCCCCGCTGAGACCACCGCCTGTGGAATGGAATTCCACATCCTTGCCGCTCTTACAGTAAAGAACCCTCTACATAGTTTAAGGTTAAACCTCTTTTCTTCTAATTTTAATGAAGTTTTATCCCTATTGTGGGGTCACCAGTATGGTATTTGTTAATTGAAATCATATCCCCTCTCCAGCGTCTCTTCTCCAGAGTGAATAAGTTCAGTGCTCGCAACCTTTCTTCATAACTAATGTCCTTCAGACCCTTTATTAGCTTTGCTGCCCTTCTTTGTACTCGCTCCATTTCCAGTACATTCTTTTTAAGGACTGGTGCCCAGAACTGGACAGCCTACTCAAGGTGCGGCTGGACCAGAGTCTTGTAGAATGAGAAAATGCATGCATGCCAATATTCTGTTTGCTTTGTTAGCAGCAGCTTGGCATTGCATGCCATTGCCAAGCCTATCATCTAGTAGGACCCCAAGGTCCTTTTCCATCCTAGATTCCCCCAGAGGTTCTCCCTCGAGTGTATATTTTGCATTCATATTTTTGCCACCCAAATACCCCAGTGTTTACCTGGTGCAAATGTTAGGTGAGCTAAAACGCGCATTTTAAAAATTGTCAAAAAAGCTAGTGAAGAGTAGAATGTTGATGTGGTTGTGCACCTTGGCACAAATGATTTGTCCCAGAATGATGTGTACAGAAGGATTTTCAACAGTAATGCCTCGTACACACGGTCGGATTTTCCGATGGAAAATGTTCGATGGGAGCTTTTTGTTGGAAATTCCGACTGTGTGTAGGCTCCATCGGACATTTTTCATCGGAATTTCCGTTGCACAAAATTTGAGATCTGGATCTCAAATTTTCTGACAACAAAATCCGTTGTCGGAAATTCCGATCGTGTGTACACAATTCCGACGCATGAAGTTCCACGCATGCTCGGACTCAAGCAGAAGAGCAGCACTAGCTATTGAACTTAATTTTTCTCGGCTTGTTGTACGTGTTGTACATCACCGCGTTCTTAACGTTCGCAATTTCCGACCAACTTTGTGTGACCGTGTGTATGCAAGACAAGCTTGAGCCAACATCCGTCGGAAAAAAAACATGTATTTTTGTACTGTTACATTTTCAGAGGTCTTACCTGTGCATAATAGGCAACAATAGAAAGTACATCATATAGCAGAGTTCAATGTTTGGTTAAAGGATTGGTGCAAAGCTGAAGGCTTTGGTTATATTAGTCATGATGCTATCCAGTGGTCTAACATTGAGCTATACAATAGAGATGGTCTGCATCCCTCACGCAAGGACACTGAGCTTCTTAGTATGGAATTTAGGAATTACTTGGACATACATTTAAACTGAGAAATGAGGGCAGAGATGTAATTGATGAAGAACATTTCTGTCCCCAGCAGGTTGAAACAAATGTGAATATTTGTGTTGCTAAGGACTGGGCTAATAGGTTAGTCACTTCTGTTGAAGTTTCTGGTGGTAAAAATAAAGCAGTAGATAGCAGTGTTTGTCATGTCATGTGCACTAATGCTAGTAGTTTTGTCAACGAGCTTTGTGAGCTGACAGCTATTATGCCTATGGACAACTTGGACCTTGTTGCAGTTACAGAGACATGGTTCAAGGATTCAAATGTCTTGAAAATAACAATACCAGGGTACAAACTATACAGGAACGAGGGGAGTAGGAAAAAGGGGAGGTGAAGTTGCCATATATGTCAAAAAAAGAATAACATTAACATTAATTAAAAAAAATAATTAAATGCTCAAAACCCCCTGGGTCTGCCTTCCAATGAGAGAGGGATCTTCACTTAGAATTGGTGTAGTGTTCAGACCCCCCAGGACAGACTGAAGATTATGATAACTTGTCGATTGATGAGATAACCCAAATGGCAATGAAGGGAGAGGTTTTGATTATGGGTGACTTCAACATGTCTGACATTAACTGGAATTCTCAAACTGCTATTACAAGCAGGAGCAGGGATGTAATAGAAGCACTGAATGGGGTTTCTCCAAAACAGATAGCAAAACAGATAGCAAAAAGCCCAACCCAATCATATTCTAGACCTAGTACTGACAAATGGGGATCTGGGGGTCTGATGTTGATGTGGGGGAAAATTTGTGTTCTAGTGATCACCAATGTCTTTGGTTTGATATTAAAACAAGAACTGAAACATCATATACAAAAACAAAGGTTTTAGATTTCAAAAGGACACATTTTGTTGAAATTGGGACATTTAAAAAAAATGAATTGAAAGGTTGGAGTAAAACAACAGTAATTTGAAATGAGTAATTAAAATAAGTAAGTAATCAGTGAGAACTATTAAAGTTTACCATCCTGGAGGCAACCAGGTTGTATGTCAGGCAAGTTGGTAAGAATAAACAGAAGAAAAAAACAATATGGATCACTAAAAAGGTAAGTAGGATAGTAATGTAAAAAAAAAAAAAAAAAAAACAGCATGTAGAAGATTCAAGGAAACAGGAGTTGTAGCTGACAAAGACGATTATAAAAATAGACAAAAGGAGGCCAAACACATTATCAGTGCTGCCAAAGCACAGAAAGAGGAGGGAAATGCTAAATCTATTAAGGAAGGTGATAAAAACATTTTTAGGTACATTTGTGATAGAAGGAAAAAAAAAACAATGGGATCACTAAAATGAAAACTGGGCACAACACACATGTTGAGGGAGACCTGGATGTAGCAAATCATTTAAACAATTACTTCTGTCCATTCTTCTCATAAATAAATTGCACTAACAATAATTGTAATAATATTGGTTCATTTTTAGGATTTCTGGAGACAGATGTAGCAGAGGAACTGGCTCAGTTAAAGCATAATAAAGCTAATATTGTACCTATCCACAAGAAGGGCAGCAAGGTAGAAGCTGGCAATTACAGGCCAGTGAGTTTAACATCAGTTATAGTCAAGGTAATGGAATCACTCCTGAAAAGAAGGATCATTGATCATCACATAAAAATACACAACTTGCTAGACCCAAAGCAGCATGGCTTTACTGAGGGCAGATCATGTCAGACTAATCTGATTACATTTTTTGACTATATTACCAATGTATTAGAAAAGGGTGGTGCTGTGGACATACTGTAGCATATCTTGATTTCAGCAAGGCATTTAATACAGTTCCACATAATGATCTAATACAAAAGTTGTACAAGCTAGAACTTAACCCCTGGGTTGTTCAATGGATATGCAGTTGGCTAAAGGATAGATACCAGAGTGTGGTTGGTCCTGTTCTATTTAATCTCTATCTAAGTGATATAACTAAAGTTTTGTTGGGCAAGGTATGTCTTTTTGCTGATGATACAAAGGTATGTAATATGGTTGATATCCCTGGGGTGTCTGTATTATGGAATATGATTTGGCATTGCTTGAAGATTGGTCAAAGCAGTGGAAACTGCAGTTCAATGTTCCTAAATTTTAAAAAATTGCACCTAGGGAAAAATAATCCCTTGAGAGAGTACAACATTGGAGGTACAGTGTTGGTCAGCACTGCAGAGGAAAAATATTTGAGGGTGCTTTTTTCAGATGATGCAAAATGATGCAAAATTAGCAAACAGTGTGACCAGGCAGTATGGAAAGTGAAATAGAATTCTAGGATGCATCACTAGAGGGATCACCAGCAGGAAGAAGGAGGTTCTGATTCCCCTAGATCAGTGTTTCTCAACTCCAGTCCTCAAGGCGCCCCAACAGGTCATGTTTTCAGGATTTCCCTCAGATGAAATGACTGTGGTAATTACCAAGGCAGTGAATCTGATCAAATCACCTGTGCAAAATAATGGCAAGCCTGAAAACATGACCTGTTGGGGTGACTTGAGGACTGGAGTTGAGAAACACTGCCCTAGATAGATCTTTAGTGAGACCTCAATTAGAATACCATGTCCAGTTCTGGAGACCTCACTTACAGAAAGATATTAATAAAACAGAATGAGTCCAGAGACGGGTAACACAAATGGTGAAAGGTCCAGGGGATAAAACATATCGAAAGCGACTACAGGAACATAATATGTACAGTCTGGGGAAAAGAACTGAAAGTGGAGACATGATTGAAACTAGGGATGAGCCGAACACCCCCCTGTTCGGCTCGCACCAGAACCCGCGAACGGACCTAAAGTCTGTGCGAGCTTTAGAACCCTATTAGTTATAATGGATGGGAACGTTCGAAATCATAAGTGCTCATTTTAAAGGCTATAATGCATGTTATTGTCATGAAAAGTGTTTGGGGACCTGGGTCCTGCCCCAGGGGACATGTATCAATGCAATTTTTTTTTTTAAAACAACCGTTTTTTCAGGAGCAGTGATTTTAATAATGCTTAAATTGAAACAATAAAAGTGTAATTTTCCTTTAAATTTCGTACCTGGGGGGTGTCTATAGTATGCATGTAAAGGGGCGCATGTTTCCTGTGCTTAGAACTGTCCCTGCAAAAAGTGTAATTTTTGCAGGAAAGAAAGCTATTTAAAATCACTCGCGGCTAATGTGAATTGACGGCTCCCGTAAAACAGAGAACAGTCATTCATTGAAAGTCATTCATAAAAAAAAAGTCATTGATAAAAAATAAAAAAAATAAATAAAAAAAAAGCGTGGGGGTCCCCCCAAATTCAATAACCAGGCCCTTCAGGTCTGGGATGGATATTAAGGGGGGACCCCAGCCAAAAAAAAAAAAAAAAGATCGGCGTAGGGTCCCGCTCAAAATCCATACCAGACCCTTGAGGTCTGGGATGGATTTTAAGGGGAACCCCAGCCAAAAAAAATGGCGCGGGGTCCCCCTCAAAATCCATACCAGACCCTTATCCGAGCACGCAACCTGGCAGGCCGCAGGAAAAGAGGGGCGGACGAGAGCGCCCCCCCCTCCCGCCTGAACCGTACCAGGCCACATGCCCTCAACATTGGGAGGATGCTTTGGGGGTCTGAGACCCCCAAAGCACCTTGTCCCCATGTTGATGGGGACAAGGGCCTCTTCCCCACAACCCTGGCCGGTGGTTGTGGGGGTCTGCGGGTGGGGGGCTTATCGGAATCTGGAAGCCCCCTTTAACCACTTGCCGACCAAGGACGTCATATGACGTCCTTGACTTTGAGTGGTGATAGCTGAATGATGCGTGCAGCTATTGGCATCATTCAGATATCATTTTTACCGGCCGGCGATTCTGTGCACCATAAGAACGATCATAGCGGCAGTTCCGCCGCCTGATCATTCTTATAGGCAGCGGGAGGGGACGTCCCCCCCCCTCCCGCCGGCATCCGGTGCTTCTCCGGGCTCTCCCGTGCCATCGGGGGCCCGGAGAAAGAATCGCTCGCCGCCGGATGACGAGCATAGAGATTTCCGGTGACCAGATGGTCACCAGTCATCTCTATGACCGTCGGAGGCCCGGGCACGACGTTATGACGTCACGCCCGGTACCCGGATGTAAACAAAGCCGCGATCGCGGCTGTCAGCATGAGATCGGTAAAAAATGTTTTACCGATCTCATGCTTTCCAGCCTGGAGGAGAGATGTGGGGTCTTATTGACCCCACATCTCTCCATAAAGAGGACCTGCCACATACATTCCTATTACAAGGGATGTTTACATTTTTTTTAAAAAGTGTAAAAATAAAAAAAATTAAGTAAAATAAAAATAAATAAATAAAAAAAAAAAATTAAAACGCCCCTGTCCCCTGTAGCTCGCGATCAGAAGCGAACGCACACGCAAGTCCCGCCCGCATATGTAAACGCCGCTCAAACCACACATGTGAGGTATCGCCGCGTGCGTTAGAGCGCGTGCAACAATTCTAGCACTAGACCTCCTCCGTAACTCTAAACTGGTAACCAGTAAAAAATATTAAAGCGTCGCCTATGGAGATTATTAAGTACCGAAGTTTGGCGCCATTCCACGGTTGTGCGCAATTTTAAAGCGTGACATGTTTGGTATCTATTTACTCGGCGTAACATCATCTTTCATATTATATAAAAAAATTGGGCTAACTTTACTGTTTTCTTATTTTTTAATTCATGAAACCGTTTTTTTTCCCAAAAAAAGGCGTTTGAAAAATTATTGCGTAAATACCGTGTGAGATAAAAAGTAGCAATGACCGCCATTTTATTCCCTAGGGTGTCTGCTAAAAAAAACGTACTCAATGTTTGGGGGTTCTGAGTAATTTTCTAGCAAAAAAATGATGATGTTTACATGAAGGAAAATAGGCCAAAATAGGCCCGGTAAGCAAGTGGTTAACAAGGGGACCCCCAGATCCCGCCCCCCCTGTGTGAAATGTTAAGGGGGTACAAAAGTACCCCTACCATTTCACCAAAAAAGTGTCAAAAATTGTAAAAATGACAGGAGGCGGTCTTTGACAATTCCTTTATTAAAATCTTCTCTCTTCTTTCTTCATCCTTCGGTTTCTTCATCTTCTCCTTCCGTCATCTTCTTCCATCTTCTTCTTCCATTTTCTTCTTTCTCCGATCTGCTTCTTCTTGCGCTGGTCTTCTCGTCCTTCTCGTCAGGCATTTTCTTCCATGGCGTCGGCATCTGTTCTTCTGTCGGGCCGCTCCTCGCAATTGGAGGCTCCCGCTGTGTGAGGCTTCGCTCTGTCTGACAGGTCTTTTATAACGGAGGGCACCTGGTGACCCCGCCCCCCTCTGACGTCATGGGGAAAGCCATAGGGAATTCCCCATGACGTCCCCGTGCGTCAGAGGGGGCGGGGTCACCAGGTGCCCTCCATTATAAAAGACCTGTCAGACGCAGCGAAGCCTCACACAGCGGGAGCCTCCCATTGCGAGGAGTGGCCCAAGAAGAGACACCGACGCCGACGCCATGGAAGAAGATGCCGGACGAGAAGGACAAGAAGACCAGCGCAAGAAGAAGCGGATCGGAGGAAGAAGATGATGGAAGAAGAAGATGGAAGAAGATGCCGGAAGGAGAAGATAAAGAAACCGAAGGATGAAGAAAGGAAGACCAGAAGAAAGAAGAAAGAAGATTTTAATAAAGGAATTGTCAAAGACCGTCTCCTGTCATTTTTACAATTTTTGACACTTTTTTGGTGAAATGGTAGGGGTACTTTTGTACCCCCTTACCATTTCACACAGGGGGGGGCGGGATCTGGGGGTCCCCTTGTTAAAGGGGGCTTCCAGATTCCGATAAGCCCCCAGCCCGCAGACCCCCACAACCACCGGCCAGGGTTGTGGGGAAGAGGCCCTTGTCCTCATCAACATGGGGACAAGGTGCTTTGGGGGTCTCAGACTGACACGCTGACACACTGACACGCTGACACGCTGACACTGAAACACAGTATGCGAGGCCGCCGCGGCCTCTTATACCGTGGGGCGTTTACTAAAGCCCCTGAGCTATAATTGGCTACAGGCATCCTGCCTGTAGCCAATTATGGCTCTCCTTGCTGCCGGCGCTGTTATTGGCCAAGCATGCGGGGTCACAGTGCATGCTTGGTCAATCATCAGCCAGCATTGCACTGCGACTGGCGCAATGCATTGTGGGCCGCTCGCATCACACGAATTTGATGCGAGTGGCCCAAATAGTTCTGGGCTCGCCGAACGGGCGAACGCCCGATGTTCGATTCAAACATGGGTTCGAATCGAACACCGGGCCCATCCCTAATTGAAACCTTTAAATATAACAAGGGGTTGAATAAGGTTCGGGAGGGCAGTTTTTTAAATATGAAATTAAAATCAAGAACACATGGATATAATCTCAAACTAACTGGAGGAAAGTTCAAAACTAATTTTAGAAAGTATTATTTTACTGAAAGGGTAGTTGATGCTTGGAATACATTTCCAGAAGAGGTAGTGAGACAGTCAACAGTAGGGATGGGCTTTATGTTTGGGTCGAACATGAGTTCGATTTGAACATGAGTTCGACTCGAACATTGGCTGTTCGCCCGTTCGCCGAATAGCAAACAATTTGGGGTGTTAGCGGCAAATTCGAAAGCTGCGGAACACCCTTTAAAACTCTATGGGAGAAATCAAAAGTGCTAATTTTAAAGATTAATATACAAGTTATTGTCATAAAAAGTGTTTGGGGACCTGGGTCCTGCCCCAGGGGACACCGGGTGGTCCCGCCCTCCATTTTATATAAGAACGGTCACCTGAACAGAAGCGTCACACAGAGGAAGACTCCCACTGAGGCGGATCGTGCGGAGGACAAAGCGGAGAAGAAGATGCCAGACGAGAAGACCGGAGGAAGAAGCGGAGGAAGTTAGAGGAAGAAGCGGGGGAAGAAAAATAAATTATTAAAGGAATTGTCAAAAACCGTCTCTTATCTTTTTTTAAAAATTTTGACTTTTTTGTGAAATGGTAGGGGTACATTTGTAACCCATTACCAATTCATACAGGGGGGGGCTGGGATCTGGGGGTCCCCTTGTTAAAGGGGGCTTCCAGATTCCAATTAGCCCCCCGCCCGCAGACCCCCACAACCCTTGCCCGGTGGCCCTTCTCCCCATCAACTTTGGGACAAGGTGCTTTGGGGGCTACCCCAAAGCACCCTCCCAATGTTGAGGGCATGTGGCCTGGTACGGCTCAGGAGGGGGGGCACTCTCTTGCCCCCTCTTTTCCTGCGGCCTGCCAGGTTGCGTGCTCGGATAAGGTTCTGGTATGGATTTTTGGGGGGACCCCATGCCTTTTTTTTTTTTAAATTGGCACGGGGTTCCCCTTAAAATCCATACCAGACCTGAAGGGTCTGGTATGGATTTTGAGGGGGACCCCCACGCCATTTTTTTTTTTTAATTTTGGCACAGGGTTCCCCTTAATATCCATACCAGATCTGAAGGGTCTGGTATGTAATTTGGGGGTACCCCCACACATTTTTTTTTTATTTTGGTGGGGGGTTCCCCTGAATCAATGAACTTTTATGTGTATTGCCGGATCGACAATTCATTATAGCTGCGAGTTGTTTTAAATGACTTTTTTTCCTTTAGAAATTTCATTTTGCTGTCAGACTGTTCTAAACTCGGGAAACATGCAACACTTTACAGGCATACTATAGACAACCCCCAGTTATGAAATTTAAAGGAATATTACACTTTTATTGTTTCACTTTAAGCATTATTAATATCACTGCTCCTGAAAAAACTTCAGTTTTTTTAAAACTTTTTTTGCATTGATACATGTCCCCTGGGGCAGGATCCAGGTCCCAAAACACTTTTTATGACAATACCATGCATATAAGCCTTTAAAATTAGCTCTTCTGATTTTTCATGTTCGTGTCCCATAGACTTTAACGGTGTTCGCGCGTTCAAACAAATTTTTTGCCTGTTCGCGTGTTTGGCCCATCCCTAGTCAACAGTAAATTACTTCAAACATGCTTGGGACAAACATAGATCTACATTATACTGAGACAAAAAAAGTTAACAAAAACAAAACAAGATAGAAAACAAAAAACAAAACCAAAAAAAATGTGCAGACTCGATGGACTACTTGGGCTTTTTCCTGCTGTCACCTTTCTATGTTTCTATGTTTCCAAGGGATAGTCAAACAAATGGCATGGGGAGCTGGGCATTGTCCTGGAGACCATATACCAAAGCAAATTAAAATTACAAAATTCCATTAAAGGATTAGTTCAGCTTAAAAAATCCATCCTGTACGTACGCATGGAGTTGCTGAGTTGTCAGCACTCCCATAATCAGTCCAGCAGTCTGACTTCTGTTTGTAAACAAAGAGGAGATTTCATTAATCTATATTAGACCCTGATCCTAAATCATGTTAATGGAGGACCCATGCAAAATGTCCAAATATTAAAGCGGTTCTGCACTCTTTTTTTTTTTTGGGCTATATGCCAAGGGCATATAGCTCAATTGGGGGACTTACCTGTTCCATCTTCCATCTCGATCGCCGCCGGTTTTCATCTTCATCTTCTTCTTGTCTTCTTCTTGTCTGCTGGGGTCCATCTTGCCTGTGGGCATGTGAAACCCCACAGGACCTTTAGATGGCCCAGCATGCACCGCCGTTACTCGCGCGTGCGCAGTAACGGCACATCTGCCGACATCTCACGAGATTTCGGCAGATGTGGCCGAAATCTCGGGAGATTTCGGAAGATGTGGCCGAAATCTTGCGAGATTTCGGAAGATGCCCGCACTGACTCCTGGGATCAATGACACCAGATCCCAGGAGACAGTGCGGCGTGACGACGATCGACGCAGAGACCCCGCCCGCCGCCGAAGAGAGAGAAGACCGGAAGTCATCAATTACAAGGTAAGTAAAAAAAAAAAAAAAACATTTCATTTAGTACTCTTTGCCTGATTTGGAAGGCAAAGAGATTTACTAAATGAAATGGGTGCAGAACCGCTTTAATTTATATACCAGCCCTTTAGGGTCTGGTATAAATCTAAAGGAGAAACCCTACACAAGAAAACAAGAGTTGGAGGTGTTCCTAAAAATCCACACCATATCATATATCTAACCATGCGGCCTGGCTGACCAGCAAAGGTGGGGAATAGAATGCTGCCCCCCTCCTGAACATTACTAGGCCACATGCCATCAACACAACATGGGAAGTGCCTTACCAGGGAAACCCACCTGGCAAAGCACCTTGTCCCCATGTTGAAGAGAACAAGGGCCGCTACCCCACAACCCTGGCCTCGTGATTGTGTGGGTTTGTAGGCAGGGGGCTTACCAGAATATCTTAAAGCCCCCTTTAAGATAAGGACCCCCAATACTGACCCCCATTTGATTAAGTAAGGGGTATGTAGGACCCCTACTCATTCACAAAAAGAAAAATGTAAACCATAAATAAAGACACACACTATTTGACACATTTAAAAAAAAAATAATTAAAACCCTGAAAAGGTCTCATGATGTGCATTCATTGTCAATCAGATTGTCAAGTGATGCATATCCACGCCAATTTCGATGAACGATGCCTGCCTACTCAGCAAAAAATAAAAGTCACTCACTCTAGAATGACATCTTCCGATCCCCTCTGCTAATAGTAAACCAAGGGGAGGAGCCTCCTGGTTGATGTCACTGTCCAAATATAGCCATGTGACCATATTTTTTCATTGATGTCAGCACTGTCCCTGTCCCTTTGTTTACATGGCTGGGGATGTTTAGCCAGTAAATGAATGGGGCTAGGTGACATTACATCACTGTCAAGGAGTCCCTTAAAAAAAATTTTTGTCAATAAACTTTTTATTGTAAAATCAAAAATGTAGCAGTTGTACAGTCATAATAACCTTTGTACATATAGCTTGAACATAGTAAATTCATGATAGGTAAATATGGTACATCATTAGAGCTCTCTCTAATGGTAATAACTCAAACCAAGACTATATTCTTGTCTTTTCCAAACTCAGTGTGAAAACCATATGCGATATCCATTTTTAATTTGAAAACTAGTATGATATGATCAGCCGGTCATTATTCCAATGTCTAGAGTTGATGTGCGCTCTAGTTATGTGTAAGTTGCACGGGAAGTCGAGGTAGGTAGAAAGAAGATGAGAGACCCAAACAAGGGTAATACAGGGGGGAGAGAAAGTAGTAGTAATAAAGATCGTAGTATGTCAAGGCCCCAGAGATTATCTGGATTTATTTCTCAGTCAGGGACTTAAAATACTTCAAAGTGATCCAAGGTTGCCAAGTTTTATTAAAGTTTTCAGTCGTTTCGTGGGCTGTCACTCTTATCTCTTCCATTTTATAGAGGAGGTGAGCCTATTCTAACCATTCCTTAATTGTGGGGGCGTGGTATTTCTACAGTGCCTGGGTATCACTGCATTCGCAGCTGTGAGTAGAAATCTGGTAAGTGATCACTTGTACTTTCTCATTGAACAGTTGGTGATGTGTAACAGGCAGCATGCTACGTTTAATTGAATCGTTGTTTCTGTTATGAGCTTTATAATGTCGCAGACCTGTCTCCAGAATGGCTGTATCAGGGTGCATCCCCACCATATATGTTGTACGGTGCCTTTCTCCTGGTTGCAGCACCAGCAAAGGTCAAGGACAATGAGGAACCATTTATGAATATTGATCAGTGTGTTGTACCAGTTTGTTAAAAGCTTAAACAAGGTTTCTTGTAATCGTGTGCTAATAGCACATTTGGGGCGAACACACAGGCCTGTAGCCATTGGTCCTTAGTGAAGGACGTATTTAAGGCTGTTAACCAAATCACTTTATGTTTATTTAGGTTCCTGAGGATTAGAAGTTTGCAACCAGGTGTAGGCTAAGGATTTTTTGGGATGTGTGTGCCATGAAGCAAACACTTATTTGTGTCTCTGAGGGCAAATTACATAACTATAGATTTGACGATATTCCCAGTGACTTAAAGATAACAAACCTTCCTCCGCTTGCATTTCTGAGATTGATTTGATTTTGCTACCTTTGAAACAGTGTGTGGCCAGAAGCGGTATGTTTCTGTCAGTATACAACTGGATCGATTTGTTCAGTCCCAGTGTAAAGTCTGGGCTAGCTGTCAGCGGTGTTAGTGGACCTGGGGATGTAGTTAAGTCAGAGATTTGTATCACTTTTTGCAAGTTTTTAAGTGTCGCACCTATCAGGGGGTGTTGTTTTAACTGTTTGGGGCATGTGTCCCATGGTATCCAAGGTTGAGTATGTCACATGTATTTGGCCCATAGTATTTCCTATGTCACCAATCCTTATTCTCTGTGTGGCAGGTCCAATCTATAATTCTAGTGAGATGGGAATCCAGATAGTAGATTTTAAAGTTAGGGAAAACCATTCCTCCATTTTGTTTATCTCTCATAAGTAATTGAAGGCTCACTCATGTTTTTTGGATGCCCAGAGAAATTTCCTGGGTATGGCGTGTAGTAATCGAAAAAACTTTTCTGGTAGAAGGATTGGAATGGTCTTAAAAAAGTCCAGGAATCTGGGTAGGGTTGACATTTTGATAATGGCTGCTTAATGTCCATCTCTCTAGGTCCCTATTTATGGTTTGTAGGAGGGGTTGGAAGTTTCTTGTGTATAATGAATCCAGTTTCAGTGTCAACCAGATCCCTAAATATTTTAGGGCTGAGGTTTCCCATTTAAACTTGCAATTGTTTTGCGTGATATTTTTTGCATGTTCTTGTAGTGTCATATTTAGTGCTTCAGATTTTTTGTAGTTAATTTTGAAGTTTGAAATATAACTATATTGGGTAAATATATTGCATTGGTTAGTCATGATAATACTTGGTTGAGTAATGAAAAATAAGAGATCATCAGCGTATGCTGCGCACTTATAAGTTCTATTCCCTACTTGGAAGCCGTGTATGGATGGTGAGGCATTTACAGTGCGGATTAAGGGCTATAGTGTGAGAATAAACAGCAGGGGTGAGAGGGGGCAACCCTGTCGTGTTCCATTTTGTATTATTACCGTGTCTGATAGTGTCCCATTGATTTTAATTTTTGCTGTTGGGTTGTGATAAATGGTCTTAATCCAGGTTAGCATATGGGGTTTCAGTCCAATGTGGGTGCATGTGGCAAGTAGAAAGTCCCACGACACATGGTCAAAGGCTTTCTCTGCGTCTGTAGAGAGTAACATACCTTGAAAGTCATCGGTTTGTGATCTATGAATAAGATTTAGGGCCTTTATCACATTATCTTTAGCTTCCCTACCTGGCATGAAACCCACCTGTTCTGGGCCTATCAATTGGTGTAATAATGGTCTTAATCGGTTCGCCACAATTTTTGCATACAGTTTCAGATCGATATTAAGTAAGGATATCGGTCTGTAGCTGGCAAAGTCCAGGGGGTCCTTGCCGGGTTTAAGCAATACTGTAATGTGTGCTCTCAGGAAGTCTTCTGGGATCTCTTGTGGGTCTTTTAAGTAGTTGAAGGTCATCAGCATGTGTGGTATTAGGACCGTGGAAAAGCCCTTATAATAATGAGCTGTAAGGCCATCCAGGCCGGGGCTTTTCCCTGTTTTAAGGGATTTAATGGCCACTATGAGTTCTGGTTCTGTGATTGAGTCTTCCAGTGATTGGAAGTCCGCATCATTTAATTTTTCGTAATGTTAGTGAAATGGGGGCATGGTCTGAAAAAGGTTTTGGCAGCTTGCATGAGAGGTAAATCCCTTTGGGAGAGGAAGATGTAGTCGATGCTTGTAAACTTGTTGTGCAAGGCCAAAAAATATGTAAAGTACTAATGTAATTGAGGTTAGTAGTGTTTTAATCTTGCGTAATTTGTTGTATGGTAGGCTGGATTTGCCATCTGATGTGTCTTGTAGAGAGTTTAATGCTGTATTGAAGTCCCCTCCCAACACAATGCAACCTGAGGCAAAGCTCTTCAGCTTGTCAACTATATGATGGCAAAAGGTGACTTGTGTGGAATTGGGGAAATATACATTCGCCAGTGTAATTAGAGTCCCCGCCCAATGTCTTTTGAAAAATAGATATCTCCCCATCTGTGTCTGCCTGTAGGTGAGGAATGTTAAAATCTGAATTTTTATGGCATAGGATGGAGACTCCTTTCCACTTGGATGTGGGATTCGTGGCATGGTAAACGTGTGGGTGAGATGAGCCCGGCCGTTCGTCCGTTCGCCAAAACCAGAACTTTGTGGGCCGTTCGCATCAAATTCGTGTGATACAAATGGCCCACAATGCACTGCGCCAGTTGCAGTGCATTGCTGGCTGATGATTGGCCAAGCATGCACTGTGACCCAGCATGCTTGGCCAATCAAAGCACCGGCAGCGAGGAGAGCCATAATTGGCCACAGGCAGGATGCCTGTGGCCAAGTATAGCTCAGGGGGGTTTAGTACACGCCCCACACTATATAAGGCCGCCAGTGCGGCAGCCTTGTGTAGTGTTGTGCGGCGTTCATAGAGAGAAGAATAGGCAGGGATTTGATTTGTGCAACACAGGCATCTGTCTAATATTCAGTCAGTGTATTGTGCCTCCTGCACAGCATACACCTGAATTTAAATAGCACTGATTGCTGTATAAATGACAATGGTCCCAAAAATGTGTCAAAAATGTCTGATGTGTCCGCCATAATGTCGCAGTCACAATAAAAATCACTGATCGCCGCCATTACTAGTAAAAAAAAAAATATTAATAAAAATGCTATAAAACGATACCCTATTTTGTAAACGCTATAACTTTCGCGCAAACCAATCAATAATCGCTAATTGCATTTTTTTTACCAAAAATATGTAGAAGAATACGTATCAGCCTAAACTGAAAAAAAATAAATAATTATATATTTTTTGGGGATATTTATTATAGCAAAAAGTAAAAAATATTTCATTTTTTTTCCAAATTTTCGCTCTATTTTTGTTTATAGCACGAAAAATAAAAAAGGCAAAGGTGATCAAATATCACCAAAAGAAAGCTCTATTTGTGGGAAAAAAAGGACGCCAAGTTTGTTTGGGAGCCACGTCGCATGACCGCGCAATTGTCAGTTAAAGCGGCGCAGTGCCGAATCGCAAAAAGGGGCCTGGTCCTTTGGCTGCAAATTGGTCCCGGGCTTAAGTGGTTAAATGGCTTTTTTTCCTTTACAAATGTCATTTTGTGCAGGGACAGTTCTAAACATGGGAAACACATGCCACTTCACAGGCATACTTTAGACACCCCCCAGGTACGATATTTAAAGGAATGTTTCACTTTTTTTTTCACTTTATGCATCATTAAAATGAGTGTTCCAGAAAAAACTTCAGTTTTTAAAACTTCTTTTGCATTGATACATGTCCCCTGGGGCAGGACCTGGGTCCCCAAACCCTTTTTAGGACAATAACATGCATATTGGCCGTTATAAATAGCACTTTAGATTTCGAACGTTCGCGTCCATTGTAATTAATAGGGTTCTAACGTTCGTGCAAAGTTTAGGTCCGTTCGCAGGTTCTGGTGCGAACCGAACCCGGGGGTGTTCAGCTCATCCCTACGTGTGGGTAGTGCTTGTCATGCAATTTTGGTACAGTACCTGTTTTGAAGTGTGTCTCCTGGAGAAATACCACGGCTGGTTTTGTTTTGTGCAGTTCCCTGAGTATCGAGATATGTTTCTCTGGTGTGTTTAAGCCCCTGACATTATGAGAAATCACAAAAGGGTGTTAATCAATCAACGTATAAGGCATTGTTAATACAGCAAGAGATCCACTTTACTAAAGTGTGTCGTTTCAATTAATTCCTTGACTATTAGAAAGAAAGAACAGAGATGAAAGGATAGAGGAAGAAATAGAGAAGTAGGGGGGCGTGGCTTGGCCGTTCTCAGAGATGGCCGCTTGAATCCTGAGCTCCCGTCGCCACAGGACAAACTACCTGCCTAACGAGGTTATTTTCGCCTACACACGCTGTTCCGAGATGGGAACTGCTTCCCGACAGGCATCGGCTTCCCGATCCCGCTCTCCCCGCGCTCAGGACGGAACTTTAAGCCAGAATATACCGGAGATGTTCCAAAACCGAAGGAACAACGCGGCATCTTCCCGCCATGGCTCCTCTCAGAACCACTCACAAGCCTCACCTCCGCTCATCCTGGCTCCCCTCATGTCGGACACCACCTCACCCCCTGCGCCGCAAGGCTCACCGACACAAGGAGGACTGACTAACCCTCCCAACTCCCAAATCAACATCCAGGATCTTCGCTCAATTGCCGCCGACATTAAAGAAACCCTCTCGGCGGCCATTTCGGAGCTTCGCATCGACATCCACGCGCTGTCTGACAGGATTCAGACGGTGGAAAAAATCGCTGACAGGCAGGAAATAGTGCTCCGTAGAGCCACCAGAAAAATTGATTCCCATACCCTCCAGATGAGGGATATGCAAAGGCATTTAGAAGACCTCGACAATAGAGGAAGACGCCACAATCTAAGGGTCAGAGGTATGCCGGAATCCATTGAAGGCGACCAGATCCCCTCAGCCGTCACTAGGCTCTTCAACGAAATCTTAAACAGACCCCCGCTGACCATCATCGCTATGGAGCGCATCCACAGGGCCCTGAAACCGAGAGGAAGAGACACCGATCCCCCTAGGGATATTGTTTGCTGCCTAGTGGACTACAAGGTCAAAGAGGATATCTTACGCCAGGCACGGAGCAGACCCCAAATTTCATTCGATGCTGCACCTATTCAAATATATCAAGACCTTTCGGGAATTACCCTACAACACCGCAGGGACCTGAAACCTCTTTTGGATGAATTGCGTGGACAGGGGATAATGTACAAGTGGAAATTCCCCTTCGGCCTCTCCGCCACACATCTTGGACGCACAGCACTCCTGAAAGTACCGGAAGACTTACCTCACTTTTGCAACACCCTCGGCATTCACCTTGTAGATGTCCCCAATTGGTATGCCCCCTTCCGCCATTCCGTGATCAAAATGGACAAGCCCCAGGAGGAACCGATGGAATCTCAAGACAGCAGAAACCGCCGGAGGAGATCCCCTTCGGGACTTAGACGTCACGGCACCCTGAGTCCCACCACGCCGCCGAACTCCAGGAGAGCCCGCAGAGACTATTGAACCCACACAAATGGTCTCCGTCACGCAGCTGAAGTAGCACAAAGTTTACTGAACAAGACTCTGTTCAGTTATGTTTATTCCAAGGAATACGCCGTGCTCAGTTATACAGCCGATGAACGTTTTAATCTTTGACTTTTGAATTTTTGACTTTTACTTTTTTCGTTCCTCAGCCTTCTCGGGCTCTACAGCTTCACTGGAATCGGCGGATGTACCCTCAATGCCGACATCCTGTACTAACTACCCGTTACTTGCATCGGCCGCATCTAACGCTCTACACTACAACCCCCAAGATTCCGTGCGTTGGTATCACACAGCAGGTCGCGATGACGCAATCATACAGCACGCTCACCTCTAACTCTCCCAGGCTGTTTACGGAAGGATGGAACGCAACACACAACCACCTGACCGCTCACATTGGTGTCCTCCGAAGATCTCGACTCTACAGGACTACGTACAGGAACATTCTCCTGTTCACCCGACGCCTCCAGCACACCGGAATCTACACTCCTCGATGACACTTGGAAGACCAGGTAAAACTCCTACCCTAATACCCGCTCCTGGTACTCCAAGTCCTTACCATGTAGCAAGTAACCGCACGGATTGGACAAACTGAACGGCCGGTAGACACAGACGGGACTGCTATTCAAGCTAAACAGGGACTTCCCTCCCACACCACTATCAGGACATAACCCAGCAACTATTCCCGGTCATTGGGATTTGCATAGGACAATAGTTTGTGACCCCCCCACGAAATCCCCCTACCTACCCCATGAGGCTTATGTTTTCCATAGCCTTCCATAGCGATGGTCCCGAACTACACTTCCCACATCCCCCTGCAAAGATCTTACGCTGCTCGCGTCAACGACAACACTAAACAGAACAGACCCTGATATTTGTGAGAGAATGGAACCAACCGTCTGACCACTCATATCACACATCTCACCGGTCCCCCATTTGTGACTCTGATTGTACCGGAAGATAAACGATGATCCCCATCAGCCTGTCCAACGTTTGCGCACCACTGAACAATGAGCTCCTCCACAGACCGTAAATCACCCAGACACTCAGGTATACCCCATACCTATGGCAAGGCCCCGAGAACTCTCTACACCAACCCTTGTAAGTGACTGCTCACAAAACGGAAGGATAGATCGGCCTTGCGAACAAGATCGCAAACACGTACTCCATGAAGTGACTCCTCGTACAGGTGATATTTGTCATGTTTATTTCACAGGTGCTGGACTTTTTTTCTTTTTTTTCCTTTTTTTTTTCCCTTTTTTTTTTTTTTTTTTTTTCTTTTTTCAAACATTTTTTCTTTTTGTTCACTTTTTCTCTCTTGATAATGTGCAATGTATTCCTGATATGCCTACTCACCCCTATGCATATATACGTCACACATACCTGATAACCTCCTGGCTCTGGAGGTGTGCTCCCCATCACACACGAGGTGGTGTCCTCACCCCCAGACCCTCTGACCTAAATTTACTTTAATACTACTAGTCATATTCTCCAACATACGTGCAGAAACGACTACTGCCTAAGGCTCACTAATCCCTCCTGTGCACACAATGACTCTGGTCCTATTCACTCCTCCTAACAGCCTAAACTGTACACTCGCTACCTCCTCCGTCAACGACCAAACCCCCTGTGGCGACGGGACATTTTATGTATCTTCCTCACATCCCCCTCGGCGTTCGACTTGAGCCAACCCCCACACGGTGGCAAACAGCGGATCGGGTAATATACAGGTTCTACCCGTTCCGCCTATGCCCTGTACACTTTAGATCCGATCCCACATTCAAGGAAACCCGAAAGACCCACCTCCTCGTAGTGATCCCCCCCATTGGTCGATATTCTGACCACTTACTTCCCCCCTAAACCTACTCTAACTTACTGAGACCCCCCCATCTCTATTTCTATCTCTAACCCCCCAATTCCCCAATGGCGGCTGCTACTGATCCCACCCTGGCTGGTCACCCTATCCCACCTTCTTCTACAAGACTTAAACTATGCTCCATGAACATTCGAGGACTTAATACCCCTGAGAAAAGATCAAAATTATTGTATACCCTACATAAACACAAAACACACATAGCCCTGATTCAAGAGACCCACTTTAGAACAGATACCTTGCCCAAACTCCAAAATCACAACTTCCCAACAGCCTACCATGCCACAAACAATACCGCAAAATCTAAAGGGGTGTCAATCCTTATATCGAAAAACTGCCCTATTCAAATTACTGCAACACAAAGTGATGATCAAGGTAGGTTCCTCTTCCTTAAAGGCTCATACTTTAATAGGCCAATAACAATTGCAAACATATATGCCCCTAACTCCCAACAGGTAACATTTTTTCGTAAAACCCTGCATCAACTGACCGCTTTCAAATCTGGGATTCTGATCTTGGGTGGAGACTTCAATGTCCCTCTGACCCCCTCCTTAGATACCTCCAATGGCTCGTCCAGCATGCCATACAGAGCACTCCGAGCTATCAAGACCCAACTGAGCAATCTAACCCTTCACGACACATGGCGTACCCTAAACCCTAACGTTAAAGATTTCACTTTTTTCTCCCCTCCACACAAAAAATATTCCAGGATCGATCACTTTTTTCTCTCCCAGAACGACCTGAACTCCCTCACTGCAGCAACAATTGAACCAATGCTGCTATCCGACCACCATCCAATAACCATGACCTTGACACTCCCATCAACCCGGCCCAAAAAAACAATATGGCGTCTAGATGACTCTCTCTTGATGGACCTAGATAACTCGACAGCCATAACCAAAGTATTATCCCACTACTTCGACGAAAATGTGTCGGAAGACACCTCACCCGCGACCGTTTGGGCTGCACACAAGTGTGTGGTAAGGGGAGAACTCCTTTCACTGAATGCCAAAAGAAACAAGCTTAGGAAAACACGCATAGATGAATTATCCGCACGGATACACACTCTAGAACGGGCACACAAACGCTCCTTAGCCGCCAAATGCTATACTGAGCTACTGCAAGCAAGGGAAGATCTCCTAACAGAACTACAAAAAACGCTGAAAAGAAAATATGCACTTAGTCAGAAGATCTATTACGAATTTGGCAATAAGGCAGGCAAATTACTAGCGAAAGCACTCCAACTTAAGAAAGCTGCCCACACAGTCCACACCATTAAAACCCCTGCCGGTAAAGCCCTGGTCACTACAGAAGATATATCCAACCAATTTGTCCAATACTTTTCGAAGTTATACAACCTCCCCAATCAGACGTCCTTTAACCCCACACTTGACCGGACTAAAGCCATAACAGACTTCCTATCCCAATACGGCCCTCCTCCTCTAGCAGAAGACTTGAAACCTGACCTAGACTTACCCTTCTCCACGACGGAAGCACTAATGGCTTTAAAACAACTAAAGACGGGTAAAAGCCCGGGCCCCGACGGTCTCACGGCCACTTATTACAAATCGTTTTCAGCTACTCTTATCCCCCACTTCTTATCCGCATTTAATGATCTCACGACCTCCCCACAAGCCACCAAGGACATCTTAGAAGCACATATCACCCTTATCCCCAAACCTGGCAAAGACACAACACTAGTATCCAACTATCGCCCCATCTCACTCCTTAATGTAGATGTAAAACTTTATGCCAAAATCATAGCCAATCGTATACTCCCCCTTCTTCCCACCCTAATCTCGGCGGACCAAGTCGGTTTCATCCCTGGCAGGGAGGCCAGAGATAACACCCTAAAGGCCCTCAACGTACATCACTGGTTAACGACAACCTCCTCCCCAGGCTTCCTTCTCTCTTTAGATGCTGAGAAGGCGTTCGACAGAGTGGCATGGGACTACATGACTAGTACACTACAAGCATTGGGATTCCCTCCGCGCTTGCTTAACATGATCCTTGCACTATACTCCACCCCCACTGCTAGAATTAGAGTCAATGGCCACCTGTCGAACGCCTTCTCCATCACCAACGGTACCCGTCAGGGCTGCCCACTTTCCCCCCTCATCTTCGTTCTCACCCTTGAACCACTCCTGCGCAGGTTGAGGGCCAACCCAGACGTAAAGGGAATCTCCATCCGTGACGAGAATTACAAATTGGCTGCCTATGCAGATGATATACTGTTATTTCTCTCCGACCCGGTCACCACTATTCCCAACCTTCTCAAAGATTTTACATTATTTAATAACATATCAAACCTTCAAATAAACTTTGAAAAGTCGATAGCCCTTAATGTTACCCTCCCAAACACCCTAGTATCCCAATGCAAACATAATTTCCCCTTCAAGTGGGACCCACGTGCCTTAACGTACCTAGGTATTAAAATCCCCACCAAACTAGCAGACCTTTACTCCGCCAACTTTCTTCCAACGCTACAGAAAATCCAAGGAGATTTGCAAGGCTGGCACGCAAGTCGCTTCTCATGGTTCGGTAGAGCCTCAATCCTAAAGATGAATGTCCTCCCTAGAGTACTATATCTTATGCAAGCCATCCCCATAAAACTCCCACCCTCCTTCTTTGCTTCCTATAGGAAAATGTGCAGGACCTTCCTGTGGTCCTCCAACACCCCTAGGATAAGCTGGAATAGACTAACCACTCCGAAAACCTCGGGCGGGATTGGCCTCCCGGATATTCGAAAGTATCACTGGGCATGCCACCTCACTAGAATAGTGGACTGGCATGTCCACACACACACTAAAGCTTGGGTACGCCTTGAAAATGCTTATGGCCCAATGCCGACCTCCCATCTACCCTGGATCCCCCGTAGACTCATACCAACTACTTACTCTACACACCCACTAATCGGCCCCACTATGCAGATCTTTCACCAGGCTAGCAAACTACTAGATATAGCCCCCCCTCCTGGACCCATGACCCCCCTGAACCAGAACCCAGACTTCCCACCAGGTTTATACACTTGTAACCAACAAACATCCTTCTCGGCCATACCACTCAGAGCCCGACAGCTCTTCCACAATGGGTCCCTCCTCTCGCACGCAGACTTCCCACTTATTCGTCCGGAACTGCATGTTCCCCTCTTTAATTAATTCCAGATCAGACACTACCTCTATCACACACAACCACTTGCCCGCTGGCACAGGAAACTCACACCCTACGAGGATATATGTGATAGAACAGAACCCCAAAAACACCTTGTGTCAGAAGTGTACAAACTTCTCTTTTCTAAAGAAAACCCGAACAGAACCCAACAACACCAATGGGAATCCGAACTAGCTATAGATATCTCTGAACGGGATTGGGATAATATCTTTGAACACATGCATAAAGGATCCGTAAACGTCTCCGCACAGGAGAATAGATACAAATTATATTCAAGATGGTACAGGACCCCAGACATACTACATAAATGCTTCCCAGGCGTTCCCTCGCTGTGTTGGAGATGTAACAGTGCCAATGGATCAATGCTCCATATATGGTGGGAATGCCCCATGATACAGCCCTTTTGGTCAGCCATACACCAACTAATTACTGACATCACAACTTATTCTCCAGACTTCTCCCCAGCCCAATACCTACTTCACCACACATCTATACCGCAATCCTCCTATAAAAAATCCCTTGCCCTACACCTCATCAACGCCGCCACCATGTGCATTCCAACTCACTGGCGAACCACTACAATCCCCACCGTCACAGAATGGATTGATAGAGTAGACAGGGTAGCTGAAATGGAAAAACTCATCCACCAAGCCAAGGAAATCCCAAACAAATATCACACTACATGGGCCTGTTGGTCACATTTCAGGAACCCCTTAGGATTTGGTACCTCTCAATCCACTGGAGTCACTTAAACAGTCACCTCTGAAAGGTATCTCGTTATACTGATAGATCACGAAAATGTCTCCCCATCAACCCCCTACTTAAGGCATTGAACTATACCCACCTATACTCCAATGCTCGACCATATCATACCAGGAACATTAAGCTTCAACGCGCCCCTACTATCTCCTTAGGGGTATGCCGCCATCCCACCCAACCCCAGTATTGTCAACAATACCTTGGACCTGAATAGACGTATATCCCACAAGGGCTCTTCTTCTGACACACTTATGTAACATACCATAGATACGAAGCACAACACTCAGGCTCCCTTTGTCACCCCACCCATGCTCAGTCAGCTCCCCACGGGGACGCATGGTTATGGTGACACCTCGTCATGATTTGGTTTTCTACATAAATCCCTGCAACGCCCTCCCTACCACACGACCCAATACTTTACTTCGACCAGCCACCCCTTGCCTTTCCTAATCCCTGGATACATTGACTTATCCTCATTCTTCTCCCCATCTATACCTAATCAGCCCTAAGGTACCCACTATCTGAACCACATCAAGGTTAGCAAATCTCTGTTTCACGTTACTATAGTTCCAACGTTGGTACGGTTATATTTTTTTGTTCTTACTATTACGCACTGTTAACTATTTTGCAATTGAAGGTCTTATGTAAACTTCCATTTCTGTACTGTATACAAACTTCAATAAAAGCCTATTGTAAACAAAAAAAAAAAAATAGAGAAGTATTCCAGTGACTCTCTAGAGAAGTGTCACACAAATTGAGGTTATAGAAAATATGTCTCCTGGTATCGACTTTAAGGAGAGAAAAAAATGGATTTGTGTTTGTTACATACCAATCAGAATCCACTGTTGGGAGCAGTGGGAGGTTATCACCACAGGGATGGCTATAACGTAGATAACAAAACCTGCTGTAACAAAAAAGAACGAGCAAAGCCTCCAGCGACTTTGGGTAAAGCATTTGTAATTGAAATTGTTCCCCTCCCCCTTTCCAGTCGTTTAGGTGGTAGCATGAGTTTAACAGGAAGATTACATTACTAACTAGCAAAAATGGAGCATTACGTGCCCAGATCTATCAGTTATCTGATAGATCTGTGAAGTTCAGTCAAAGGCAAACTCCAACATGGCAAAACTTTCACGGAGCATTGATCATTTTTAACTATGTAATATTGTATAAACCCAATAAACTTGATATCCGTTAATATCACCATGTTAGGTGTGCTGGGGCGCTGTGCACTTTGGATTCCCTAACCGTGTCCTTGGAGGCCGACAGGGAGTCCTCACTATGTTCTGCCCCGTGTGCCAGTAGCACCATCTTGGCTGTAGAGCGGCCCCATGTCCTGTGGCTTTGGAATTCGAATAACTCCCGGATCCTGGGAGATCGGGGTGTAAAATGTGAGCAGTGTTGTTGTTGGGGGCCAGACTGTGCTTTGTCTCACCTGCCCATTGCCGTTTTTGAGGCTGGAAGGGGTTGTTTGTGCCACAGGTATGCAGAGCTCAGTTAGGCAGCGTCCATTCCTGCCGAGCTCCAAGTCACACCCCCCCTTAAAAATTATTAACAGTAGGGATCGGTTTGCAGCAGAAGATTCGAACAGGCAAAAAATTTGTTCGAACACGTGAATACCGTTAAAGTCTATGGGACGCGAACCTGACAAATCAAAAGTGATCATTTTAAAGGCTCATGTGCACATGTGTCATGTGACTCCTGTTATGCCCCGTACACAAGATCAGATTTTCCGACAACAAAACCGTGGATTTTTTTCCGAAGGATGTTGTCTCAAACTTGTCTTGCATACACACGGTCACTCAAATGTTGGCCCAAAATTCCGAACGTGAGAACGCGGTGATGTAGAACACATACAACGGGACTATAAAAAGGAAGTTCAATAGCCAGTGTGCCACCCTTTGGGCTCCTTCTGCTAATCTCATGTTTATCTCATGTTAGTAGAAGTTTGGTGAGAGACGATTCACGCTTTTCGGCCTCGTGTTTTTCAGTTCGTTTCTGCTTTATTTTCAGTTTGTGCTTGTGGGTTTGTATCTGTTCTTCAGTGCGTGTTGTCAGTTCATTCCTGTCTTTCAGTGCGTTCTATTTATAGTTCGCTTATGTTTTTCAGTGCGTTCTTGTCCGCTCGTTTTTGATTTTCAGATCTTTCTTCTCAGGTCCTTTCTGATTTTCAGTACGTTCTGTTAGTTCCTTCTGATCGGTCGACCGTTTTCTAGACATGTTGCGGTTATGTTCTCCTCTGAGAGCTTGTGCCGTTATTGAGCTTGGTGTTGGAGTTCTTGCTTTGACCCAGTCCAGTCCATGAACAGGGCGAGGAGGAGTTCATGGACCAAGAATTGGTTGCTCCAGCGTGACCAATTCTGTCACATGCCTTTGCTGCGGGAGATCCAGGAGAATAATCCTGATGATTTCAGGAATTATCTCCGTATGACGGACTCCGTTTTTCACCATCTGTTGGCTTTGCTGTCCCCTTATATTACTATGCAGGAAACCTGCATGCGGCAAGCCATCACTCCTGAGCAGAGGCTCGTCGCCACCTTGCGGTACTTGACGATGGGGAGAAGTCTCCAGGATATCAAGTTCACGACTGGGATCCCCCCCAGGCTCTGGGAATCATTATTCCAGAGACCTGTTCTGCCATCATACAGGTCCTGCAGAAGGACTATATTAAGGTAAGTGTTATCCTTTAACATCACATTTTATGTATTTAATGCTTGCTAATGTACAGTATTGTATTGATTTCATCATTCCATAATTACCATTATTGTAATAGGCTGTGAATGTCCTCTTTGTTCTCATGCATGCTGCAAGCTTTTAATGCTCCTTTTTTGTCCATCATGCATATTTGCATTTACTAACTTCTTGTCAGCTCCATTGTAGTGCTTACCCTAAACACCCCCTAAAATGTGTCCAAATGTTATTGTTGTCCTTAAATTCATGCAGAGTGCAAGAGGCTTTTTTGGGGGCTAAAACTCATTTGGAACCCTCCCTGCCCCCCAACCGCTAAGTCAAACGATACCAATACTCTACCTGCTGACTTTGCCAAACCCATACACACTATACCTACCTCTTTTGTGTTCATATTTATGGATGAATTCATCAAAGCATGTAGTGCAAGGGCCGGTCTGAATACATTCAAATGTTATTGTTTAAAGTTTTGTTCTCCTATTACCTTGATAGGTAATTGCAGAATGTAAAAATGTGCTTCAATTTGTACAGTGTGTATTCATATTTTTGGATTATGACACTCCTTACCTGTCCAGTGGGCTGCCAATAGTGTAAGTAAGGAGGGGCTGGCCAAAGTAACACACATTATGTATACATTCAGCTCTCAATGAAGTAGAGAGGGTTACCTTTTCAAAACATCTCCCCCCCCACCCCATGCCTAAAATTTTTACAATGGGCCATCAGAGGGGGTGATGAATCTGATAAGTGGACCTTATACTTTTGACTTTAAATACTCATTTTAATAATTGTTTAACTTATGTTTGTGTCTAATCTGCTTGCAATGTTATGTGCAAAAGTACTAATTTTTTTTTTTGTTTGACTCCAGTAGTGAGCAGTGGGTTTCCTTCAAACCCACAGGAATGGCAGACTGTAGCTTTCCAGTTTGCCCAACAGTAGGACATTCCCAACTGCGGTGGGGCTATAGATGGGAAACACGTCCACATCATCCCACCCCCCAACTCGGAGTCATACTATTATAATTATAAGGGGTATAGTAGTATAGTGTTGGCGGTGGTGTCGGCGACGTATGAATACCTCTATGTGGACGTGGGGAAGAATGGCCGGATGTCGGATGGTGGAGTCATCGCTCAGATGGGGTTCTACAGATGGCTCCAGAATGGCAGCTTGGGCTTGCCACCTCCAGAAGACAACGTGGCGGGACTCCCATTCGTCTTCATATCGGATGAAGCATTTTCGCTGGGGGACCATCTTATGCGGCCATTCCCTATAAGGACCCTTCCCCCGGACCAGAGGGTTTTTAATTACCAGCTTTGGCATAATGGCCAGCCGGTTCCGCCTATTCCTCACTGCAATCAATATGGCGGAATATGAACTAAATCACATTGTTCTTTCCTGCTGCATTTTACACAACTTTTTACGCAAAAATGCAGCCAACTATGTGGCCTCAGTTACAACTGAGGCCGGCTTACCAGATCAAACTCTAATGTCACTTGAAGCTGGCAGTCCTGGCTTGCCCCCCCCAAAGCGCCCGCAAAGTACGGCAAAGCTATCTGGAGTACTTTGCGGGTAGGGGGGCCATTGATATGCCAGATAATGTATAACATCTTTTAAATAAATTTGTTGTTAAAAACTGAACTCATATTTTATTTGATTTACTGCTTTTGTTTCTTTTAGCTGTCTCCTAGGTTCTCCAATGGCCTTTTTTTGGCCATTTTCTTCAATAGTGCAAACTTAACTCATTTGATTTATGAGGTGACAATCTCTTCTTTAGCTAACTATTATGTTGTGCTGTGGGTCTACTACACACACACACACATTGTTTTTGTTGGTAATGTATGTAATTAGTGTGTCAACATGTGCTATCTGCCATCATGGGATATCAATGTACGCGTTTTGTGGGTGCAACCCCTTCCTCGCAACTAAAGTAGATGAGAGGAAGGGGTTACACCCACAAAACACGTACATTGATATTCCATGATGGCTGATAGCACATGTTGACACACTGTGTGCATCTTCAAAATGTGGCTTTCAAATTACTTTAAAATTTATATAAAATATTAAAAAATAACGACAGCATTGAATATGTTTTTGGTCCGATTTTGACTAAAACATTAATGATGTTAGTGAGTCTTTTTGATCAGCGAAATAATGGTGTGAAATCGTGAATTAGAACATCATTGATGCTTTTCTTGATCTTCTCTAATTCACGATTGCACACCATTATTTTGCTGATCAGGATCTGTGCACTTGCACTGTTGATGTGAGTTTCTTCTTCATATAACATCCACATCACCTAAAAAAAAAATACACACCATGTATTATAAATATGCAGGCATACATCTATTACCTGAAGCTGTGGTCTCAGACACTGACCTGTTGTGGTTTGCCCACTTCCTGAACCTCGGAAACCTGGGAAACCACATCTTCAGGGAGTGTGGGGATTTTCCCTTCTTCAGGAGGTGTGGGGTTCATGGTGTCCTCAGATGTCCCAATTCTTTTCTCCCCTATGTGAATACAAAAAAGGTATACTTAGCACACAGATATTTGAGGCAAGAAATATAAATATGAAACATTGCTTGGAAGTGTTGTCCAATTGTCTGTTTTGGCAGCGTTCCAAGCTGAAGACATGTTTTTTTCTGTTTCCAAAGCTGGAATACTTACCTGTTTTGTTAAAGTGTCACACATGGAGAGACCCCTAGTATCCACTGGAGTACTTGTGTGGGACACCATAAAAAGGGTGTTCTGGTGTCCCACACAAGTGCTTCTGCATCCAGATGTGTAAACAGCTGCTGAATGTCCTCTCCTTACACTTAATCAAGTTTGCATTTCATTCTAGTTACAAATACATCTAGACAACATTGTACAAAACTTGTTTTCATACAAATAGGCAAGAACAAATGTAGTTATCCTGCATCTGCCAAAAATGTTTTATTAGTGGCCGAATGAACAATGTTTAATAAGAACGATTACTGTGCCCACAGACATTTTAAACTGTACAACAGTAAAGAAAAGCACATGGGCCAGCACTAAAGTACTAATAATAATAGGAACACACAACAAATACTTACTTTTTAGAAGCAGTTACCTGATCCTTCTGTACTGATCATGCTCCCTCAATTTCAGGTCTGACCAGCGTTTCCTCAATTGGATCGACATACCCCAAAATTCCTGTGCAGACTTCTCACAACTTTAGTCATGATCTTGGCCTTTCTCACATTTGTACGGTCCATATTTCCCATCATAGTCGGCCCTCTTCAAGATGTCCACCATCTCCTCCATCTCTACAAAGGACATATTTGAGGCCTTATATCTCATCCTGTGGAACTACCTTGCTTTGGGCTGTCCTCCTCGTTGCTGCTCTCTGCATGCATCTGCTGTCTCTCCGCCATGTGCTCTCCCACTGCGCCGAAAGAGAAGTGGCGGGGAATACACTAGAAAGAAGGTCAGGGGCAGAGTTTCACGTATTCGCAGTTTATATAAAGCATAACATGTGTGTGTCATACGTACGATCTGTGAGCGGAGGACGGAGTATCCTAAGCGCTGATCGTGCAAACAAAGGTACAATTTGAACTTGGGGCATCAGTGGTTAGTGGCCTATACTGCTTAGAGATTGAGGCCTATATTGGGACAAGATTAGGAGAGTTTAGCCTGCCTTTAGGGTTTGTCTTGTGTTGTGCCTTGCAGAGAAAATGGATAAATTTATTGACTTCCTAAGTAAAAGTGATCAATTATAGAATGCAATCCTATATCAGAAAATTATATTTACTTACAATGACAAAAATCGCAATTGAAAGGACACATGTCCACTGACACCTATCTTCCTCTACCACTCAACAGGGACCGCTCCCCACATAAGTTAGTAAGTGTAAATAAAGACAATTTTTGATAAGTCCTTTAATTAAAATAAGTTTCACAATGTACATCAACTGTCAATCACATCATCAAGCAAAATAGTTCCACATCAATATTGATGCCTGATGCTCACTGACCTGCCAAAAGAAAAAAACCTGCTGGCACATGTCTGGTCCTGTTGTTTTATTCCTGACAATTTACAGGTCAGGCGGATGACAGCTGATATTACCAAGAGGGTGGGTCTCCTGAATGACATCATGGACCATATATGGTCATTACCATATATATTCAAAAACATCACAGACATCCCCATGACATAGTTTACTATATACAGTAAGTATTATTAAAATTGCTGCTCCCCACCAAGCCAAATGTTTTCAAAATAGTTTTGCGTTAGTATATGACCCCCAGAGTTTTACAATCCCTTTACAATCCCTTGCCTATTAGCTTAGAAAATGGCAATTCAAGTTTTTAACATTTGTCCTCCTTTGACTTCAATAGGTTTTGGATCTGGCAACCTAACTTTAATAATGATTTTGCCAAACTCGTCTCAAGCTTAACCCAGGTATGTTCGGCTAATCACTTATAAGTTTGAAATTAAGCATAAATTGCAAATAAAGAACATCATTAAAGTAATTCCTAAATTACAAGGGAGTCATATTAATAAAGAAACATAAGAAAGAAGCAATACAATGGCTGTAAAGTAAACAACTGCTGCACCTCAAATTTAAAGAAAATATGGGATAAAAACACCACATTTCATGGTCAAACACTGCTTTGCATGGAGAAGGAAATATAAACATCAGACATTCACTCATAATCTCACTTTGTCAAATACTTCCATTCTGCACAGGTAATGGGAACATCTGAGTTTATTGCTGAAATGCTACGTTTGGTGGTTTATAATGTCTGACAAACAATCATGCAATTACAGCAAACATGATTGCACTCAGTGACATGTATTGACACAATATGCATATCTCACCACCAGGTGCAGGTTGTATTAGTCCAGGCTTTAGAATAACGTGGTAAGTGGGACAAGCCAGGGCACTATTTTGCATGATGGAATGTGCTTACTAGGCCGGAGTGTGTTTTACATCTGTAATTTTATTCATTTAGGGAAAATAGCAGAAGGCATAGCACACCGTAGTCATTTGAACTACAATTTTCTTCTCTACACAATCCTCTAAATTGTATTTTATTCTTATTTCAGAGAAGTCTGTTTGAATCAACTTTAATATTGTATTTATGTTTTTCCCCATTTTTACACTTAAAATTAAACATGAATAAAAGAACAATGGGCATCTGCTATTCATTTTACTTTGCTTTCATGTAGAATAATGTTCACTAGAAGAGAGGCACCCTACCAGTAGATTATACTTTGCAAAAGAATTGCATAGAAATCTAAATTGCTTCTAAATCTCACATCTTAGAGCAACCATGAGTTTAAAAATATCCTCATTGCTTTATATCAAGACTTTTATTTGAGGCAATAATATAATAATATACGCCACTTAATGCGTAAAAATATGCTGATTTGAGCATCCGTGTTTTAAAAAGCCAGATGGTACAACATGATGTAACAAAGCCAAAACAGACAGAACCTCTCAATACTGTAGAAAAAAATGTGCGTAATGTGTGAGCATGTGTGTGCTTACAGAGAAAACAGAATTCTGTAAATATTCCAACCAACTTGTTTATAGTCATGCATCTCATCTCGTTTGTACCTTTACATTGCATTTTGGCTTATTTTAGCAAGCAGAGTGAAATCAGACCTTATTTAAGATGAACCATTTTCTCTAATACGTTAATATGTAATATTTATATACTACATTAATAGCAATATTTTTCAATCAGAAATTAAAAATTAACAAAGTTCTTTTTCAGGCACAACATGAGAGTATTCTAACAGTCTAAAGTGCTCTCACAAGAATCCCAAAATCTATGGATACATTCAATGACTTTACATATAGTCAGATCTTATAGTATGACTGCAGCTGTCCACATACAATAAAAAGCTGCTAGTATCGCTTTGCTGACAAGTTAATAGATTTTGAACAGTTTTTTTTTTCTAATCCTCCTACAAATTGTTCCTCCAATTCTTTATATTAGTTTTTTAGTCATTTCAGTTCTGTAGGTTTACATAGTTCTGCCAGTCACAGCCAAGATCATGACCTGACTTCTAATGCACTACTACTACTACTTCTACCATTACTTGCCTAACACAGCCAGGACATGTCTCTTCCCCCATCTGTGATTGGACAGTGAAGAGGTCATCTCTCCACGCTGTTTTTGTTAGCATGTTCCTTGTCAGTAAATGTGCAGACAAGACATTGGACTGGTCCCTAGTGCTGCACTCTCCTTCTTCCTCTCCCTGTGGCACTTAGTCAAATTTGGGTTTTTATACTAGTTTTAATAAACGTGTAACTGCATTCATTGGTGTATGTTTTATATCTGCTAGAGTTTGGATTTAACCTTTGTGGGGTATGAGCCTTATGCCCCGTATACACGAGCGGAATTTCCGTTGGAAAAATCTTGGATGTTTTTCCCGACGGAATTCCGCTCAAGCCTGGCTTGCATACACACGGTCACACAAAAGTTTGCTGAACTTTCGACCATCAAGAACGCGGTGACATACACTATGACGAGCCGAGAAAATTAAGTTCAATGCTTCCGAGCATGCATCAAATTGTTTTTGAACATGCATAGGAATTTTGCGCGGCTGCATTGGTACAGACAATCAGAATTTACGATCGGAACTTTTTCCGACCGAAAAATTGAGAACCTGCTCTCAATCTTTTGCTGGCGAGAATTCGGCCAACATAAGTCTGATGGAGCATACACACGGTTGCATTTTCCGACCAAAATCTCTCATCGGTCTTTTGCTAACCGAATTTCCGATCGTGTGTACGGGGCATTAGACTGACAACCTCAGATATTTCTTTTGTATTTAAACCTAATGTATATTATTTCTTTACTTGCCAGTATTGGCAGGCTATTATCACAAGTAATGCAAATAAAATGTATATGCGACCAAATGTATACACTGGTAATGCATAAAATGTCTTTCCAATTAATAAAGTAATTAACTAACCAGTCACAAAAGGGAACTGGATTATGGGAACCTACCATAATATAATAGCAATAGTCAATGGAGAATCATTCAAATGTGGCCTGGCAAGCATGCAAAGAGTGAGAATTAGAAGAGCATTATGCTCTTAGAATTAAACCTCAGCTGGAGATTTTTTTAAAAGAGACAAGTGTGTTTTTTTTTTCTATATATTCAATTTTATGTGTTTTAGTGAACAGGTAAAGGATGCAAAAGATGCTTCAAGTTATTTATATGAAGTAGGTTAATTGCACAAAAACCCCTTCCTCTATATTACCTGTATCTTTTTGTGAGAAAAAGCCTCACAAGCATTTAGTTAGATCAGTCACATTTTTTCAGGACATCCCTCTTGTAGTGCCTGTCTGATGCTGAAGGGCATATGGGCTGGTATCTGCATGATGGGTGTCCACACAATTGTGGATCGACCTCCTACTAGTGGGTACCAGATTGTATTCTGGTCAGTCTAGTATTTTTATAGAACAAATTAGGAAACATTCTAGTGATTTATTTACATCGGTAGATTATAAAATCTCAGCTGATTTTAAAATGGCTTTATCCAGGTCAACCATCAAACTTTGAAGGTCAACCTGCTTAATGCTATGGATAAAACAAAATAAAAATACAATTATATTTTACTCAACCATTATCTGGTACAAATTGATGCAATTAGTCCATTTGATGGCCTTTAGGAAACATATGCATTGTGCTCAAACTTTATGAAATATACTCTTCTTGTGCTGCCATGACTAAGGCTTGACGGCCGAACCGCCTGGCTGTTTTTACAGCTGTAAATAATGCAATTCAATAAAAAAAGACTGTTTTTTTAATTTATCCGGGATGCCAACTATTTCTCTTGTGGATTATTCTTGTCCTGTGCTGTACTTACATGGCTGAGAGTATAGCATTACTTCCTTAAGTCTTTCTGTGCGTCTAAGCTCCCCTCACTGCAAACTCCTGGAACAGCAGCTCTGACCAGGTCTTTCCAACTTGTCTCTCAAGGCCAATTGGGTCAATTTAGTAGACAGCCATTTTGATGGTAATGGGGTCTGAAGACCCCAACCTGAGTGTGGAATACATCATTTTTTATTAATTCTGTAACCAAATCATAAGATTGAGCAGTTCACCTTCAACATTCTCCCATACACAGACAGAATATCTTAAATTTTATTGAGACAGCTTCAGCCAGGGAAGAAGGTTACATAAATTCTGTTTAGCCAGAATTAATACATCTGTCAATGAGTCCACTGTAAACAGCTAAATGGATATCATGAACAGCAATTAGTAGAAAGCCTAAAAAACTGAGATTTTTAATGGGCCTATCATAAAACTAGTAATTTAAACATTTCAGTACATAGCTTCTCTGTTACGAACCAGGCCCAGGTAAAAAAACCCATTAGCAAAATATCTCTCAAAACTAGAGCCTACTAATATTATTGTAAATACCCTTAACAGAGGCTTTATGGCATGTTTTTAATTTCTATAGCAGGGCAGTTAACAGCAATCTGCATTCTTGCCTGTGTGTAACTGCCAGGACTAGAATCTACACATAATTTATAAATCCTGATATGATAAATGTACATTAATAACAAGCATGTGCCTGAATGTATAAGAGAATTATAATAATTATAGGACCAAATGCCCCTATATTACAGGATGCAGGAGGTGGATTAGACATATTCCATCTCCTAAGGAGAATCTGCATCAAATCCATATTTGAGGTCTATAACATCAGGATTTTGTACTGTGAAAGAATACTGTGGTTATCAGACTGCACCCCATGGTCATATGACCAGTGGACCCTTGGGGGAAGTTCCGCTGAACATATAAATATTTCAGCCTTCCTATCTTACACCCCTAAGCTCTGGAAGCTGGCTCAGTGACATACTCTAGTATAGTGGTTGTCAAATTATAAGTTAAAGGAGGCTTCAAATGTGGCCCCTGACATCACCAAAGGGCCACACATAATGTTCAATATATGTAATGCCTGAGAGAACTGTCAGAAACTGCAAACCTAATTAAGGAAACGAGGGTCAGAGAGTTTGGACATGCTATATTTTTGGCTGGGAATGACTGCAGAAGACAACACAAAACTGGGAACATGTTACATGAGTCTAGTAGAGATCAATGCTATTACCCTAATGAATATTCCCACTAGGGACTGCATGTGGCACTTGGGCTATAGGTTGGGCACCAGGGCTCTAGAAGGTCCACAAAAAAGCTGCGGCAATTGGCAACTGGAGCTCTTAGTTTTTCATGAAGACTACACACCAACATTAGGAGTCATCTCTGAGTGCCAGTGACTCTGATACACCAGATCAGATTTATGCTGCATTGAACTGGACTGCATTGAACTGAAAGAGAAACAATCAACATGTCTTTATTATGATCAACAAATCTTTATTAGGAACTTTTTGCCTTTATTCCCATTTATTTTACAGTTGCTATTGTTTGTCCCTTTTTATAATATTCTTTTCCATCAACATTTTTATTTTATGTTCATTAAAAAATGTTTTAAAACTATTAATATTTTTCTCTCTTAAAAGAAAAGATCATCTCTTAACTTCTGTCATATCCCTGTCTGGGGTGACAGCGTATATCTAAGGTGTTTCCTATGAGTGAGAATTGCTGCTGCAGATATTGTGATTTGTTTGTATTCCCAGGAAAACACATCGGGGGAGCTATTGTTGTCTGTGTATGTAAAAGGTTAACTGAGAAGTTAACCAAACCAAGTGATGATCAGTCTCAGGTGGCTGGTGATTAAGATTCACGTCCTTCAACCTGGAAGGTCCTTATGCAGGGTAAGACTCAGAGTAGCATTATTACAACCATGACTAAGATTCAGCATAGCAGTGGTGCATCCAACTCATGGAACACATATACCCATCAACAATATAGCCTGCTACTGATTTTTATACTTTATACTACCTGTTAATGGGATAAGTTAAACTGCATTATGCTATTTTCAAACCTAAAACTTACGAGTTTTATTTTTTAATGCCAGATTTCCTCCCACGATCTTCAGCTACTTCATTAGTGGTAACGTGTAACCAATTTTAAAAACAGTTAGGAATGTTCTATTTTGTATTTTTATGCTTTCTCCATAGATTAAAACAATTATCTGCATTCTTCCAAGAATTAATTTTAGACCTTCTTTTATGCTGGACACAGTATGTAGGGATACTAGGTATACTGGGTTCCAGGTCTGCAGTATTTACCTGTTTACAACAGGGCATAAAGAATCATTATTAGATTGAAGGTAAAGGTTGATTCTTTACTTTGGGACATATTTCACTTAGTATTGGCTGATGTTCACACAAGTCTGGGGAACACTGAGTTGTCAGTGGGAGTTTAAATAGAGAAAGCTCGGGTGATGGGAGTGGAATTACAGTGGAGTCTGGAACAAACTAAGAACTGTAATCTTTTTTGGAGGATTTTAAAGCATTAGTGGATATGTGAATTGAGCAAAGTTTCTATATTCCCTATCTTGGTGGAACATGGTGCAAGATGCTTTGTTCCCCCAAGGAGTCATTTGCATTCTTCAAACTGGAGACAGAATACATAGTCAAAGGAGCACCCTAACTTCGCTATATAGTAGCAGAGAGAAGCCAGTGTGTGCACCTAGTAATTTTTTACAGGAGAGAACTTGTATGAAACCATGTTGATTTGCTGTTCCTAAATAAATGATCTGAAAACAAGTTGCTTAATTTTTCTATGATATGTAAGCTAAATAAAAGTTGTTTTTATTTGCATCTTCTTTGGCTGGACCTATTATTTTTTCCAGCAATGTATTTGGCACAGTACAGAGAAAGAGAGGGAAATGGGCACATGAAATGCTGATTATGTGCAAATCTAAGTGAGACGTAGTGAGAGAAGTTATCCTGGCAGGGTTCTCTGCTTCCACTCTTTGTAACTTAAGGTGTTATCAAAGGTATAACCTTTCTCCAAGGCTTGAGTAGATGGCCTTTGTGTCTGTGTGAGAGCCTTGTGGAGCTATCCGGCAGATATCATATGTGTCTGATTGTGACCTGGGGAACTGCAAGTTAGTCCCTTGTGTCTGTGAGAAGGAGAGCGATCAAAGTCTATGAAAGACTTTGATCGATCTCCTTCTGACTCTATAGACTTTTTTTTATAGATGATCATGCTCAATACATGCAGACAGCAGAACTACCTTATACAAAACAGTAAATCTAATCCTGCTCACACACACACACACACGCATAGATATGCATACAGGTAAGCTTGTCCCAAACACACATGGAAGTAATGTTACCTTACCTAGCATGGAAGAATGGTTACCTAGTCCTTGCATACTGTACATGCAACCAATGGTTCCAATACAATGTGTCTAATTGACTGTTCCAATATTGCTCTTTGCTGCACAATAAAACTGCCAAGCAAACATGTTTGCTGTAATCTGAAACTTAATGCTGTGCTCCTGGCAGGAGAAAGTGATTCTTTTTTTCCCAAAGTCAGCTCAGGTACGGTATCAGCATGTTTTAATATCTTAATATGCTTTTATGATCTGCATTATTTATCGTCTTTATTTGGGAATTTATCACTGCACTGAACTGATAATGAAAGTAAAGTTGTTCAGGGACTGGAGGAAAGGATTGGGATGCCAAAAAATAAATAAAAAATAAACTGAGTTCTGGGGATTTGCAATAAATGCAGATAAATTCATTTCTGACCTCTGTCATCTGTGAGATTCTCCAGTATTGGTGGGATGCTGTCTGATTTTAATGTGGTGGTGGTCATCTGGATGATTATTATATCTTTCCTGAGAGTGCACCTGCCCCTGAACAAGACTGTTTAAATGTGAGCAACATTTTTCTGCATGCTGCTAAATTATTAAAGATATTCTAGTGTGAAAAGACTGACTTTCTGATTCCACATATATATTACTTCACAACTGTAACTGTCAAAGAAATATGTTTCTACTACAGCCTGGAAGTATAAAGAAATACATGCAGATGAAAAATGTGTGTGTTATTGTGTTAGTGTGTGTTACAGTGAAATTCAGTAACATAGAACAAGAATTATAGGACTTCATTTATGAGGGTAAATTTAGCAGGGTTCATTTATCTATGACTGATGATGACCACTAAGCTCTTGACATAACTAGCTGCCTATAGGAAGAAAAAAACATGCAAAGGTAAGAAAGAATAGAAGGATGTGTAAAACAGCATTGGGAAACCCATCAGAACTAAGACGGCATGGACATTTGGGTACAAATTGCTGAATATTCACAGATTACAGATTCACTGACGCTAATTTACCAGTTGAGAATCTTTGCACATTAAATTGTGTGAATATTTGTTTCAATTATCCAATCATGTGAAAAACAAATTCCTGTTTACTTATTCCATCTGCACATGATTGGATAATTAAAGTGAATATTTACATAATTTATTGTGTGAAGAGTTTCTATTCCTTTAGGAAATTTGATCAAATATCCACTCTGAATAAACTGGAGTTAATCTGGGTTGAGTTTTTATTGATGCAAACCAGTCCACTCATCTCTGCATATGACCAAATCAGATAAAATAAATTGTTACTATACAGTATGATAAACCTAATTCCAACATAACACTGTTCTGTAAAACAAATAACCACATAACAATAAATACTTTACATATAGGAGACAATCAAAATGTTCCTGGTAAGGTTATTCCTAATTGAAGTTATGTTTTTTCCATAACTTAGCAAATATGATACCCAGTTCCCTTCACCCGATTTGGGAACATTGCTTAGAATCTATTCACCTTCAGCTAGTTTGCTGCTTACATTTATATGCTAATCAAAGCTAAAGCCAGTCTTCATTTGGAAACCTGAGATTGCCTGTATGTTGACTACCCAGAGAGCTTGAAAGCTTTATGAAGAGATTCAAAGTTGTTGTGCCAGATTTTAAAATTAAATTAAGGCTATCTTTTCTACTTGACACATTTTAAATTAAGTTCTGTCTTTAATTTATGTTTTTAGTGTTTCTTAGCTTATTTAAAATAGATATGTTGCATTTGATGGGCTAGATTTTAATGACCTTCCAGTGCCTGAGGAACTTAAATAATACAGTTGACTGACAATTGACAAAGAACAATGATCTTTCTTCGAATGATAAGCATTTAATAATATATTGAGCACATTGTCTTTAGGTCAAATATATTATACAGAACAATTCAAAGTCACTTTTAAAAGAATTTAAGTATTTTATAGTTAACAGAACTAAAAATAAAATATGAATTTTAGTTTTTTCCCTTTTTTCCCCAACTACTAGAAATAACAGAATATGAAGGCTGAAAGAGCTGATCAGAATGATGGGTAAAGGGATTTTATATAAAATATTTTACAAATAGATTTTTTTTAACAGTTTAAAAAAAAACAGTTACATTCCCGGCATGCCGGAAATGCTAACTGTCACATTGGTTGTGCTCTCAACCAAACTGTGAAACCATCCAATGGCTGGTGTCATAACTGATCACATGTGTAGCATCATGGCAGTTGAAGATTAAACAAGAGGCCAAGATGGCAGCTTCCATAGCTGAAAGTTATAGGAGGGTTTACTTCCACTTTAAGTTAGTAGCTGATGAAGCCTTGTGACATCTCCCTAAGCTGAAGTCAAGGGAGATATAAAATACAAAAATTAATGCAGTTCTGATTCCATACATTAAATATATTTTAAATGCAACTGATGTACATATCTGAATTTGGCATCCTTCTAATGCAATTCCCTATAGGGCAGAACTTAGTCTGGAACCCTTGGGAGGCCATACTACATAGGCCAGTCTCCATCCTCTCTAGGTGCAAAAGACCTGCAACTCTGTGAAGGTGAAATAGAGAGTTATAAGCACTATGGTACAAGAAAAACTTACTGCAATTTTTATTGATACCCATATTCTAAGAATGTGTCCCCCTATGACTAAACTATAATCGACACATGAACTTAAAACATTTTCCTCTCTCGCTCTGAAATTGACCTCCACAGAACCAATGTAGTCATCTACCCAGTTAGGCCCCATGGCTCTCCCTACAATCACTTTACTATCCTTTCGTATCCACCCCTTATTCTTTCCTGCCCTCCATTCCTTTCCACTCTCCTCCTTTTTTCTTTTTCTCCTTTTCCTTATCTCTCTCTCCCTTTCCCCTTGTGTTTCTTTTCTTTGCTTTGGTCTCTACTACTCTTTTCTTTCCACTTTATCCAGCTGGATTCCATTTGCTCCATCACAAATGCTTTGATTTTACTTTCACCTGCTATTAGAAAAAAGGGACAAATGGCATATGCTATGCAATCCCACAACATGATGACCAACAATGCATGACCTCCAGCGCATATAATCCTAGCATATTGTACGACGTTGTACGACTTTTTAAACCAAAGTTGTCAGTTGCCCTCCCAAACCCCCATGCTATACTTACCTTGCCATACACTGACACTTTCTGTGGCATTTTATTTACCCCCCCCCCCCCATTTTCCTTTTCTCTCAATTATTATACCTTCTGTATGCTTTTTTCAAACCTACAAAAACCTAAACAACACTTTGTAAAAAAAACAGCACTCAAACCGGGAGAGAGACATAAGTCAGAATCATGTAGGTGTGCTGCATTTAAACATGTTAACAAGTATAGGAAAAGAAAATAGAGTAAGCAGAAGGAAGACCTCATCAGTCATCATGTAAGTGGTGTTAACCACCTGGTTTGTTGCGTGAAAAGACTGTATCAATCTTAGGAATGGATGAAAAAAATTGCAAGTGCTTTAGCAGGTAACTCCCTATATACAGTATATTTAAAGAGGGAGTCCGGCGAATTTTTTTTACAAATACTGCAGCTGCTGACTTTTAAAATAATGACACTTACCTGTCACAGGGTCCAGCGACGACGGCACCGAGGCCGAACCGTCCCTCGGATGCTGCCGCCGTCATCTTGGGTATTGGAATCAGGAAATGAAGCCTTGCGGCTTCACTTCCCGGTTCCCTATTGCGCATGCGCGAGTCGTGCAATGCAATAGGAATGCTCCGCACTGTCTCTGGGACCCGTGTGTGTCCCAGCAGACAGCGCGGCGGGACAGGAAGAGGCAAAGACTCCTGTGGGAGTCTATGCCCGGAAGTGGGTGCAAATACCTGTCTTAGACAGGTATCTGCACCCCCCTCCCCCCTGAAAGGTGCCAAATGTGACACCGGAGGGGGGGGGGGGTTCCGATGAGCGGAAATTCCACTTTAGGGTGGAACCCCGCTTTAATCTGTACATGTAGCTGTTTGCCTGGAGTTCAGCTTTAAAGAAAAACAGACATGCAATTTAATTGTAGTCACAAAACTAATACAATACAGGTGAAAGAAGCTGAAAAAAATAAGCTTGAAAAATTAATTGCATGCCCGCTCACACTCTAATGACTGTCATAACTTTCAGATTCATTTTTCTCCATTAATATCACCCTTTTTTTACCTGGCCCATGTTGTTTTTTTTTTTTGTGTTACAGTGTATCGTTCTGGAAGTAGGATATAAGCCCTTTGACTGACTGGTGTTAAGAGATTTTGGGCAAAGAGCCTTATTTGGGCCCTAATCTAGAGGAAAGCAGGAGTCAGCCTGGCCATTGACAGTTCGTTTTTTTTTTGTTCAGCCAAGCGGTCCTTTTTTTTAAATTTTCCAACTTGTTCATTTGACAGAAGTTGATCAAATGATCGACTTCTGCAGAACAGGTACAACCACACACTGATCTTCCTGCTGAACCAGCCAGATTTCAGTGTAGGGTTGGCTTAGGGACTGCCCATTTAAATGGACACTCTAGAATGCAACAACAAGCCATTTTAATCATCAGAGGCTTTTTGTAATCTTTTGCAAAGGTTTTCCAGCTATATGCAAGAATTTAAATAAATAGGATTCAAGTGTGGCTATTGCTTCAGTAAGTCATATTTCCTATTTACTATTATTTCAGTTTCCAAATAAGGAACTCACAAATGTAAACCTAGTTCTCTAGTTCATGTTTCCTCTTATAATAATGCTAGCCAGAATTGCCTGTTGAATACACAGGAACAAAGAGAAATACTAAATTCCTAAAATAAAAATCCTAGTGGTATGAATGTACAATATAGTGTACAAATTTATCAGTCTGGGGAATATGATGTGTAGCACTTCTTTCATACAGTTTTTGACACACATTGTGCCATTGCATTGGTGACCATCAGTGATGCAGTGGCAGTCAGTGATAATCAGAGGCTTTTGAAATCTCTTACTGTAGGTCCCCAAACCATGTCCCTTGAGCTGCAATGATCTGCATTAATCAAAGCAGGCTCAATGCAAGGAAAAATGAAAATCAATTGTTCTCTGTGTGGAATGCTCACATAATACAGGTGCATTGCATAAATGCATTTTGCATAAAATTGCATTTTTATGCAATGTACAACTGTACTCTACAAAGAATTAGTGCATTATAATGCACTGTTGTGCATAAAGTTGGATTAAAAGTTTGTTCATTTTTAATAGAGATTAAAAGAAAAAGTACAAACACTGTGATGCTTTGTTACAATGCATCACCGTGTGGGTGTATAATGCATACTAGCAGGTGCTCGTTATGTACAACATAACATACAACTACTGACATAAACAACCCTACAGAGATTTTCCAACTATGTGAAGAAGATAAAAAATTAGGACTTAGGCCTTGTTCACACCTGGAACCAGCAGAAATGTGGGTAGAAATAAACGCTTCTGCAAATGCATGAAAAATGTGCTAAAACTCTTGCGGTGCCATTATTTCTTAAGGGTACCTCGAGTGCAGGTGGTAGTTATACATTTTTGGCACCTGTTTTCCACTCAACAAAACATGCATAAAATGTGCCAAATTGCACAACACAAAACCTGCATGGCTCTGTGCCAAAATTTGGTATATATATCAGCCTAATTTTGAAGTAGAAGGAGGTTCATTTAAATGAATGCTGCTGATCTATAAATACACTAAAAAAGAGCAATAAAGGTGCCAAAACCTGTTGCACGTGTGAATGAGACCTTATGTGTGACAATTACTTGACTGTGCTTAATGTTTACTTAAAATTATTATTATTATTATTATTATTTCAGCACCTCTCTATATAAGGAATTCACAAATATAATGTTATTTCTCCAGTTAGTGCTTTCTTTTATAATTAATATTTGTATATTAATATTTAAAAGTATTAGGAAAGGTAATGTTTAATGCTGATTCATCTCTTGTGACCTTTTAAACACGTACTGTAGTGAACAACCTACAAATAGAGGCAACAGGCTGTTCAGACTGAATATAATGTGCCCTGAATACAACCAAGCTTGTTAGAGAACATGAAGCATAAGTGCAATATTCATTAACTTTGAGATTTTGGAAATTAACAACAAACTGATTTCATATCCACTATACAGTTTTATCATAGAGTTTATTAAAAGCAAAAAATCAGCCTGATGTATCATTCATCATTTTTCAAAGAATTATCTAGCAGCACTAATATGGCAATACTTACAGCAGTCTACATACCATGATATGCACTATAAGGTCAATTCACTAAGCGTTAAATAACGGCAGAAAAAAATGCGAAAGCAGTGCAGAGATTCTCAGGGACAATGCAGCAGTCACTAGGTTTCTCGGGAGGTGAATGGATCTGAGCGGCAAGAATTCTGTCACCCAAAGGTGAAGTGAGACTAATATGAACATTGGCCAGAATACGATCGGGAGGTATCACAGGAGCAGGAACCGACTCCATCTTGGAAGCGGAGGAAAACTGTTGCGACAATGCGTCAACACCTTCATTCTTAGTACCGGGTAAGAAAGAGACTATGTAATTGAAGCTTGACAGAAAAAGAGCCCTTCTGGGAGATAAGAATTTTGGCTCAGACAAGAGAGTGAGATTCTTATGGTCAGTCAAAATGAGGACTGGCACAGTGGTACCTTGGAGGAGATGCCTCCATTCTTTTTTCAGAGTTAAAATGATAGCTAACAATTCTCTGTCCCCAATCTCATAATTGCACTCTGCAGGAGAGAATTTCTTAGAAAAGTAGCCACAAGGAAGCATAGCGCTCTCAGAGGTAGGACATTGAGACAGAAGGGCGCCTACTCCAGTCTCAGATGTATCAACTTCAAGGATGAAAGGTAACGTAGGATCAGGATGTGCCAGCATGTTAGCTGAAACAAAGGCAGCCTTGAAAGACTCAAAGGCCTTAATGGAATCCGGAGACCAATTCTGTGGGTTACCGCATGCGCACTCAACTCTTTGCGGCGCATGCGCGGGTACGGGACTGTCGCGCTCGCGGCGTCACAATTGTGAGCCGCACCGTTCCAGCAACTGTGGCTGTGTTCGGTACGCACTGCTGGACTGGCCAGCGCCCCCCCCTGGCCGCCACGTAGATGGGCTGACCCCTGACGCCAGCATAGGCCGCACCTGCGGCCGGAGCTGACGTCATTGGTTGGGGTGCTTATATGGCGGTGGTTGATACACCGCCAGTGAGCAAGGTGGAATGGCACAGATGCGGAGCCAAACTCGGGATGTCTAGCTGCAAGGTAGGTGCTTAACTAATATATATCTTATTACCACTTCCTCCAAATACCAGAGGGAGAGTTATTCAATTTATCCCCATTATCTATCTCTCAGATACTCTAAACCGAATTGGGTAGTAAACACCAGGCCTCTGCAGGCCGGTGCCTACTTAATTTCGTTGTAACCATATCTTATGAGAAATCCAAGCACCATACCAGGCAGCTGATCCCCTGAAGCTCTTGCATCATTGCCCGGCTTGACATAATCTTTTGTAAGTTATTTTACAATCAAATTCCTATAATTAATGGTGTTGAGGTGGTAGATTACTCTTAAGCACTCTCTTTTCCTCCCCTCTGTTTTTCCTCCTTTCCCTCCAGCTCCCATCCCCTCATCACCCCCCCCCCCCTTCCCTCCATTGTTCCCCTCCCCATTCTTCCTCCCTTTCCTTCCTTCCCCTCCTCCCTTCTTCCCCCTTTTTTCTCCCCCCCCCCTCCCCTCCTTACTCACCCTTCCTTCCCCCCCCTTCCTCCCCTCCCTATTTTCCTTCCCAATTCCGCTCACTTCTCTATTGCCCACCTGTATATTCAACTTTGTTTTATTTTCTTTCCAATCCTCTACTCTCATTTATATTTATCTTCCTTTAAAAACTTTAGGGAACTCTCCTTCACACCATTATTTCAATCTTTCCACACCCGGTGGTGTGAGGTGATTATCAATCTATATAAGCATAGTAATAAAGCTTCCTTTCAATTTCATAGCCTATTCCATAACATAAACCCCCATATCCGCCGGGGGAGGCAGTTATTGGATTCAGCTGGAAGTGTCTCTACATGCATTGGTGAGTTGATCCACTTTTTTGTGTAAAGATGTATTAATATGTATACCTAATGAATTTATTCGGCTGTGTTCATGCTACATGGTTAAATATACAATCTATTCCAGATTTTTCTCCTGAAGAAGCGGCTAGGCCGCGAAACCGGTCGAGAAACCACCTCCTCACGTTTAAACAAACGCAAAGTTTGCAGGCTAAGTCCAGCATTCATCTGTCTTGTTTCATATCCGTTTAGGAGTGGTTACTATTTGATTTTATTGAATTGAATTGTACAATGTACATTTTTTATTCATGTATATGTCTTTTCTATTAAAACTTTTTTTGTTATTATCATTTCTATCCCTATTTTCTTTTACCCATTACAAGTACCGATTTCTTCTTCTTTTCCCCAAAAGTCTTGTGGGCGATAGGCTCGTTGGACGCAGATTCAGCACCTGTGTTTTTAGCTTAACCACTTCAGCCCCGGACCAATTGTCAGCTTAAGGACCAGAGGTCTTTTTTCAATTTCGCACTGCACTACTTTAACTGGTAATTGCGCGGTCATGCAAATTTGTAACGAAACGAAATTTGCGTCCTTTTCTTCCCACAAATAGAGCTTTCTTTTGATGGTATTTGATTGCCTCTGTGATTTTTATTTTTTGCGATATAAACGGAAAAAGAGCGAAAATTTTGAAAAAAAAAGAGATTTTCTACTTTTTGTTATAAGAAAAATCTAATAAACTCAATTTTAGTCAAACATTTGGGCCAAAATGTATTCAGCCACATGTCTTTAGTAAAAAAAATGCCAATAAGCGTATATTTATTGGTTTGCGCAAAAGTTATAGCGTCTACAAACTAGAGTACATTTTCTGGAATTTACACCGCTTTTAATTTATGACTGCCTATTTCATTTCTTGAGGTGCTAAAATGGCAGAGAAGTACAAAACCCCCCCAAATGACCCCATTTTGGAAAGTAGACACCCCAAGCTATTTGCTGAGAGGCATGTTGAGCCCATTGAATATTTTTTTTTTTAGTCCCAAGTGATTGAATAAAGACAAAAATAAAAAATATTTTTTTTTTCTTCAAAAAGTTGTCACTAAATGATATATTGCTCACACATGCCATAGTTATATGTGGAATTGCACCCCAAAATACATTTTGCTGCTTCTCCTGAGTATGGGGATTTTTGGGAGCCTAGCCGCGTACGGGGCCCCGAAACCCAAGCACCGCCTTCAGGATTTCTAAGGGTGCAAATTTTTGATTTCACTCCTCACTACCTATCACAGTTTCGAAGGCCATAAAATGCCAAAATAGCACAAAACCCCCCCAAATGACCCCATTTTGGAAAGTAGACACCCCAAGCTATTTGTTGAGAGGCATGGTGAGTATTTTACAGCTCTCATTTGTTTTTGAAAATGAAGAAAGTAAAGAAAAAAAAATTTTTTTTTTCTTTTTTCAATTTTCAAAACTTTGTGACAAAAAGCGACATCTGCAAAATACTCACAATACCTCTCAGCAAATAGCTTGGGGTGTCTACTTTCCAAAATGGGGTCATTTTGGGGGGTTTTATGCCATCTGGGCATTCCATGGCCTCCGAAACTGTGATTGGCAGTGAGAAGTGAAATAAAAAAATTACTCCCTTAGAAAGACTGAAGGCGGTGCTTGGTTTTTGGGGTTCCGTACGCAGCTAGGCTCCCAAAAAGTCCCACACATGTGGTATCCCCGTACTCAGGAGAAGCAACAGAATGTATTTTGGGGTGTATTTCCACATATGCCCCTGACATGTTTGAGCAATATATCATTTAGTGACAACTTTTTGTAAAAAAAAATATATATATATTTTTTTTTTCATTATTCAATCTCTTGGGACAAAAAAAAAAAATATTTAATGGGCTCAACATTGCTCTCAGCAAATAGCTTGGGGTGTCTACATTCCAAAATGTGGTCATTTAGGGGGGGTTTGAACTGTCCTGGCATTTTATGCACAACATTTAGAAGCCTATGTCACACGTCACCCACTCTTCTAACCACTTGAAGACAAAGCCCTTTCTGACACTTTTTGTTTACATGAAAACATATTTTTTTTTTGCAAGAAAATTACCTTGAACCCCCAAACACTATATATATTGTTAAAGCAAAGGCCCTACAGATTAAAATGGTGGGTGTTGCATTTTTTTTTTCCACACAGTATTTGCGCAACGATTTTTCAAACGCATTTTTTGTGGAAAAAATACACTTTTTTTTATTTTAATGCACTAAAACACACTATATTGCTCAAATTTTTGATGAAATAAAAAATATGATCTTAGGCCGAGTACATGGATACCAAACACGACATGCTTTAAAATTGCGCACAAACACGCAGTGGCGACAAACTACATACTTTTTTAAAAGCCTTTAAAAGCCTTTACATGATACCACATTAGATTCACGGAGGAGGTCTACTGCTAAAATTACTGCCCTCGATCTGACCTTCGCGGTGATACCTCACATGCATGGTGCAATTGCTGTTTACATATGACGCCAGACCAACGCTTGTGTACGCCTTTGCGCAAGAGAAGGGGGGGCAGGGGTGCTTTTTTTTTTTTTTTTTTTTTGGTTTTTTTTTTATTTATTTAGCTTTTTTATTTTATTTTTAAACTGTTCCTTCCATTTTTTTTTCTTTGTTATGATTTTTATTGTTATCTCAGGGAATGTAAATATCCCCTATGATAGCAATAGGCAGTGACAGGTACTCTTTTTTTGAAAAAATTGGGGTCTATTAGACCCTAGATCTTTCCTCTGCCCTCAAAGCATCTGACCACACCAAGATTGGTGTGATAAAATGCTTTCCCAATTTCCCAATGGCGCGGTTTATATCCGGGAGTGGGGACATTCCCTCCCACTGCTTGTAAAAGCAGTCTAGAGGCTAATTACCCGCTAGAATTGCTTTTACATGAAAGCCGATCACTGGCTGAAAAGAATGATACCAAGATGATACCTAAACCTGCAGGCATCATTCTGGTATAACCATTCAAAGTCCAGCAACATACTGGACATATATTGTAATCTTTTTTTTTCATGCAGCCTCTTGGCTGAACGAAAAAAAAGAGATTGATTGGTGGGTATGCCCACCATTAGAATACCTCCCTTCATCCACCCACTTCTAATGATGGGCATACATGCACCATTTATATATGCCGATGCATGGGGGCATCCTCCCGCAAAAGTTATGCCGTGTACACACGGTCGGAATTTCGACCGTATGTACGTGGCATTAGGAGCCAATCGCTCCTCCCCCCCCCCCTGCTGCCCCCATGCTTCGGCACGTATGCTCTTTTTTTTAACTGTGGTGGTGAAATCACCTCCTACAGCATTGGAGTCGCGGCTTTATGTATCGTGGGAGCAAACGCTGTTGCTGTCAAGATAAATAAATCTGCACTGCAACTGAAAGGGGCACCTGAAAATGAAAAAATGCTTAACACTAAAACACAGTAAACAAAATTACATACCTGAAAAGCAAGCATGATAAAACATAATAAAACATTGCAGAATAGAATGGAGTAAAAAAAGAGCGAGAATAGAGAGAGAGAGAGAACAATAAAACGACAACTATCTTTGTTTTTTTTATTTTTTTGAGATTCACAGGTAAAAAAGCTCCTGACTGTTAGCGACTGAATCAAAACGCTACCACAAAAAAAATGTTAGCGATCGCAGGGATCAGGCCTGACTCTGCGAACGCTGCAGCTATGTGTGCTTAGTGTTTTGTAAGTGACAGTGATCGATCGATACTGCACTTGGGTGGGCTGGGCGGAGGGGGGAAAACGCAGGTGCTAGCAGGTATCTGGGCTGATCCCGCTAACAATGCGTTTTTTTGGAACCCTAAATTGCTGGGACGCTAGTATAGATCTGATCAGATCAGATATTGATCTGTTCAGATACTATACCACTAAGGGAGGTGTATGCTTTGCGCGTGGGTGTTTGCGGTACTGGCACTAACCTGGGGCGACGCAGACCTTATTTGACCCTAAAACCTAATTGATATCACCCGCCGGTCGATCAGGGGGTTAAACCGTTATTGGGTAATAAATGGCGGGTGCCCTGACAGTATAAAAAACAAGCTAACTAACCAGCGTCACCCGTAACAGTAATACAAAAAAAAACTGGCTACCTAGCGGCACCAGTGACACTAATGCAGCGATCAGAAAAACAATCGCTTAGTGACACTGGCAAAAGGGGGTGAAAGGGTTAACTAGGGGCAATCAGGGGGTTAAACCTTTATTAGGTAATTTATGGGGGTACCTGACGCTATATAAAAACCTGACGGGGAACCTAAATAACGAAATAACTAACTGGCTAACGAGCGTCACCAGTGACAGTTATACGGTGATCACTGGTGAAAGGGTTAACTCTAGGGGCAATCAGGGGGTTAAAACCTTTATTTAGGTTGTAATATGGGGGTACCTGACCTATAAACCTATTTATGAACCTATATAAACATGGCGGTTAACCTAAAAAAAAACTGGTTACCTAGCGACACTAATGCAGCGATCAGAAAAACGATCGCTTAGTGACACTGGCAAAAGGGGGTGAAAGGGTTAACTAGGGGCAATCAGGGGGTTAAACCTTTATTAGGTAATATATGGGGGTACCTGACGCTATATAAAAACCTGACGGGGAACCTAAATAACGAAATAACTAACTGGCTAACCAGCGTCAACAGTGACAGTTATACGGTGATCACTGGTGAAAGAGTTAACTCTAGGGGCAATCAGGGGGTTAAAACCTTTATTTAGGTTGTAATATGGGGGTACCTGACCTATAAACCTATTTATGAACCTATATAAACATGGCGGTTAAAATAAAAAAAAAAATGGTTACCTAGCGACACTAATGCAGCGATCAGAAAAACTATCGCTTAGTGACACTGGCAAAAGGGGGTGAAGGGGTTAACTAGGGGCAATCAGGGGGTTAAACCTTTATTAGGGGGGGGGGGGGGTAGGGGGATACCTAGGACCTAAAACTAACTGCCCTGACAGTTATTACAGTCACACTGACACTAAATGCAGTGATCAGTAAATAAATGATCACTGCAATTAGTGACACTGTGACTGGGGGGGGGGAGGGGGTGATCTGGGGGGTGATCTGGGGGTGACAGGGGGGTGGATTGTGTGCCTATGTGTACTGGTGTCAGTGTACTGTTTGTGCACTAACCTGTACATCTTCACTCCTCGGCGTTCCGGTCACATAGACCGGCGCACCGAGCGTGACATCACTTCCGCCTTCCTGTCTATACAATAGACAGGAAGGGGAAGCTTTTCATTCGCCAGGAGCGATCGCGAGGGGGTGGCCAGAAACCACTGGCCGTCCCCTCGTCCCGGATCGCTCCTGAAGCGATGCCGACCGTCCCCGCCGGCGGAGGGGGTTCCGATCGGACACCCCACCCGCCGGAAGAATGGCACGTACAGGTACGTGGTTCTGCCTGTACGTGCCATTCTGCCGACGTATATGTACATGGGGCGGTCGGCAAGTGGTTAATAACCCCCTGTTCCTACAACATTAATGGATGATGGTACATGTTAACTAAGTTATGGTTATTACCAAAGACTATACTCACGATTTTACATAGTTAAGCCAAAGAAGAAACGGAAGTTCTTTCCTACTCACACGATCCTACCAGTTACCCAACTTGCTTCCACATCAACCAACCTGCTCCAGTCTGCTTGCATGCCAGCCAAACCTGATAACCCACCTGATTCTGACAAACCTCTGCCTGCTATCCAGCCAGTGTCTGCGCCTGAAGTTCCTGTGCCCCAATGTGATGTTCCTGTGTCCATGTTCCAGCCTTCCAGCTTGACGTCCCAACCTTCCAGTCTGATGTCCTGGTGCCAGCCTTCCAGTCCGATGTCCCGCTGCCGGCCTTCCAGCCTGATGTTCCAGCCTTCCAGCTTGATGTCCCAACCTTCCAGTCTGATGTCCTAGCCCTCCAGTCTGACGTCCCAGCCTTCCAGTCTGATGTCCTGGTGCTGGCCTTCCAGCCCGATGGTCAAGCTTTCCAGCTTGACCTCCCAGCCTTCCAGTCTGATGAACCATTGCCTGCCTTCCAGCCTGATGCCCCAGCATTCCAGCCTGATGTCCCGTTGCCTGCCTTCCAGCCTGATGTCCCAGCCTTCCAGCCTGATGTTCCAGCCTTTCAGTCTGATGTCCCGCTGCCTACCTTCCAGTCTGATGACCCACTGCCAGCTTCCCAGTCTGATGACCCACTGCCTGCCTTCCAGTCTGATGACCCGCTGCCAGCTTCCCAGTCTGATGACCCGCTGCCAGCTTCCCAGTCTGATGACCCGCTGCCTGCCTTCCAGTCTGATGACCCGCTGCCTGCCTTCCAGTCTAATGACACTCTGCCAGCTTCCCAGTCTGATTACCCACTGCCAGCTTCCCAGTCTGATGACACGCTGCCAGCTTCCCAGTCTGATGACCCACTGCCAGCTTCCAAGTCTGATGTGTCCGCTGCCCAGCCTGAGGTGTTCCTGTCCGCTGCCCAGCCTGAGGTGTTCCTGTCCGCTGCCCAGCTTGAAGTGCCTGCTGCCCAGCTTGAAGTGCCTGATGTCCAGCTTGAAGTGCCTGCTGCCCAGCTTGAAGTGCCCGCTGCCCAGTTTGCGGTGCCCTCTGCCCAGCTTGATGTGCCAGCTGCCAGGAAAAAAGTAAAGATGAAAATGTAGACTAAAAAAAATAATTATAAAATTAGAAGAACTCATATTAATAGTGGAGTTGCCATCTAACAGAATGCTGACAGCTGAGGTATCTTCCTTGGTGATACATTTTATAACAGAAAAAGTGTAAAAAGTGATAATTTTGAAACCAAAGCAATTTCATACCCTTTTTTTTCCCTAAATGCAAAACAATGGCTGATAAAAGAACTTGGTATTTATATTTTATATAGTATCCTCAATTGTCTTTGAATTTCCCTTCCCTGTTCCTGGGACTCCTTTTCATTGAAAAACAGGGGATTCAACTAGGGAGAGTAAATTACTCCTATCTTCACGACATAGAAAATCATTGGAATGCTGGAGTGTAAGATTCTGATAATTATCGACTGGTTAACCACTTCAGTTCTGACTGCTAGTTGTCAATGATAGTCAGACGCTAAGCCTACAAATAAACAGATTCGGGCTTGTGATTCTACAGCAGAGCACTCTATAAACCTGGTTTCACACCGGCGGTCCGATCAGGTCCACCTATCAGTTTTTCATTTTCCACATTTTGTCATGTTACAGCTAAAAACGTAAATGTATCTTATTGGAATTTTATGTGATAGACCAACACAAAGTGACACATAATTGTGAAATGGACATAAAATGATAAAAAGTTTTCAAATTTTTTACAAATAAATATGTGAAAAGCGTGGTATGCATTTGTATTCAGCCCCCCCCCCCCCCGAGTCAATACTTTGTAGAACCACCTTTCGCTGCAAGTCTTTTGGGGTATGTCTCTACCAGCTTTGCACATCTAGAGAGTAACATTTATTGCCCCAAAATAGCTCAAGCAATGTCTGATTGGATGGAGAGCAATTTTTAAGTCTTGCCACAGATTCTCAATTGGATTTAGGTCTGGACTTTGACTGGTCATTTTAACAAATAAATATGCTTTGATTTAAACCATTCTATTGTAGCTATGGCTGTATGATTAGGACCATTGTCCTGCTGGAAGGTGAACTTCCGCCCAGTCTTCAGCCTTTTGCAGACTCTAACAGGTTTTCTTCTAAGATTGTCCTGTATTTGGCTCCAACTATCTTCCCATCAACTCTGATCAGCTTCCCTGTCCCTACTGAAGAAAAGCATCCCCAGAACATGATGCTACCTACACCATGTTTCACGGTAGGGATGGTGTGTCCAGGGTGATGTGCAGTGTTAGTTTTCCGCCATACATAGCGTTTTGCTTTTAGACTTTCTTCCACATGTTTGCTGTGTCCCCCACATGGTTTCTTGTAAGCTGCAAATTGGACTTCTTATGGCTTTTTATTCAACAATGGCTTTCTTCTTGCCACTCTTCCATGAAGGCCAGATTTGTGGAGTGCACGACTAATAGTTGTCCGGTAGACAGATTCTCCTACTTGAGCTGTGGATCTCCTCCAGAGTTACCATGGGCCTCTTGGCCGCTTCTCTGATTAATGCTCTCCTTGTCCAGCCTGTCAATTTAGGTGGACAGCCATGTCTTGGTAGGTTTGCAGTTGTGCCATACTCTTTCCATTTTCGGATTATGGATTGAACAGTGCTCCGTGAGATGTTCAAAACTTGGGGTATTTTTTATAACCTAACCCTGCTCCACAACTTTATCCCTGACCTGTCTGTTGTGTTCCTTGGCCTTCATGATGCTGTTTGTTCATTAAGATTCTAGAAAACAAATCTCCGAGGGCTTCACAGAACAGCTGTATTTTTACTGAGATTCAATTACACATAGGTGGACACTATTTACTAATTAGGTGACTTCTGAAGGAAATTGGTTCCACTAGATTTTAGTTAGGGGTATTGAAGTAAGGGGGGCTGAATACAAATACACGCCACACTTTTCACATATTTATTTGTAAAAAAAATTGAAGACCATTTATCATTTTCCTTTCACTTCACAATTATGTGCCACTTTGTGTTGGTCTATCACATAAAATCCCAATAAAATACATTTATGTTTTTGGTTGTAACATGACAAAATGTGGAAAATTTCAAGGGGTATGAATTCTTTTTCAAGGCACTGTATATATTAACATAGGACAAATAGTCAGAGTATATCTTTGCAATGGAGAGCGCGCATGAGCAAGTGAGCATAATTGTGCTGGTGAAAGAGAGTAGAAACTGCTCACACTTGCTAACTTTAGTATATTAGGCCTGTAGTATACAATAAGGATTCAATGGCTGATCATGCACAGCATATACCCACTCTAAAACACTTGTATTTATTTATTTCATATTTGGCAAGTGAAAAAGAACAATGCCCACACAGAGATAACCACTAATCATCATTAATAATTTTAGAAACAACAGCTCTTATTATGAGCAGCAGATTAACTGCTAAGGTGTTCAAATTAATTATTTCACAAAAAATAATTAATGTGACACGGATGGTCATGTTTGATGAGAAAATTGAAAAGTTGTATTCTTTATATGTCTTTAAAAATAGTTATCAAACAGTGAGAATCATTAAGAGAACATCTCTCACAACAATACGATAGACAACTTGGTCCTCTACAACTGAACCATTATGCCAACGCTAACAGAGCAGGTGAATACTTAGCCAATAGATTAAAAGCTGCACTATATGGCGCTGTAACGCACCCTTGCTACAGGAACCACATACACATGACAAAATTCTACATCATATCCAAAACTTTTTCACAGACAACCAAAACTCAGTTCAGGATCCCTTTGTAATGTGGAATTCCCACAAAGCATATGTGCGGGGCATTCTCATCCAACTCGGAGCCCAAGAAAAGAAAAAACATACACAAAAACTTAACGCACTGCTAAAAGACATACATGACACAGACACCCTAAATAAACAGACGCCCACACATAACTTAGCTAGTACATTATCAAACCTTAGAGAATCATTAAGAGAACATCTCTCACAACAATACGATAGACACCTCAGGCGACTACAACTGAACCATTATGCCAACGCTAACAGAGCAGGTAAATACTTGGCCAATAGATTAAAAGCTGCACGTATTAAGTCTAGAGTACCCTTCCTCTACCACCCCACAACACAACATAAGATTATAGATCCTCATGCTATAGCCAACCAGTTTGCGGAATATTACAGTACACTATATAATCTTAATACAGACACTGCTACCACACAACCGTCTATAGAAAAGATTCAATCCTTTCTACAAAAGCTAAACCTCCCATCACTATCTGAACAACAATTATCTGACCTTAATGCCCCAATCTCATGCACAGAAATTATGCAAACTATAGACAGCCTTCCCAACTGCAAATCACCTGGACCTGATGGTTTTTCCAACGAATACCTCAAAACATTTAAGCACATCTTAGTTTCACATATACAAAAATTTTTCCAAATAGCAGTAGAAACAGCCTCCTTTCCTCATGAAATGTTGAGAGCACACATAGTCACACTCCCTAAAACAGGAAAAGACCCCACAACACCAGCAAACTTCAGGCCAATTTCGCTACTTAACTCTGACGTAAAAGTATACGCTAAACTACTAGCCAAAAGACTAACGTACATAATTCCAACACTTATCCAACGCGACCAGATGGGCTTTGTGAAGGGGAGACAAACTTCGACGCTACAAGAAGAATTATAAATGTAATTCACTCTGCTAGGGTGAATCGAACACCTTCTCTGCTGTTATCAATTGACGCAGAGAAGGCGTTTGGGGAGGTATCGTACTATAAGGTAAACTTTGGCAAATCTTTAATCCTAGACTTGGGAGTAACCCCCCTGACAAGAAGTAATCTACAAAAACAACTACCATATACTTGGAGTGACAATGGTATTACCTACCTGGGCATTACTTTAACCAGTAACATCTCCACTTTAATTAAGACCAATATGTCCAATTTACTACCTAAAATAGAAATTCAACTAAGGGACATAGCACAGAAAGAACTTTCATGGATGGGTAAAGTAGCAGCATACAAAATGATGATATTACCGCATATACTGTATCTATTTCGCTCACTTCCAGTACATATTCCTAAAATGTTTCTCACTAAACTCTCGAACATGTGTTGGAAATTCATATGGGGAGGGAAAAGAGCTAGATGCTCACGCAATAATCTCATTGCCCACAAGAAGGTAGGTGGGGCTGGTTTGGTGGACCTACACGACTACCTTAGTGCAGTCAGATTAGATTACATTAAACACTGGCTAGGTACCCTAGAATCTCCTCTATGGGTAGACATTGAACAATCAATATCACCTACCGCTGATCTAAAATCATTCCTACTTAGTGATAACTGGTCCCCATGGAACATAACAACTTTATCCCCACCCATGCAGACTTCATTACTGGCATGGAGAGCTTATCTTAAATTAACAAACACTGAAGCCTGGAAAACAGGGTACAAACTGCCATTATCACTCCTCGAAGCTAAAATACCGACTTTATCGATTAATACTTTTCTAAAACATGGTATCTCCTCTATTTCGGACTTATATAGTGATCACTCACTCAAATCTTCGGAACAAATAATGTCCCAATATAATCTACCAAATACAGAACTGCACGCCTGCTTACGCATTACAAATTTTCTTAGAAAACTCCCTAACCCAGAAACCAGTGTCCCTCCTAAAATATGGAAATTCTACACCGGTACCGACACAGGTACTAAGGGAATATCCCTCTTCTATAATTGCCTACAGAATAAACTTACCTTTACCAAAACAAGAGCAATGGGTAACTGGGAAACAAACTTAAACACTATATTCACTGACGATCAATGGAAAGCGGCTTTTAAGTCGATACATGAATCAACGCACTGTGTCAAACATTGGGAAATGACTATAAAAATTGTTAACAGGTGGCAATACACTCCATACAGATTATCAACTTATTTTCTGGGGTCCTCATCACAATGCTGGAGGGGTTGCGGACTAGTAGGTAATTTGTTGCATATGTTCTGGAACTGCCCTAATGTGAGAAGCCTGTGGAACCAAGTATTCTGTCTAATCTCTTCACTCACCGGTATACAATCCTCTCCCTCACCAGCACTGGCTTTATTACATATAGGGACAGAAAACTTTCCCACCGAACACAGGTCTGTAGTTAGCCATATTCTACTAGAAACCAGAGCGTCTATATTACGAATATGGAAAACGAATACCACTATAAACCTCTCTGATGTATCTAAAGCAGTACACAGAAATTACACATTTGAACGCCTTATCGCACTAAACTCTATGCAGCGTAAGAAATTTGATGACAAATGGTCTATCTTTTTTCTTTTACATTTTATGTATTGTTAAAATTTCAATAAAAAATATTGATATAAAAATAGGTACAAGTAACTAGAAAGGCAGTATGATGCAGGAACTGTGAGAAAGATTATCATGAGACAGATTTACTAGCTTGAGTCATAAATTCCTACTCTACTATTGAAAATCAGCATTGTGCCAAGATCAGCCATCACTGCTTTTCAGTGAACATGCCATGCTTACCATTATTAGTTTATACTACAAACGAATATGATTGGAAAGGTAACTTTATGTCATGGTCTCAGATCAGGCTCAGAGGCCAGTGCCTGTAGCAGTAGAAAGGTCTATGCAGTAGTCAGCTGGATGAAAACACAAGCAGACCCACTAGCAGATGATGTAGGCTCACCTGCGGCACAATGTAGAAGCACCAGCCGGGCTTCACCAGAGCTGATGGTGGAGCTGGGTTTCACTGTGTGTTAATGGCAGGTTGTGGCCATCTGGATTGCCCTAGCAAGAAGAGAGCAAGTGGGAAAAAGGTAGCGGATGAAGCAGATAGGGAACAAGCAGACACCTAGTCAATGAACAAGCCAAAAGGTCAGTAACAAGTAGTAGCTGGATGGGATTGGGCAGAAGCATAGTTGATGAACAAGCCAAAAGGTTAGAAACTAGTATTAGCTTTATGGGATCAGGAGGAAGTGTAGTCGATGAACAAGCCAACGGTCGATAACAAGTGGTAGCGAAGGTAAGGAAAGCAGCAGGTATGCAAAGGAGCAAGATAGCAGCTGGAAAAAGCACAATAATCTTGCAAACAGGAAGTGCAGAGACATAGCTTAAATAGGAAGTTCAAGCCCTGTACCAGGAAATGTATGTGATCCATTGCAGTGCTGCAGTAAATCTGAAGTTGGCGGTCTGCAAGCTGTTAAGCAATGCTCAGCATGTATTCAAGAAGTGTTTGACACAGTTCCCCACACATGGCTAATGCAAGTTTATTGGCCTAGAAAATTCAGTTTGTAAATAAATAGAAAACCTGGCTTAAAGACCGTATTTGGAGAGTAGTGAGTGATGATTCATACGCTGAATGGTCTGAGGTTAGTGTACCCCAAGGTTCAGTGCTGGTACCTATTGGACATGTGCGATTAGTTTCGTACGAATTCGTACGAATTTTTCGAAATTCGTACGAATTTACGAATCCCCTAGTACAAATTTTTTCGAATACGAATTCCGTACGGAATACGAAATTCCGTTTACGAATTTCGTCGCCAAATTATTCGAATCCGACTACCAAATATCGAATTTCAACTAATATGAAAGAAATTATTATAGTGGATATAACGAATGATTCAAATGATTCGTAAAACAAAGTATCATTTTTGCAGGAAAAATTCCGTTTACGAATTTCAGCTCCAAATTATTCGAATCAAACTACCAATATCAAATTTCAACTAATTTGAAAGAAATTATTATAGCGGATATAACGAATGATTCAAAGTATTCGTAAAAAAAGTGTAATTTTTGCAGGAAAAAAGCTATTTAAAATCACTCGCGCCTATTGCCGGCTAATGAATTGTCGGATCCGTAACACAGAGAACAGTCATTCAATAATAAAAAAAAAAAAAAAAAGCGTGGGGGTCCTCCCAAATTCAATAACCAGGCCCTTCAGGTCTGCTATGGATATTAAGGGGAACCCCACTTCAAATTAAAAAAAAAAATGACGTGGGGTCCCCCCTAAATATGCATACCAGACCCTTCAGGTCTGGGATGGATTTTAAGGGGAACCCGGCCAAAAAAAAAAATGGCATGGGGTCCCCCTCAAAATCCATACCAGACCCTTTATCCGAGCACGCAACCTGGCAGGCCGCAGGAAAAGAGGGGGGGACGAGAGCGCCCCCCCTCCTGAACCGTACCAGGCCACATGCCCTCAACATTGGGAGGGTGCTTTGGGGTCCCCCCCAAAGCACCTTGTCCCCATGTTGATGAGGACAAGGGCCTCTTCCCCACAACCCTGGCCATTGGTTGTGGGGGTCTGCGGGAGGCGGGCTTATCGGAATCTGGAAGCCCCCTTTAACAAAGGGGACCCCCAGATCCTGCCCCCCCCTGTGTGAAATGGTAAGGGCCTACCATTTCACCAAAAAAGTGTCAAAAATTGTAAAAATGACAGGAGACGGTCTTTGACAATTCCTTTATTAAAATCTTCTTTCTTCTGGTCTTCCTTTCTTCATCCTTCGGTTTCTTCATCTTCTCCTTCCGGCATCTTCTTCCATCATCTTCCATCTTCTTCTTCCTCCGATCCGCTTCTTCTTGCTCTGGTCTTCTCGTCCTTCTCGTCCGGCATCTTCTTCCATGGCGTCGGTGTCTCTTCTTGGGCCGCTCCTCGCAATGGGAGGCTCCCGCTGTGTGAGGCTTCGCTGCGTCTGACAGGTCTTTTATAACGGAGGGCACCTGGTGACCCCGCCCCCTCTGACGCACGGGGACGTCATGGGGACTTCCCTATGGCTTTCCCCATGACGTCAGAGGAGGGCGGGGTCACCAGGTGCCCTCCGTTATAAAAGAGCTGTCAGACGCAGCAAAGCCTCACACAGCGGGAGCCTCCCATTGCGAGGAGCAGCCCGACAGAAGAACAGATGCCGACGCCATGGAAGAAGATGCCGGACGAGAAGGAGGAGAAGACCAGAGCAAGAAGAAGCGGATCGGAAGAAGAAGATGGAAGAAGGTGGAAGAAGATGCCGGAAGGAGAAGATGAAGAAACCGAAGGATGAAGAAAGGACCAGAAGAAAGAAGATTTTAATAAAGGAATTGTCAAAGACCGTCTCCTGTCATTTTTACAATTTTTGTCACCTTTTTTGGTGAAATGGTAGGGGTACTTTTGTACCCCCTTACCATTTCACACGGGGGGGGGGGGGGGCGGGATCTGGGGGTCCCCTTGTTAAAGGGGGCTTCCAGATTCCGATAAGCCCCCCACCCACAGACCCCCACAACCAATGGCCAGGGTTGTGGGGATGAGGCCCTTGTCCTCATCAACATGTGGACAAGGTGCTTTGGGGGGTCTCAGACCCCCAAAGCACCCTCCCAATGTTGAGGGCATGTGGCCTGGTACGTTTCAGGAGCCTGCCAGGTTGCGTGCTCGGATAAGGGTCTGGTATGGATTTTGAGGGGGACCCCACGCCATTTTTTTTGGCCGGGGTTCCCCTTAAAATCCATCCCAGACCTGAAGGGTCTGGTATGGATATTTAGGGGGACCCCTACGTCATTTTTTTTTTAATTTGAAGCAGGGGTTCCCCTTAATATCCATAGCAGACCTTAAGGGCCTGGTTATTGAATTTGGGGGGACCCCCACGCTTTTTTTTATCAATGACTTTCAATGAATGACTGTTCTCTGTGTTACGGATCCGACAATTCATTAGCCGCGAGTGATTTTAAATAGCTTTTTTTCCTGCAAAAATGACATTTTGCAGGAACAGTTCTCAATATTAGATATACTGAATCTCGAATTCATTCGAATCATTCGTTATATGCGCTATAATAATTTCTTTCATATTAGTTGAAATTAGATATTTGGTAGTAGTTGTATTTGAATTGTTCTCTGTGTTACGGGATCCGACAATTCAATAGCCGCAAGTGATTTTAAATAGCTTTTTTTCCTGCAAAAATGACACTTTGTACAGAGACAGTTCTAAGCACGGGAAACATGCGCCCCTTCACAGGCATACTACTCTATAGTATGCCTGTAAAGGGGCACAGGTTTCAATGAAGAAACCGAAGGATGAAGAAAGGAAGATGGAAGACCAGAAGAAAGAAGATTTTAATAAAGGAATTGTCAAAGACCGTCTCCTGTCATTTTTTACCATTTTTGTCACCTTTTTTGGTGAAATGGTAGGGGTACTTTTGTACCCCCTTACCATTTCACACAGAGGGGGGGGGGGCAGGATCTGGGGGTCCCCTTGTTAAAGGGGACTTCCAGATTCCAATAAGCCCCCCACCCGCAGACTCCCACAACCAATGGCCAGGGTTGTGGGGACGAGGCCCTTGTCCTCATCAACATGGGGACAAGGTGCTTTGGGGGTCTCAGACCCCCAAAGCACCCTCCCAATGTTGAGGGCATGTGGCTTGGTACGGTTCAGGAGGGGGGGGGGGCGCTCTCGTCCCCCCCTCTTTTCCTGCGGCCTGCCAGGTTGCGTGCGTGGATAAAGGGTCTGGTATGGATTTTGAGGGGGACCCCACGCCATTTTTTTTTTTTTTTGGCCGGGGTTCCCCGTAAAATCCATCCCAGACCTGAAGGGCCTGGTTTTTTTTTATCAATGAATGACTGTTCTCTGTGTTACAGAGCTGACGATTCATTAGCCCCCTTCGTATTTTGTGCAGAATTTGGAGATGCCCCCGGCTGAGAGCCTCCGCTTACAACACATACATAATTCTCTTTGCTCCTTGCAGAAGAGAAGTCCTGACCTGGTAGTTTGCACAAAGTTCAAAAACAGATGTATAAGAGAGACTCTCCAGCTGGGCTGCATCTCCATGCTGTGCAAATCTTTTGAATTCCCTACATCGAAACTCCCCCATCAAATTGCTTGGGAGAGGGACCTGGGCATGACCCCTGAGGTGGAGGATTAGAGATCCTGGACTGCAAACCTACACAAGGGCATTATGAATGTTGCTCTGATTGAGGCAGGGTACAAGGTTTTTATGAGATGGTACTTGGTACCAGAATGTCTTGATAAGATGTACCCAGATTTGTCACACTCCTATTTCAGTGGCTGTGGCCAGGTAGGTTCTGATCTCCATGTGTGGTGGACTTCCCCAAGGTCCAGAGTTTCTGGATACAGGTCCACTCCTAATCTACTTGGTCACTATGGTTAACATTACAAAAGATCCTCGGATTGCGATACTCAATGAACCTGTCGATAATATCCTGAGATCCATTCAGACTTTAATATACTACATGTTCTTGGCCGAAAAAATAGCAATTGCAACCACTTGGAAAAGCCCCATGGTTTATTTAGCCCTTATGAAGCGAAAGCTTACCTGGATCATGTTACACAAAAAAATAGTCAGTGTCCTGCGGGACAAACAATCCCTATTTGAAAGGATATGGACCCCGTCTCTCTTATCTTCAGGTCTCGGACACCTGAGGCTGACACCGGTCCGATGGTTGGATGGGTTTCTGGACGGACGGGCTCTCACTCTCTCTTTCCTTGTTTTCTCCTCTCCCTGTTTCATATTTTCCTTCCTCTTCTCTCTCTCTCTTTATATCTTAAATTTTTATTTTTACTTTTCTAGTGTATTGTTAGCCCTACAGTTGGCTTTTATCCTCGTTTTAAGGTTAATCATAAGGTTTTGCTCAAGGCAAACTACCTCAAGAGATTTTTCATTTGATATCTTCTGAACTTTACTGATTGGTACTATAGAGGTTACATTTGGACGATTACATTACTGTAATTTGTCACACCTGCTTGTAAACTGTTTATGGAATCATAGCAAAACCCTTACCATCTTTTATCTACTATTGTCACAACATTATTTTATTTTCTTATGACTGTTTCTGCTGTTAGTTTAATTTTGTACTACTTTGTGCTAATTTGTGCTTATTATGTTTCAGTGGACACTACCTCAATGGCAGTTTTTCTAACTATATCAATATTTCCAGATGACCGGATTTGACAATCTCATAACAAATGTATTATTAAATAGAATGAAATCACAATTTATGCATATTCTCCTTAGGGGGTGTAATATGATTAATTCATTTCTGGACATTATGGCATTGGCATGTGTGGTACAGACATGATTGTTATTTGCTCACACATTTAAGTAGACACTGAATGAATGTATTTTTTTATCATATCTGAATTTATTAGAATTTTGGAGAATTGAGGATAGCACTGGGTTCTGTAGTATAATAGAAAATGTACTAATGCACTGCTATGTCAAATATCAACCTAAAACAATAAAGTGCAAAGATTTCTGCAAAAATTGAAAAAAACAGAAACCGCTGTAACCACTGATAAAGTACACTCTCACCAATACCAGCTATATATGAAAAAAGCGAGGTGCAATGTTCAAAATCGAAATACAAGCCTTTGCCTGTCACATAAGCTCTATTGGTTAATAGGAAAATTATATAATCATCCAACATTGTTATACATATCGAATCCGTGAAGTAACATAGGTGTTTGGTATGATAAATTGGTGTCCCAAATGAATGTCGAAAAAAACACCAACTTTTTAGTGCAAATTGACAAATGTGTATAAAAGTCTAAGATGCAAGTTCATATCAAATCATAAAATTCTGAAAAATTGTATGATCCATCCATGAAATGACAGCTGCAGAATATCACCTCCATGTGCAATGCCTGGACACCTCAGTGTGCAATGCCTGCTCACCTTAGATTTAAACCATCACAGGTTTTTCTTCACCTTTTAGTATATCAAAGACCTGGTGTGGCTCCATTAAAACATGTATTCCTATTATGGTAAATTTAAAGTGGATGTAAACCCAAAAATGTTTTTTTTTTTTTTTGATGTCATAATGTAGAGAATAAGAATTCATTTCATTTGAGCCCAGTCTTGCCACACAGATTTACTCGAGGCCTGAGCAATCCTCTTTTATTGTTCAGTTAGAGAAATCTTGACAAAGTCTTGAAAACTTTGTCAAAAACACCCCCTTGCTGTGAGTGACAGGTGATTTACATATCTCATGCACTAGCCTGAGATAGGCACATCCTGTGTAAAAAGTTCACAATTCACATCCCCTCCCCTCCAGCTCTCCCAGCTTTACTGTGTTTTGACTGGATGTTTCTCATCATGGGATGCAGTGAACAGTCAGCAGACTATAGACAGACAAGTGATTTAGGGGACATGTATGTAGTCAGAGCTGGGCAGAGTAGACCATCCAGTGATCTGATGATAACTTGTCTCAGGCTAGTGCACGAGATATGTATATATGTATCTCTTTCCTGCTCTCTCCCACCTCTTCTTCCACTCTTCCCTGATGATCTCCCCTTTTTCCATTACCAAACCCTCTGCCTGGGGGACAATTCCTCTCCACCACTGTAAAAACAACTGGCTCTATTTTCATTTCCCAATACACTTCTTCTCTCCTAAAGGGTGAATACCTTCTCTGGGCTGGCACATTGTAACCCAATGTTTTCCCCTCTGTTCCCCAACCTTAGTCCCAACCCATCTCCTTGGTGAATTTTTGCCCTGTGGTCTTCTTCCCTTCTGGGTTCAATATTTTTCTCTTTGGGTTTTTGGTTTCTGGTTACCGCTACCTCCCCTCCAAGGTGAGGGGGCTGAGTACCCCTAAACTCCCCTCTACATGGCCATCTATCTGTGTAACTCAAAGCTATATCCTTATGCGTATCCTTTATATATGTGTCCCTTTGTGAAGACTGCACCCTCTCAAACTTTCTCTCTGGAGTGATGTTCTCGAGGGTATTTTAATTTCAGCCAACTTACTCTTTGCTAGGAGACAGGAGGGAGGTGTATTAAATAATGATGGTGATGGGCAATCTTCAACCTCTGATGAAGCCCTGCCTTCTGGAGGCAAAATGTGTAAAGTGGAGTATAGCACATAGTGTCATCACGCTACCCGGAACACATGGACAGCTGTTTGTGTGGAATTTCGGATGTATGCTGGGGTATGTATGTTCGCTGGCTGCTGATGGAAAGTTTTTCTTAAAGCGATACTGAACAGTTATGGTATGAGTAGATTGTGCTCTTTTGTTTAATACAATTTGTCCCTGAGAGTAATGAAAAATGCCTTTACATCTGGTGCATGTTAACCTCTTATGATTTGGAGGTTTATAGAAGGGTGAGCACATAAGGGTGAGCACTGTGCCTTTGGAAAAGCGTGTAGTAGAAGAAGGATCCCTTTTTTTGGGCTTCTAAACATCACCATTCATTACTTTTACTTTATTCATTACCACCGTGAACAGGATTGTTGTTCTTTGAGACTTTTGCATATTACATTTGTTTTATTTATCTTTTATATTTCACTTTTTCTTAATATTTTATGTGTGTTCATGTTCCTTGGGGGTGTCTTCTCACTTCATTTTATGATTTAGGGGTCTATATGTTGTAATATTGAGATAGGTAGTCTCACTCATAGTGCTGCACGATATTATTTAAGGTAGTAAAGTTTTGCACTTTTTTATGGTCCCCTGCAGTGTTATGCCATAATGTGCTAGCATGCACTGCATACTAGCACAGTATTGCAGATTTACCATTCAAGTGAAGCCCTCCAACACCGCACTATCAGTACTGCCGATGCTCCTATCTTCTCCTGGTCTTCCTTCTGTTATCACACTCTCCAGCTGTTTGAATGGCTGGAATGTAATAACAAAAAAGAGGAAAGGAGGGCGCACCGACCTTGTGCATTACAAATGGTAAATTTTATTAAAAGCTATAACAGCAATAATCATACTCACAAACGAGCTTGTAAAAGAGGCTTACCAGTAGGTGAGACTGCATCTATGAACGCCTGCAATCCGGACCTGATATTGGAGGGGTCAGATGGCATCACAAACGGCTAACGCGTTTCAAGGGTGTACCCTCTTCCTCAGAGCCAAAGCTGTCAATGACTTGCCTCCTCTGGTTACCTCTATATATCTACATGCATACGCCCAGACTGACACCCGCTGGAACAAGCCACACCCATCCAAGTGGACAAAAACCACCTGGTGGATCCAACTGGTCACATACCTGTCCCCTGCTATGTTGGAAGTGCCCTATCCAAAATTCAGGGGCACATTACAGTCAGGGATTAGGTGTGACAAACCCCCAAAAAATAATAATAATAGTAATAATAATCAATATCTAATACCAGGGTCATAGTAAAAAACTGATGGTACTGTCCAGAACCTTAGCCATTAGCCATTGTACCTAACCATTTCTATTACATTATATGGGGCTCTTGCCTGGGACCTTGGAGTCTGATGTTGAATGTTTGTAAGAAGTGTGAAGAGGACTGTCCCAGGCGTCACTTCCGTTCTTGCAAATACATCCAGCGCGGCCTACGCTGTGCAAGCAGGAAGCCCCGCCAGGAAGTGCGGGTGTGTTTGCGTTCCACACGCCACTTCTGGCCACTTGCGACATCACTTCCACCCAGGGATCCTTTCCGATGTTAGGGAATCCTTGGCGCAGCGTGTGTGTGTGTGTACACACACATACCCTAGCTGGCCTTTTCATAGTACCTCTCCCTCCAGCGGCCAAGTGGAGAATTGCAACAAGGCCGCTGGAGGGAGAGGTACACTCCAAGCACACTCCATGCCCCACTCCATGGCTGGGGAGAATCGAAACACGATTCCCCCAAAAAAATGGGTCAGTCATTTATATCATCTGATGGCCACATATTATCAACATCATATATACAATAAAAATGTTATGGAAACGTTAAAATATATATATATATATATATATATATATATATATATATATATATATATCTTGTAATTAGCTCTCGTGGTAGATGCGTTTGTTAGTGATTCAAGCCAGTCAGGAACTATATTTAAGGGCATGGTAGTCCATTTTTATTAAAAAGGCAAATGAAAGTCTGTGACATAAAGGTTTCCCACACAGGGGTTCTTCTCCAGCAAATAAACACTCACAGAAAATGCTAGCCCACCTGGCTCTTTAGCAGTACCTCTGCGCTTTGTCCTGGTCACACAGACCACAGGATTTCCTCACTGTGGATGGCTTCTCTTTAGCGCCCACAGCTTTGCTCTGGCCTTAGTCCTTAGGCTGTTGCACTGCCTCTTGCAGTCACATGTTCTGGCTGCCTCCTGCAACCTCTCTGACTCCTGGAGACCTCCTGTCTCTCTGGGTGTGGAGCAGTCTTCAACTGGGAGCCATGAAGTCTTCCCATACTCTCATTATAAGTGCTGTGCTCACCTGAGCACACACCCTGCTGATAATTTACAAAGTCTGGACACAGGGTTGGAGATCCCGTCCCACCCAAGACACTATGGAATCTCCAAACTACAGAGCCCCATGACCAAATACCAAAACCTTTAGAAAGCTGCAAAAGCAGTTTTCTCCAGTCCACATTTATGCTCTGTAGCCTTGCACCAAGCAAATGTGCATACCCTGTGTCCTCCAAATTATCAATTTTACCTAGACAGCATCTTCTACTGTCACAATATATATATATATATATATATATTGTGATCTTTGGGGACAATAGCTCCACGGGATTGAGTGCATAAACCGTTAGTTTTATAACAAAAGACATTTATTTGTAAGGTAAAATCAAAAATAAGGCTTTATTCAGCGCACAGGCAAAAATACAAAACAAAGTCCGCTTAACTTCAGCATAAAAGAAAATCAGCTTATCTTCAGCACAGAAACAAATTTAAGGAAAACACATACGGTTTTGTAGCTGGGTCTTTAGCAGCCTCCAAACATCCACACAGCTCAACCGACAGGTGTAATCACCTACTCCTCCTCACACCAACAACTCTTCCCTACTTCCTGTCTTATGAGCTGTCTTCCTGGAGGCCCTTAACCCCCTGTGCGCTAAATCCCTGTGGTCAGGGAGGGAGGCTCTTTCCCACCCGAATATCTCTTCAGAGCCTCCCAAATTCCGGGTCCCAAATAACTTATTATTAACATAGAGAGGACTGCGAGTCAGTCCTCTCCTGCTCGGCTACTCCCGGAACCCCTCACCCATTTTGGGTGACCCCCTGAGCAACGCTGCTACTCCCTTAAAGGGACCACAAACCAAATACTGGTGCTACATAGCACCCGTCCAGGACCCAACCTTGGCGTCCTGTACAATATATATACACACATATATATATATATATATATATATATATATATATATATATATATATACAGTATATATATATATATATATATATATATATATATATATATATATATATATATATATATATATATATATATATATATATATATATATATATATATATATATATATATACATATATATATATATATATATATATATATATACACATATACATAATGTAGATACACAATACATTGCTTATATATATACACACACAAATCGATAAATATAATTAATATAACATGGGAAGTATAAATAAAAAAGAAACCCATAAAAACATTAAAACATAAATACATATAAATATGTATGTGCTTATAAAGAACTTACTGGCATTTACAATAGTGAGCTCAAAAGGCTGTTGGACAGGGCACTATCGAATCAGGTCCTGACCAAAAATAAGCACCAATTTTTATACTCAAAACATCCATTGGTTCCCCATTTCTACCACATACCGAAGGTACATAAGGACATGGAGAAGCCCCCTGGTAGACCAATCATTGCAGGAATTGATAGCATGACTAGTAACCTTGGTAGATATATTGCCCACTTTCTCCAGGGATTGGTAACCACTCTGCCATCATACATTAAGGCCACACTTTAGAGATTTTAACTGCATATATGTGGTAGAAAGGCTACAGATGGCTATCACTTGATGTAGCATCTCTATACACATCTATTCCGCATGAATTCGGTCTTAGAGCAGTGGAGTACTACCTGGCAGGGGCCCATTTGTTCAACCCAGTACAAGCACAATTCTTATATGCGTGCATTGAGTTTACCTTGACCCATAACTATTTTTCGTTTGTGGATAGCTTCTATAGGCAAGTCAAGTGCACAGCTATGGGGGCTAGGTTTGCCCCCAGCTATGCTAACTTGTTTATGGGGTACTGGGAGCTCAAATACATTTGGATAAAAGAAAAGTAGCGGAGCGCTAATAAGTGATTTTTTTTTGATGTATATATAAAATTGTGATAATAAATTGTGATTCAGATTTTGCTGCAGCTGTCACTAGTGTGCTCCCACAAAAAACAATCAAAAAATTTAAGTGTGACAGCGCTGCAATGATAATAAAACAAAATACAACTTTCCAGTAATAATACAAAGAATATGAAAATAATGATAACGCTGCAATAATAAATAATTTACCAAGAAAAAACTTTCCATAAAGTATCAGTACCACAACACTTCAAGGAGGTCCATAATAGCAGCATAGATGGCCTCAAAGTGTTTGGTATATAGGCCAGTGGTAAGAGGCATTGGTTACTATGTACTATGTAAGAGAGGCCTTTTGGATTTTCACTCTGAGGTCCCTAGCTCTGCATGGCCTAAATGAGGAGATTAAACTACACAACATAGTATTATTTCTGTAGGACCCTTGGAGGCTTCCAGTACAGCTAATCTAGCTATGGTGACCTCCATCCCTTATTTGCAAACCCGGTCCAGGCCTGCGGATCCCTACCCAGTTCCCCTTAGATTTAGACATCACACATAGGGGCCTTGCCTAAACATTCGGTCTAGGTTTGCACACAACAGGAAGATATTTTGCTGTGGACATATAAGAGTGAATTGTGCATCTGAACGGGACTATATGCATTATTGGCCTCTTTTTATAGCTATGTATAGGAGCATATTGTGTAGTTGCTAGGTATAGATAGGGTAGTCCTAAAGTTAGTTTGAGGGCCCTTAAATAGATTGTATTAGATCATTTTTCTACTAATTAATTAAAAATTTTTTTAGATGAATTGAAATAATATTTTTATAACAGTAATTTTAACCAACATGGTCTGTTTTTTTTTTGGATGAAATCGGTTTATTGGGTTCGCCCAGGGGCAATGGAACATAGAGGTTCTATATTTGGATCAATTGTAAATTATATATAAATATCATGACTATGTTGAACATGTACATTGAAGCTCCAATATAGCTCCTCTGGTGTATTGTCTAGAATAGTTTTGTTGTCTGAATGCACAGGAGGCTGGTGATAACGCACATATAGAACTATTTATTGTATAGTTAATGTTTTTATTATATACTTTATACGCACATATATATTTATATGTATTTATGGATATTACGTCACCAGAGACAGAGAGACGGCCAGACAGCACAGGAAGTGAAGGGCCGTCTCTCTGTCTCTGGTGACGTCATATCCAGTCCTGTGGTTCTCAGTGGTTCTTCCTGGAACCAGGGATGCCATCCAGATTGCAGACAGCATCAACAACACCTGCGGCCCTTGCACACAGCGTGATAACTGCAAGATGGACCAGAGGAGCCTTACCAAGCAGCAGATGAGCTTTCCTTTTAATTACTTATGTGAGTGTTTTTAATCCTCTGCATTAAACAGTGCATCTAACTACTACACTCAGGTCAGCGATTCCTGTCTCTCTCTCTCTCTGGACGGGATGCTTTCCGTCGATTTACAGGACACTTACTTACATATTCCCATTCACACTTCATTCCAAAAGTTTCTCTGCTTTGCGGTAGACCATCAACATTTTCAATTTCAAAGTCTCTCGTTCGGGATCTCCACCGCTCCAAGAACATTCACCAATGTCTTGTTGCCAGTGATTGCCTTACTGAGAGAACAAGGCTTAAGGGTCCATCATTACCTGGACGACATCCTTCTGCTTGCGCACAGTCAAGATTCCCTCCTGCTGCATCGAACAATCCTAATCTCCACCTTGCAAAAATTTGGTTGGCTGATAAACTGGGGAAAAAGCAACCTACAGCCCACCCAGAGAATGGTCTTTCTGGGGGCAGAGCTCGATACACGCCTCAACACGATAGAACTCCAGAGAGAAAAAATTCCCATTCTGATCCAAAAGGCGAAGCGACTACTCAAATCCACCACGCTTCCAGCCAGAGAGTGTCTCAGCATACTGGGATCATTCTCAGCTACTATCCCGATGGTCCAATGGGCCCAATGGAACACAAGACCTCTCCAGACATCGTTTTTAAAACAGTGGAACGGGGTATCAATGTCTCAACCAATCGTGATTCAGAGGGAAGTGAAGCAATCACTCTGGTGGTGAACCAGATTGCGCAATCTGAGGAGATACAAGCACATAGTCTTCCTTTCCCAGGAGGTAATTACTTCAGACGCCAGCATGGAGGGATGGGGGGTGCACTACTGCCACTACGCAGTTCAAGGCCGTTGGCCGTTCAAAACACAGAATCTGGTCTCAAATATTTTGGAGATGAAAGCGGCGTTTCAAGCGCTGCTAGCCTTCAGCCCTCTCCTGAGGGGGAAAGAAGTCCTGCTAAAAATGGAAAACCGAGTGGCGGTTGCCTATATCAACAGGCAAGGAGGCACCAGAAGTCGCTCCATGATGCAGGAAGTCCGCCCAGTCCTCGAGTGGGCACAGCAAAATCTATCATGGCAACATATGTTCCAGGAGCCCAGAACCGACTGGCCGACACTCTGAGCCGAGAATTCGTATCCAACAATGAATGGGCCTTGAGCCACCAAGCCTTTTCCCTAATAACCCAAACTTGGGGGGTGCCAGATACAGATCTGGCAGCGACACCAACCAGCATGAAGTGCCAGAGATACCTGGCGAGAGTTCCCTTCCCATCAGCGGACGGCACAGACTGTCTGCAGTACGACTGGAATTTCTGCCTGAGCTACATCTTTCCACCGATGCCACTTATCCCGAGGTTCCTACTCAGACTCAAGAGATCAAGGTCTACAGTGATAGCAGTCCTCCCCTTTTGGCTGAGACGGCCATGGTTCACAACCCTTCTCCAACTGAACACAGCAGAGCCATTGCAGCTCCCCATGTCAGCAGACTTACTCTCTCAGGGACAGCTCCTCCATCCTCACCTGGAGAAGCTGCACCTGACATCCCACGCTTTTTATTTTTTTATTCAGCTGTCAGCAGGGAAGCCCATTGGCAGGTCATGACTCAACGGTTGTAAAGACACACGGCAGTCGGCTTCCCGCCGAACGCCCTGCAAATTCGGGTGTTCGCTGAACAGGTGAACAGGCGATGTTCGGACTGAACTTTTGCTTGGCCCTAACCGATCGTCCAACTCTTTTTACAGGTTGAACTTTTTTATTTTTTATTGTGTTACACCTAATTTATCTCTAGGGAGCAACATGCTTTCTCTATCTGTTTCATAGGCCCTTTTTCTTACTCTTCTTATTTGTGAGTGAGAGTAGCCCCGTTCCTTAAATCTCTTTTACAGGAAGGTGCATGCGCAGCAGCTCCTGTAATGAATGCTTAGTTTGGGGGCTCCGTCCCGCTCTGGCCGTCTGAAGCCTTCCAGCACCGTGGGCACCCACGCTTTCAAACCACCGTTGACCCCCACAAGGTCCTCGGGGACCGCCAGGAGAGACCTTTGGAGACAATTTGTGACAGAAGGGCCGCAGGTCTCAGATCCCAAGATGGCAGCCACTACCTCGCTGCTGGCTCCATCCTGCCTCACCACGCTACAGGCTGCGTCCCCTGCTCCTACACCAAACTATGGCTCTAATGTGAGTACACCTCCTCTGGGTCCGGTGTTCCCTACCTCCATGAATCCCTTATTGATCATACACTGGAAGAGAAAGGACTCTCTCCTATGGAGGCAGGATTGTCCTAGGGACTGTTTTGTTATTTCTCTCATTTGTTTTTCTTTTACTAGTGCTTTCTCTATCTCCACCACCTATCTGGAACTGGTTTGTCCCCCCCCCCCCCCCCTGATTTTTATTTTTATTTTTTTGGTTTGTTATCTTCTATATATCTATGACTTCCAAATATGCAATTAGGGATGCACTCCCTTGTTTGATCTGTTTTCTGGGACTCGGTTTTGGAGCTCCAAGACCCAGATTTAGCCTCCTCTCATTGTACTGCTTATTGACACGATCCACGTCCTATGTCCCCCTTCCCTATTTCCCTGTTCCTCCCTCTCTCCCTTCCCCTTTTTCCCCCGCCTTCCCCCCTCTCTACTCCCACCCTCCCTACCGTCATTACCTTCCTGCTTCTCTTTCCCCTCTCCTTCTCCCATATTGCCTGCATTCGCTTCCCATCCCCTCCCTTCCCTATCCGCAAACATCCAAAGTTTTGAGACTCATATTTACTCCCATAGGGGAATGTCCCCTCAGCTCTACATGTTTTTGGAGTGCCTGTTACACTGACTGGCTTTATGCCACTGTTATATCTGTTTGTTTTCTTTATTGGTCTTGTATTGTCTCCTCCACCCTATTGGAGACTTTCTAATCTTCCGTTGATCTCTCTTTCTCTCCCTCTTCTCACCCTTTCCTTTGCCTTCCTAACTCTCTTTCTCTTACAGTGTCCGGCTCTAGGAGTGCTTCAAGGAGCTTATCAAAAACGTTAGAGGTATCACTATCCCAGGGTCCATCCATTTTGGACCTCAAGGGGTTGTATCCCACAACATTCAAGGCTTCAATTCCCTGGTTAAAAGGCGGAAAGTCTTACAACACTTGCACTCTCATAAAATAGATCTGGCCCTTTTGCAGGAAACACACTTCCTTAAACGATATTGCCCCTCATTTATCCACTCCAAATAATGAGGCCAGGATGGCTAAAAGAAGCTTATACAACCCATTGGGGTTGACTTACTAAAACTGAAGAGTGCAAAACCTGGTGCAATTGTGCATAGAAACTAGGGATGGGCCGGTGTTCGATTCGAACCCATGTTCCAATCGAACATCGGCCATTCGTCTGCTCGTCGAGCCCAGAACTATGTGAGCTGTTCTCATCAAATTCATGTGATGCGAACGGCCCACAATGCACTGTGCCAGTCGCAGTGCATTGCTGGCTGATGATTGGCCAAGCATGCACTGTGACCCCAGCATGCTTGGCTAATCATAGAGCCAGCGGCGAGGAGAGCAATAATTGGCCACAGGCAGGATGCCTGTGGCCAATTATAGCTCAGGGGGTTTAGTACACTCCCCACACTATATAAGGCCGCCGCGACGGCGGCCTCATGTAGTGTGTTCAGGCATTAGGAACATGACGGTGTCAGTGACATTATTCATTCTGCTGAGTCTGACATTATCTGCTGTGATTCTGGGGATTAGTGTAGTGTGTGCGTGCTGTTAGTACAGCATTGCAGTATCACATTAAACCACCTTTACCCTTCTGGCCTGTTGTGTCATCTAAGGCAGCCATCTGCGGCTAATGAATTGACGGCTCCCGTAACACAGAGAACAGTCATTCATTGAAAGTCATTGATAAAAAAAAAAGTCATTGATAAAAAAAAATAATAATAAAGCGCCCCCTAAATTCAATTACCAGGCTCTTCAGGTCTGCTATGGATATTAGGGGAACCACGGCCAAAAAAAAATGGCGTGGGGTCCCCCTCAAAATCCATACCAGACCCTTCAGGTCTGGGATGGATTTTAAGGGGAACCCCGGCAAAAAAAAATGGCGTGGGGTCCCCCTCAAAATCCATACCAGACCCTTATCCGAGCACGCAACCTGGCAGGCCGCAAGAAAAGAGGGGGGGATGAGAGCGCCCCCCTCCCTCCTGAACCGTACCAGGCCACATGCCCTCAACATTGGGAGGGTGCTTTGGGGGTCTGTGACCCCTCAAAGCACCATGTACCCATGTTGATGGGGACAAGGGCCTCTTCCCCACAACCCTGACCATTGGTTGTGGGGGTCTGCGGGCGGGGGGCTTATTAGAATCTAGAAGCCCCCTTTAACAAGGGGACCCCCAGATCCCGCCCCCCCCTGGTCTTCTTCCTTCTTCCTTTCTTCATCCTTCAGTTTCTTCATCTTCTCCTTCCGGCATCTTCTTCCATCTTCTTCTTCCATCTTCTTCTTCCTCCGATGCGCTTCTTCTTGCTCTGGTCTTCTCGTCCGGCATCTTCTTCCACGGCGTCGGCGTCTCTTCTTGGGGTGCTCCGCGCAATGGCAGGCTCCCGCTGTGTGAGGCTTTGCAGTGTCTGACAGGTCTTTTATAACGGAGGGTGGGGCGTACAATTGGTGGGAAAGGGTTAAAATGTATTTAATGAATTTTAATAATGCAGAAATGGATGAATATATCAGTTTATATCTGCTAGGATTTCAGTGGGATTTCAGTAGGATTTCAGTGTTGAAGCCAAACTCCAGAAATGTTTTTTTTAAATGGTTTTGGATAGAACGATCAAGGATTAAAACCTTTGTCAAGTTTTTATTTCTGTCTGTGTTCCTTACCAGGAATTGAAGGGAAATCTCTCTAATGTGAAAGGGTTTGAACTTCTGAGAATGTTGTATTGCTGTCTATGCCTTGCCTTCTTGATCTAGTGACAATCGCTCCCCTATATTTTTGTACTGGTGTCACAGGGACAGTAAATGATGGGAAAATCATCTAATTCTTTCCCACTCTATTCAATATTAAAAAAATTCTAAAATTTGCATGATGTGCACCTGCAAAGCAAGTAAGATATTTTTATACGTTTAGAACTGACATTGATTATGGTGCATTGTTCTGACCTCTGCTGGCAAACTGAGGAATAACTGCATATTTACATTTAAAGTCCAAGTCCAAAAATAAGCTACATTAACTGCTGAACTTTACAGTAAGACCCCTTTCACATGGGCGTTCCGTATGTTCGTTTTTCATCCATCCGTTGACGATTGAAATACGGACATACATGTATCTCTATGGGATAGCGGACGTTAGTGAAAGATCATCCATTGGCATCCGCTAACATGTGTCTCCGCTGAGCTCAGTTTTTTATGATGAAAAAAAAAAAAACGGAACGTACAAAAAATGGATGTTAGCGGACGATCCGCTTACCTCCGATCCGCTGACATCCGTTTTTAAACCTTTTTTTTCCCCCATTAAACACTGTATAGCTGGTTGCTAAGCAGGGGACCAGGAAGCCAGGCAGCGGCATCTTTCTTCTAATTCTTTATTTATTTCAAATTTTCAATACAAACACAGTATATACACAGTATATTTCCCTTTTACCACCTCACACCCCAAACTCCCACCCCCCCATCCCCTCCCCCCATCCCCCCCGCCTACCAGAGTCTTTCAGGGTCTTCTATGCTATGCTCTAGATATCGTTCAAGTTATTTTGTCGTATAACTCTTCCTACTTATCTAGTTATCTCTTCATAATATTTCCATGAGCTTCTAAACTCGATCCAGGGGGACCATTTATCTTCCTCTTGGTCCGATTCCCAATCGCCTTCTTGCCCCCATTCTACTTTCTCTAGTTTTCGCTGTCTATTTACTCCTCTAATCCATTCCCCGATTTGCGGGCTCCCAGTTTCCATCCACTTTTTGGGGATCACGTTTTTCGCCTCATTTAAAAGGATGGGGATTATAGAATTTCTATATTGCTTAATTGTGCTGTCTGTCCCGTGAAACAGGACTGCCCACGGATCCTCGGGGATATCTTTTTTTGTGATGCTTTTAATTAATGCTAGTATCTGTCTCCAATATGTTTTAATGGTGGGACAATCCCACCAAATGTGAGCCATCGTCCCTATACTTCCGCATCCTCTCCAGCATGTGGGTGATCTCCCTCTTTGTATTTTACTCATTTTTACAGGCGTTATATACCACCCCATGAGACACTTATAATTGACTTCTATTGTTCGACTGTCAACTTTCGGTCCATGTATTAATTTTAAGATCTTTTCGCATCTGTTCTCAGTACAGGGGATCCCCAATTCTTCTTCCCATTTTTTGACCCCTGGAGGGACACCCAGCCGCTTGTCCTGTATTAGTACGCTATATAAACGTGAAATAATGTTTCTGACCGGGAGGCTTGTGCATATTTGCTCTATTGTAGAAAGGTTATCTAGGTCCCGGATGGGTTGCGGTAGGCCCTCAACAAAATTTTTCAGCTGGGTATACCTCCAGACATCAACAGACATTAGCTCTACCTCTTTATTTAATTCGTGAAAAGTGATTAATTTACCCCTTTTAATTATATCCCCTAAGCGTGCTCCCCCTTTTTGATCCAATTTCCCCATAGTTTACTTCTACCCGGTTCAAAGAAAACATTATTTTTTAACTTTATCATAGGGGAATTAAATTCCCATTTATTTTCCCTGTGTACTCTATCCCATATTTTTAAAGTGACCCGTGTGATTTCATGTGTATCCTCTTCTATTGGCCTAAATTTTGGTGGATTCCATATTACGTGTCCCCAATCTCTATTTCCTAAAACATTTTCTATATTCACCCATCTTTTTTTTTCTCCCTCTTTTACCCATTCCGTGATTCTTGATAGTGAAATTGCATTAAAGTAAACTTCAAAATCTGGCAAGGCAAGGCCCCCCTGGTTTTTCGTTTTGGACAAGATTCCTGCTGAGATTCGAGCTTTTTTATTGGCCCAGATAAATCTAGAGATAATCTCCCTGAGAATCCTAAAAAATGCTTTGGGGACAGCTATTGGAAGCATTTGAAGTTTATAGTTTATTTTTGGGGCTATTATCATTTTAACGGCATTTATCTTACCCATCCATGACAACGGGCTATAACTCATATTTTTTATTTCCTTTTTAACCTCATCAAGTAATGGTAAATAATTTATCTGGTAGATCTTTTTTAGCGACCCTGCGAGTTTTATTCCTAGATATTTTATATTTTCCTTCCAAGGGAACTGGAACTCTTTAGCTAATTGAACCTCTTCTATTTTGTCCAAATTTATATTAAGAATTTCAGATTTAGTTGGATTAACTTTAAAGTTAGACACTAAGCCGTATATTCTTAGTATTTTCAGCAAATTTGGTAGGGCTATCCGGGGGCTGGACAGGAAAAACAGGACGTCGTCCGCAAAAGCCACGTATTTGTATGTCTCATCTCCCACCACAATCCCCTTTATGTCTGGTGAGTTACGTATGGTTGATAACAATGGCTCCAGCGCTACCACAAACAAGAGGGGGGACAGAGGGCAGCCCTGACGGGTTCCGTTTTTCATAGAGAATGGTTGGGAGAGAAATCCATTAACCCTCACCCTCGCCTGTGGTTGATCATATAGTATTCTAATCCAGCTTAGCATTCTCGGTCCTATGCCCATTGCTTCCAGTGTTGCGAACATATGTCCCCAGTCTATCCTGTCGAATGCCTTCTCGGCGTCTATTGACAGGAATAGACTGGGGACCTTCCCCTTCTTACATGCCCGCATCAGGAGCAACGCTTTAATCCCATTGTCCCTCCCCTCCCGCCCCGGGACGAACCCCACCTGATCTGGGAATATCAAGTCGGGCAGTTTCTTTTTTAACCTATTGGCCAGTACCTTGGCAAACAGCTTCGTGTCTGTATTCAGGAGGGCTATTGGGCGGTAGCTCGAGCAGAGCGTCCTGTCCTTTCCGTCCTTCAAGATCAACGTTATTGATGCCATTAAGGCTTCTCTATCCATACCTTTCTCTCTACCCAGGGAGTTCCAATACTGGCACAGCCTGGGCACCAAGATGTCCCGGTACCTTTTAAAATAGGCCACCGAAAATCCATCGGGGCCCGGGCTTTTGCCAGTGGAGGAACTCCTAAGGGCCTCATGAATTTCCGACTCTAAGATTGGTTCCTCCATAAAACCGCTGTCTTCTATAGATAGTGAGGGGATCTTGCTATTCCTCAAAAAATTCCTACACTCTTCCCCTTCCATTTGTGATATCGATTCCTTAGTTTTAATATTATACAGTGTTTCATAATAAGCTCTGAATTCTTTGGCTATATCTTTAGTCAGATTTAACATTGAACCGCTTTTATTTTGAATTTTATCGATATAGTTTACTTCTCTTTTTTTTTTGAGTATTCTAGCTAGGTGCCTGCTACTTTTATTTCCCCATATGTGTCTTTCTCTATCCAGCTTATGGAACCACTTCCTCGCCTCCTGTTCCATGTCTATTTTTAATTCCTCTCTTTTATTCAGTAATCTGTGGTAGATATCCCCCTTTCTTGTAGTTTCGTCCATATGTTCCTGTTCCAGTTCCCGTATCTCTCTCGTCAAACGTGCCCGTCGCTCCCTTTTTTCTCGTTTTTTACCTGCCCCAATAGAAATCAGAATACCCCTGATATACGCTTTATGCGCCTCCCAAAGTGCGGTTTGTGATGTTTCCCCTGTGTCGTTAATCTCAAAAAAGGATAAAATTTCCTTGCGTATGCTCTCTTCCGTATCGGGATCGGCCAGTAAGCTATCGTTCAAGCGCCAAGCGCTTGGGCTCCTCTGTGTTCCTGGCAGTCTAACTGTCATTGTAATGGGCGCGTGGTCCGATAGAGTCGTGATTTCAATCCCAGATTCAGTCACATAATCTAGCAGTCTGTGTTCTACTAAAAAATAGTCTAGGCGGGAATGGGTTCCATGAACTGGGGAGAAAAAAGTAAAATCTTTTACGCCGGGGTGTTGCACTCTCCATACGTCAACAAGTTGACTCTGCCTGAGTTTTAGCTTGATATTCTTTAATTGTCGTGGGCTCTGGCTTCCTGTTCTTGAAGTGGTGTCCATACAGGGATCCCAGCCAAAATTCAGGTCCCCCGCTATGATAACCTCCCCCGTATAAAAAGCTGACAGGCGTCCCAGCACCTGAGCTAGGAATCGAGCTCAGTTTTTTATGATGAAAAAAAAAAAAAACGGAACGTACAAAAAATGGATGTTAGCGGACGATCCGCTTACCTCCGATCCGCTGACATCCGTTTTTAAACCTTTTTTTTCCCCCATTAAACACTGTATAGCTGGTTGCTAAGCAGGGGACCAGGAAGCCAGGCCGCGGCATCTTTAACAACCAATGAGTCATCAGATGTTAGCGGGGTTCCCCACTGACAGCTTAATGTAAAAAAAAAAAAAGCCTGGCAAAAAAATATCCCGAAAAAAACGGTGTGCCCCCCCCCCCCCCCAGGTTCATACCAGGCCCTTTGGGAGGGAACATGGCTAATCGGGCCCAATTTAGACATTTTAACTTAGGGGTGTACTCACTTTTATTGCCAGCGGTTTAGACATTAGTGTGTTGAGTTATTTGGAGGGGACAGCAAATTTACACTGTTATACAAGCTGTACACTCACTACTTTACATTGTAGCAAAGTGTAATTTCTTCAGTGTTGTCGCATGAAAAGATATAATAGAATATTTACAAAAATATGAGGGGTGTACTCACTTTTGTGAGATACTGTAACACTCCCTTCCCCAAGAATGACAGTGCTGCTGTCCAAAAGTGTCTGTTGCTCTTTCTGGCTGGATCACCGGGTAAAAACTGAGGGGAAAAAGAAATATAATGCAGCCATCACATCAAATGATTGGTAAGCTGCAATATAATAAATATTTTTTCCTTATGTGTTATCTGCAGTGTTGGTCATCTTACTTTAAAAAAGTAATTAGTTACGTTACAAATTACTTCTCCCAAAAAAGTAATTGAGTTAGTAACTCAGTTACTACATTGGAAAAGTAATTAGTTACTCAGAAAAGTAACTGTGATTTTTTTTTTATATTCTTAGGGGCGGGTCTAGTATTACTGTAAGCAAAGGGCGCGTTCCCCTCTGCACGTCTATTTCCCCTCTGCACCCCCCTGCACGTTTGTTCCCCCCCAACACATATATCTGTTTCCCCTCTGTACCCCACTACATGTCTGTTCCCCCCCACACACATATATCTGTTCCCCTCTGTACATCTGTCCCCCCCAATCTCACGGATCGGATCGTTGCTCGGATCAGAGTCACGGATCGGATCATTTTTCGGATCAGCAAATAATAATTGAATTTGCAAAAACCTGTGAAAATTCCACCACCATAAAGCCCCCACTGTAATATCCACAATCTCCCCCACTGTAAGATCCACGTCATATCCCCAACTGTTATATTGGCTGAGTATGGCTGGGTACGGCTGAGCATGGCTGGGTACGGCTGGGTATCGCCGAGTATGGCTGGGTATTACTGTGTATTGCAGAGTATGGCTGGGTATTACAGAGTATTGCAGAGTATGGCTGGGTATTACCGAGTATTGCAGAGTATGGCAGAGTATGGCAGAGTATGGCAGAGTATGGCTGGGTATGGCAGAGTATTGGCAGGGTGTTACAGAGTATTGGCAGGGTGTTGCAGAGTATTGGCAGGGTGTTGCAGAGTATTGGCAGGGTGTTGCAGAGTATTGGCATGGTGTTGCAGAGTATTGGCATGGTGTTGCAGAGTATTGGCAGGGTTTGCAGAGTATTGGCATGGTGTTGCAGAGTATTGGCATGGTGTGGTAGGGTGTTGCAGAGTATTGGCAGGGTGTTGCAGAGTATTGGCAGGGTATTGCAGAGTATGGCTGGGTATTACCGAGTATTGGCAGGGTATTGCCGATTATTGGCAGGGTATTGCAGAGTATTGGCAGGGTATTGCAGAGTATTGGCAGGGTGTTGCAGAGTATTGGCAGGGTATTGCAGAGTATTGGCTGGGTATTACTGAGTATTGGCAGGGTATTGCAGAGTATTGGCTGGGTATCGCAGAGTATTGGCTGGGTATTACCGAGTATTGCAGAGTATTGCAGAGTATGGCTGGGTATTACAGAGTATTGCAGAGTATGGCTGGGTATTACGGGGTATTGCAGAGTATGGCAGAGTATGGCTGGGTATGGCAGAGTATTGCAGAGTATGGCTGGGTAGTACGGGGTATTGCAGAGTATGGCAGAGTATGGCTGGGTATGGCAGAGTATTGCAGAGTATGGCTGGGTAGTACGGGGTATTGCAGAGTATGGCAGAGTATGGCTGGGTATGGCAGGGTGTTGCAGAGTATTGGCAGGGTATTGGCAGGGTATTGGCAGGGTACTGGCTGGGTATTGCAGAGTGTTGCAGAGTATTGTCAGAGTATTGCAGAGTATTGGCAGGGTATTACCTGGGTATTGCAGGGTGTTGCAGAGTATTGTCAGGGTATTGGCTGGTATTGCAGAGTATTGGCAGGGTATGTGCTGGCATCCAATCTCTCCCCTCCACTGTACAGATCTGTACACAGAGGGGAGAGAGGAACCGGCGTCATCTTCATTTGACGGAGCGATCACATTGTAAACGGCCGACGTGTGCACCAAGATGGCCGCCGCTCCGGAGCTAGGCCGAAGCCGCGGCCTTTCCTAAGGCCGAGGCCGCGGACGGCTCCGCGGATCGCGGCGAGTAATTGCGGTAACGCCGCCCCAGTAATGGGAACGGCGTTACCGCGAGGGGAAGAGTAATCAGTTAGATTATTCGTTACCCTCTAAAGTAATGGCGTTACGTAACGCCGTTTACTTTAATCGCGTTTGTTACATCACTGGTTATCTGGCTTATATGTGTAACTTTACACATCTCCAAATATTATTTATTGTTTATCTAAAGTTAGATTGTTTTTTTCAAATTTGAGTAGCGTGTGGAAGGGCTGGATACTGCATATTCACTAGCAGTTTTAGATACACCAACAAACAGAAGTTGAATTCCAACTAACAATTTTTAAGCAAATACAGCAACAGTTTTTTTTTTTTTTCCATTTGGGATAAAGGTTTTGCATAAATAAAAGCTGATCATTGTATGCACCCTTGTCAGTGTTAAATGGTTTGCCTCAAAGTTCTGACTGCTATATCTGCAGGACAGCTTGTTCTGTTAAAAAATAACAGACTCACTGGCTAGATTACCAGGTAAAAATAAAGTAAAGAAAGCCTAAAACAGAAAACAAATGCAGCCATCACATCTAATAATTGGTAAGCTGTGATAAAATAAATGCATGCTTTTGGGTTTAATATCACTTTAAAGTGACTATACAAAACAATATTTGATTCTTTGAGTATACAGATTTACAGAAACTGTAAGTCGGAGCCTACCCAAAAATGTATTCCATTTGTATGAAATCAGCCACAAGTTGCAATACATAATTGTTGGTAAATCTAAATGAGATTGTACACTAAGATTTACATTGAAGAAGAGTGGTGTTTTAACCACTTAAGGACCGAGCCTCTTCCTGAGATTTGGTGTTTACAAGTAAAAAACAGTTTTATTAGCTAGAAAATTACTTAGAACCCCCAAACATTATATATTTATTTTCCTAACACCCTATAGAATAAAATGGCGGTCATTGCAATACTTTCTGTCACATTTTATTTGAGCAGCGGTCTTACAAGCGCACTTTGTTTTGGAAAAAATACACTTTTTTTAATTAAAAAATAGGACAACAGTTAGGCCCCTTTCACACTGGGGCGGGGAGCCGCGGTGACGGTAAAGCAGCGCTATATTTAGTGCTGCTTTACCGTTGTTTTAACCGCGGTATTCGGCCGCTCGCAGTGCGGTTTTACCCCCCGCGAGCGGCCAAAAAAGGGTTAAACACCCCCGCAGAGCGCCGCCGTAGCGCGCTTTGCGGCGGTATTGCCGCGGTTTTACCGCGGTTTCCCATTTAAATCAATGGGAAGGAGCGGTATAGGAGCGGTGAACACACCGCTCCTATACCGCTCCAAAGATGCTGCTAGCAGGACTTTTTTTTGCCGTCCTGCTAGCGCACCGCTCCAGTGTGAAAGCCCGCCGGCTTTCACACTGGAGTTAAAGGGGCCGGATTTTTTCATGCACAGGCGCCTTTTTTAGCGCTGTACCGCATGAAAAACGCCCCGGTGTGAAAGGGGCCTAAAGCTAGCCCAATTTTATATTGTAAAAGATAATGTTATGCCGAGTAAATTGATACCCAACATGTCACGCTTCAAAGTTGTGCCCGCTCGTGGAATGGAGACAAACTTTTACCCTTAAAAATATCCATAGGCGACCTTTAAAAAATTCTACAGGTTGCATGTTTTGAGTTACGGAGGAGGTATAGGGCTAGATGTATATAGAATGTATATCCCAATACTCAAGTTAACAGAAATAGACTACGCACTGCTGCAAACACTGAAGGAAATGTCAGAACCCAGATAGAATGTAAATAAAAAGTAGTGCTGCGCTGTACAGAAAATTGAAAGTAAAGTGCAGAAGTGCTCCGTGAACAAGTAACTTAACCACACTGACAAGAGACAATAAAGTTGCATGGACAAGAGATAATAAAATCGCATATAGATATAAAAGTTGCAATCTATATAAAATATGTATATCTCCTTCTTCTAGTGCATAAGACAATAAAGTGAAAATCTTTATCCAAATATTTTAACCACATACAGACCGGACCAATTTGCAGCCAAAGGACCAGGCCCCTTTTTGCGATTCGGCACTGCGTCGCTTTAACTGACAATTGCGTGGTCGTGCGGCATGGCTCCAAAACAAAATTGGCGTCCTTTTTTTCCCACAAATAGAGCTATCTTTTGGTGGCATTTGATCGCCCCTGCGTTTTTTATTTTTTGCGCTATAAACAAAAAAGAGCGACAATTTTGAAAAAAAAAATGCATTCTTTTTTATTTTTTGCTATAATAAATATCCCTCAAAAATATATAAAAAACATATTTTTTTTCCTCAGTTTAGGCCGATACGTATTCTTCTACATATGTTTGGTAAAAAAAATCTCAATAAGCGATTATTGATTGGTTTGCGCAGAAATTATAGCGTTTACAAGATAGGGGATAGTTTTATAGCATTTTTATTAATAATTTTTTTTTTTATTAGTAATGGCGGCGATCAGCTATTTTTATTGTGACTGCGACATTATGGCGGACACATCGGAAATTTTTGACACATTTTTGGGACCATTATCATTTATACAGCAATCAATGCTATTTAAATGCATTGATTTCTGTATAAATGACACTGGCAGTGAAGAGGTTAACCACAGGGGGGCAGTGTAGGGGTTAAGTATGCCTAGGGGTGTGTTTCTTACCTTAGGGGGGGGCGTGGCTGTCAGCTAGTGAATGCTGATCTCTGCTCCAATCACAGGGAGCAGAGATCAGCGTCACTAGTTGCTAGGCAGAACGGGGAGATGCTGTTTATTTCTGCATCTCCCCGTTCAGCCTTCCCGTGAGACGATCGCAGTGTTCCCGTGGCGATCGAGCGGGACCCTCGACCGGCCTCACGGGGGTCCCGACCGGCGCAGGAGCGCGCCGCTCCCGGCGCGCTCCCGGCGCGCTCCCGATGGCACGGAGGCATTAAAAAAGGGACTTATATATACGCCCTTATGCCTGTCCGTGCCATTCTGCCGACGTACATCGCCGTGCGCTGGTCGGGAAGCGGTTAAAGTGCTGGTGGATCATACTTACTGCTGTAAGGTTACAGCATAGAAATCAGCTTTATTACAGGACCCTAGTATATTCCCAGGAGGGGCATCCCCAGACTGGTCTCACAGATATCTGGTCATGTAGTGTCCTTTTAAATTCGCTGGCAGCAGGTATGTGTTCTTTCTTTTAAAATGGCTGGGACGGGTGAACCTCATAAACAGGGCAAGAGGGATGCTCGATAGTGTATTACTTTTTACAAATTGGTTTATTGATACAAATATAAAAACAAGGTACTCACATTTGGATAATAGTATACAGGTAATAAAAAACGAGCAGCGAGCTCGTGTACATCACTTCGCTATCTCGTTTCCCGATGCGTGTACGCCACAGTCACGTGACTTCATCAGATCCCCTGATTCCCCTCAAAAAAAGACCTCAGATCTCATATTTACACTAAAATGCAATAAAAAAAATATAAAAAAAAAGAATCAAATGTCATTTGGAAAAAAAAAAAAAATTCCTTTAAGAGCTATGGGCTGGAAGTGATGTTTTGACGTCGCTTTCACCCTGCAATAATATGGAGACGGGTGGGGGCCATCTTCCCCTTACTCATCTCCATGCCTAACAGGGAGAAGAACTCGATCGCCTCCGCCACTACCAACTGCTCCGGTAAATGGCGGAGGGCACCGAAGCATGGCGGGAGGAGGGGGGCCCCTCTCCCGCCGCTGATAAAAGTGATGCATGGGATCTCGGAGTCAGACGTGCTCTGAAAGAGCTCTGCACGCTCCGGCCCAAAAAAGAGCTAAAAATAAACAGCGGGACGAATCACCGGAAAACAACTGGCACACATCCCGAGGCAGTAATGAACTGTAGGGCAACAGGACAGCCCAAAAAAAGGCAGTATAAGCAGCCTAGCACCAACGGAGAGGCCGGGCCCTTCCCCTGACACAGCCTGCAATCAAAGATGGCGCCGGGACACAGAGACACACGAGGAGACACAGATCCAGCAATGGAGACATCTCAACAAAATAAGGAGGCCAAACAGATCCAGCCTGAGCACATCAGGGACCCCTTCTCCTCCCAATCATCAGGAGAGCTGGACACAGAGCAGCAGGGTTAGTCCCTATCACAGCCCCCATCACCGGACACATATAGGGACATTCAAGAGCCTGCAGATTCCCCAATGTCCTCTATGGACAGGAATATGGCTGAAATGACAGATGTCATCTTTAGTCAATCCAGCCCTGACATTTCTGCACCTCAGCCAGCACATTATGCAGGAGATGCAGTACTATTACTACTACTACTTCCTGAACTATGCCTGTATGAATTTACTGGGTAGCACCTGTCGGCAGGTGCAGTCTATTTTCTCCACTGCAGATGGTGCTCAATTGCAGTGGCAGTGCAGAGGGAGAGGAAACCTATGGTTTCCTGGGTCAGCAATCCAGTTCGATGCTGACAGCCTATCTGACTCTGGTGGCCATCTTGAGTCAGGCAGAATCAATTTAGGACCCTGGCTTCTGAGTTTGGCATGTGGATAGTTTAGGAACCCATCTGTCAGGGACAGTAATAGCTGCAGGGAAAGGTTCCATATGAGTAGGGAAAGCATGGGGATCCTCCTTTTCTCTTGGAAACCTCCCCGCTTGGGCTCGGACAAGCCAGGCCACATTCCGCCCCTCAAGACAGACGCTGTCAGTTCGGCTGAGATCTGCTCTCTTACAATCTGCTGTGCGCCTTTGAGTGTTCCCAGTTGGCTTGTCTTCTGTCAGGCTTGCTGTGAATTGTTGTATTATGACTACAATACAAGTTCTTTCTATTTGTAAACGTGTAAGTTACTGCCGCCACACCATACTACACCCTCCCACACACTGGGATCTTGGGTAGACTTTCAACCTAGCACCAACCTCCACCCGCATGGAGTTTGCATGCTCATATATATTTGTGTCTGTTTTCTATTTTTTGGATTTTTAAATCTATTTTTTTTTATATTTTTTGCTTTGATAAACAACTGTAGATGCTTGAAAGTTTTATTGTATATATTTAACATTTACCGGTACCTTACTTTGTAGACTGCCAAAGGAAATTATTGTGCTGTAAAAATAACAATAATAATAATAATCATATGTGTGAGCCTGGAGTCTTAGATCTTATCAATCCCCTGAAACAGAACTACAGTAAACAACAATTTTTTATACGTTCATAATGTTCAAAAATATTAAATAATGTCCAGTACCTGTACTAAGCAATTAAGCTCTCGACTATGTAAACTGCTCCTGTGCTGTCATTACACATATTCCTATTCACAATAGTCTTCTGAAATTAATAGCATACACTCAGCTTATAGACCTAATGCCCAACCTGTTGCCAGAGAGCTGCATGTGGCCCTTTAGTGCTTACAGTGTTGCCCTTACTGTGGGGATCGAAAGTTTGGGCACCCCAGGTAAAAATGTATATTAATGTGCATAACGAAGCCAAGGAAAGATGGAAAAATCTCCAAATGGCATAAAATTACAGATTAGACATTCTTATAATATGTCAAAAAAAGTTAGATTTTATTTCCATCATTTACACTTTCAAAATTACAGAAAACAAAAAAATGGCGTCTGCAAAAGTTTGGGCACCCTGCAGAGTTAATATCTTGTACTGCCCCCTTTGGCAAGTATCACAGCTTGTAAACGCTTTTTGTAGCCAGCCAAGAGTCTTTCAATTCTTGTTTGAGGTATCTTTGCCCATTCTTCCTTACAAAAGTCTTCCAGTTCTTTGAGCTTTCTGGGCTGTCTGTCACGCACTGCTCTTTTAAGGTCTATCCATAGATTTTCAATAATGTTGAGGTCAGGAGATTGTGAAGGCCATGGCTTTTGAGGTGTGTTTAGGATCATTATCCATTTGTAGAAGCCATCCTCTCTTTAACTTCAGCTTTTTCACAGATGCATCAAGTTACCATCCAAAATTTGCTGAAATTTTATTGAATCCATTTTTTCCTTCTACTCGTGAAATGTTCCCTGTGCCACTGGCTGCAATACAACCCCAAAGCATGATTGATCAACCCCCATGCTTAACAGTTGGACAGAGGTTCTTTTCATTAAATTCTGTGCCCTTTCTTCTCCAAACGTACCTTTGCTTATTCCGGCCGAAAAGTTCTACTTTAACCTCATCGGTCCACAGAACTTGTTTACAAAATGCCTCAGGCTTGTCTATATGTTCATTTGCAAAGTTCAAACGCTGATTTTTGTGGTAAAGACGTAGAAGAGGTTTTCTTCTGATGACTCTTCCATGAAGACCATATTTGTACAAGTATCTCTTTATAGTTGAATAGTGTACCACAACTCCAGTGTCTACCAGATCTTTCTGGAGGGATCGTGCAGTCAAACGTGGGTTTTGAATTGCTTTTCTCACAATCCTACGAGCTGTTCTGTCTGATATTTTTCTTGGTCTTCCAGATCTTGCTTTAACTTTCACTGTTCCTGATGACTGCCATTTCTTAATGACATTCCTAACAGAGGATATTGACATCTGAAAACGCTTTGCTATCTTCTTATAGCCTTCTCCAGCTTTGTGAGCGTCAACTATTTTCGGTTTCAGTTTTCTAGACAACTGCTTAGAAGGTGGTGATTGTTGGGGTAAGGTCAGATGAGTCTGGCCATTTAAAACGTTTGAGATTGTCATCACCTGGTCTTCCCAGACGATGATTGAGAACAATCCCTGGCAGGTCTCAGCTTTGCAAAGGGGGCAGTGCATGCTATAAATTCTGCAGGGTGCCCAAACTTTTGCAGACGCCATTTTTTTGTTTTCTGAAATATTGAAAGTGTAAATAATGGAAATAAAATCTAACTTTTTTTGACATATTATAAGAATGTCTAATCTGTAATTTGATGCCATTTGGAGATTTTTCCATCTTTCCATCTTTCCTTGGCTTCGTTATGCACATTAATACACATTTTTACTTGGGGTGCCCAAACTTTCGATCCCCACTGTAGATCCCAGGAGATGCTTACTCTTGTCAGTCAAGGAACATATTTATTAGACTGAGAAACATTAAATGTGAATTAAAAATGGTCTGTAATGATGATCTCCAGCAGTTCACAGTATTTGATCCTGCAACATATCTCTCAGTCTTCAATCATTCCTTAATCATGACTGCAGTTTCTAACCATCTCCTGTAACATATCCACAGTCTCTAACCATCTACTATAGCACTAATGAAGTCTCTGACAGTTTCTGTAGCATTGCTTACACTGAATATTATGAATGGCTGTAGGCAGGTTTACTACAAATGGGGGTTTTAGTTATAATGAGTTAGATAGGCTGGGAGGGGGTTAACTAGGTTAGGACACCTTTCCTGGGCTTTTTGGGTCCTGCCTTCCTATCATGTGATAAATAAGGGGAGAAAGCCAGGTCTAGAGAGACCTGGCTCCTGCTCCTGGCAGCAACCGACATGGGATACTGAGAAAGGTCACTAGGCCATGTGGTCCTATAGATCACCAGATTACCGGAGGAACTGCCAAGTGTCTGGACAATACCAAACACGGACTTGCACCTTTGTCAAAGTACGTCTAGGCAGCTTCAGTTTCGGTAGTTAGGATTTGGAAATGTGTTGCACTGAACCTATACTGTACTGTTTTGGACTTGGCCATGAGAAACTCTTAATAATGTTTTAAAAAACGTTCTAAGCCTGGTTTGAAGTTGATCAAAGGGGTGCATGGGGTATGAAGCAGAGCCCCTACTAAGGGTTAATTCAGCCAGACAAGTCGGAGGAGGAATGCAGTTGTCACGGGTAACCAAGAACTGGTGGAAAGTGCAAAGCAACCAGTAAGAAAGTGTGGTACCTGACAAAGGTAACAGGTCCTCTGGTAGCGAGAGGGTGGGGGGTTTGGCTCCCTCCCTAGCAGTTGGTTCATCAAGGCATCTGGGACCAAATACGCAGTATGGAGACCTCATGTACCTGGCCACATGGTACGGGTGAGAAGCAGTTAAGTGACAGCACACATGAGGTCCGCACTAGGTTGGCAGGACCCCATTCTGTCACTGGAAGTGAGGTGGCTGAGGTATGCCGGATTGGTCGAGTGGGCATAGGCTCAGGGCTGTTCCTCCTAAATGCAAACACTTGACATCAAGGTGTGTAGTAGCACAGGACAGCATGTTTCGCAGAGAAACTCTTTATATTCAACAAACACAGTGTACAGCTCATCTTTCAGCTGAGGTACTGCCATAATGTTTGACCCCACCTGGACCTGGGCATTGATGAGCGCGTGCATGAGGAAAGATACCCCCACATGCAGGGTGAGTATGCCGCACCTACATGGCCATTGGTTTATATAATCCTTTAGCCCATTACTGCTGATGATCAAAGCAAACAAAACAGCAGGTACACAACATTTTATATTATGGTTATTGGTATAGTAAGTGAAGTTTTTTCTTTAAAGAGAAAAAACTTTTTAATGTTAGAACTACATAGATAAGTCAGCATTATTATTATTATTCTTTTTTTTATAACTATGATTATTTTTTATTCATTTCTAAAGGTGTTAGAATGGCTAAGAAGCTGTTGGCTGCTATTCTTACATAGATACATAGTTACATTTAGTCTGGTTGAAAAAAAGACACAGGCCCATCCAGTTCAACCAATAAAAGGGAAGAAAAAAAAACGCAATCCTATATACACAATCCAAATACACACAGTTTATCCAGAGGAAGGGGAAAAAAACAGCAAAGCATGATCCAATATGCTCCAGTGGGGGGAAAATTTTCTCTTGATCCCCAAGAGGCAATCAGATATTCCCTGGATCAACTTTACCTATAAATGTTAGTATCCAGTTGTATTATGTACATTTAGGAAATAATCCAGGCCTTTTTTAAAGTGCTGCCACCCCATGTGACTCTGGTAGCCATCTTGGGCCAGGCAGAGCCTATTTAAGGTGACCCGTCTCTACACTACCATACGCATTTCGTCTGTGGTAGTGTAGTGACAGGTCACCCATCTGAACGGGACAGTGATTAGCGCCAGGGAGGGGTTCCAGATGAGTAGGGAAAGGATAGGGAAATGCCATCCTTCCTTGGCACTTCCCTATTTGGACACAGACCAGCCAAGCCACATTCTGCCCCTAAAGACAGACGCTGTTGGCATGCCCGAGACCTGCTCTGCTACACATCTCTGTTGCATTTTTTGAGTTTTCACGGTCAGATGCCTTGCCACCGGGCTTGTTCTGTATTGCTGAACTTTAACATGAATGCAAGTTCTGTTCTCTGCAACTGGACTCTGAGTGTTTACTGTCACCCCACCACACTGCACCTCCCCACACACCTGTAGTGCCAAGTGCGGCCTGATACAGGCTATGATTTTTTTTGTAGAGCATTTGTATGTATATTTAACCTTTTTACTCAATATAATCTATTTGGTCCTATTACGAAAACTTATACTCAACTCATACCATCGTCCACTAATAGATAAAAACATGTAACGTGTCTGCACACTTATAGCTCTCAACTTCTGAGGAGGCAATAGTGTGAAACATGTTGAGTGAGTGAGGCTATATCCATCAAGCATCCAGTAACAGTATTTTGTCTATTTTGTATTTACATATACATTACTCTGGTGATACATATCTACTGGTCCCAAGTAATTGGAATTGTTTTCTATTTTTTTTTAAGGTAACTTTATTGTACACAAAATAATGTACATGAGTACAAAAATAAAAGAAAACACAAAAACATAGCAAACAGTGCTCAGGTATCACTATATAGAATACATTGTATGTTCATCCAGTACATGTAGCTCAAGCATTGCAGGAACAAATGCGTAACCCAAACGCTGCTGCAAACCTGAATTATAGAATATCAATATATCGGTGCATACAATTACATTAGTCAAGAAAAAGTGAAAAAGGATCCACAATAGGTCCCTAGCTCTGATCTGTGCCTTGAGTGTTAAGTGGTATAGTGCCAGATTTTATGAAACTTGCGAGGGCAACCTCTGGCTTCATATGTCAATTTATGCAGCGGGAGTGCCTGATTAACTAGCGTATCCAAAAAGCTATGGTAGGGAGATTTGGGGACTTCCAATGCATAGTGATAGATTTTTTAGCATAGAACAGAACTAAACGTAGGAAAAGTTGGGAGTTTTTAGAAAGGGATTCATAGTCAATGTATCCAAAGAGGCATCTTAAGGGGTACAAATATTTGGTATTTAGGTAATTGAACTGATAAAAGCGGTGACCTGTGACCAAAACACTCTAACCTGCGGACATTCCCATACCATATGAAAAAATTAGCCTTCAGCTGAGGAGCACTTATGCCCCGTACACACGTTTGGAAATTCCTCCAGCAAAAGTCCGATGCAAGCTTTTGGTTGGAAATTCCGACCGTGTGTATGCTCCATCGAACTTTTGATGGCGGAATTTCCACCATCAAAAGATTGAGAGCATGTTCTCTGTTTTTCGGTCGGAAAAAGTTCCAATAAAAAATTCCAACGCGCTAAATTCCTACGCATGCTCGGAAACAATTCGACACATGCTCAGAAACATTGAACTTCATTTTCTCGGGTCTTTGTAGTGTTGTACGTCACCGCGTTCTTGATGGTCGAAAGTTCATAGAACTTTTGTGTGACCGTGTATTTGCAAGCTAAGATTAAGCGGAATTCCATCGGAAAAAACATCCAAGTTTTTTCTGACGAAAAATCTGCTCGTGTGTACGGGGCATTAGAGCAGGCAGCAGAGGACCATCTATTTAGCCGGAGAAAGAGACATGGAGTATAGAAGGACCTATATAAAAATTTAGTCTGGATAACTTTATCCTTAGATGAGATAACCGTGGGGACCTGTAAGGGGAGAATCTCCTGCCAAACCTCCTCTGTAAGTTCTGGTAAATCCGAGCGCCATCTAGTTTCCGTGTTATGAAGCCGATCAGTTTTAGAGTGCAGTAGAGAGAAGTAATATGTAGAAATAAGTTTAGAATGAGAAGGGTCGTTCAACCCTCCAAGGGGGAGGGTTGTATAGAAATATTGCGTAGGAATTATTTTCTATTTAATTGGATTATATAAAATCCTTGTTTTCAAATAGTAATTAAGTAACACATTTATAAATACTTTATATCATGCATTTTCTCTTTCCTGAAGAAATGAAGTTGTAGCCATAAACATTAGCCATGATGCACACAAGTTTTAGCCATGGGTCTGTACCTTCAGCTATACTTTCAAATCCCAATACTTGATACACTTTGAGTATAATGCCTATTACTGTGCATATCTGAAACCTTTATTAATAATATAAGTTATTTTTGTAAATAAACAAAATTTTTTTTTAAAAACTAGAAGTAACACAAATGCTGCCAACGCAATGGGAGTTATTTACTAAAGGCAAATCCACTTTGCACTGCAAGTGCACTTATAAGTGCTCTGAAAGTGCACTCGGAAGTGCAGTCGCTGTAGATCCGAGGGGGACATACAAGGAAAATAAGAAACAGCATTTTAGCTTGTACATGATTGGATGATAAAATCAGCAGTGCTTCCCCTCATTTCTGATCTTCCCCTCAGATCTACAGCGACTGCACTTCCAAGTATACTTTCGGAGCACTTATAAGTGCACTTGCAGTGTAAAGTGGATTTGCCTTTAGTAAATCAACCCCAATATCACCATGCATATTTTAGAGCTTGGGTAATATCTTTTTTTCAGGTACAGTGACCAAGCTACAGAAAAAGAAAATGTTTATAACCAGAAATTGATACTGTACTGTATATATAATATAATGTCTGTAACATTTTTAAAACAAGCAATATTTATACATTTCCACAAATGCATTTCCTATATATACTGTAATGAAAATATTAAATTTATATAGCTGTTAGAATTTACAATGTTGTGCATTTTATCTTTATTATAAAACATTATTATTATGGATCATAAGTCAGATTTTACTTAAGTATAAAGCTCTAAATGCCATTCTTACCTTTAGTCAGTCTTCAAGTGCAGTTACGTTGGGATACCTATCCACAGAAGTTATTTCAGTAGGGTAGCTCCAAATTTCTTTTTTCCTATATATTTGTAGATTAAAATTTGATTAGATTTGGTGCCATCATTTTATTAAACAGTATACAAACATGAACAAATGATATGCAGAGTTTTGTCTTTACTTACAGTACATTCAGCGTGCCCATGAGTTTAATTACTGTTGAAAACATCCTATCAGACATAACACAAAAGAACTCCAAAGAATCAGAATGCAGAAACTATTCAACTTGCTGACTAACTTTGCTCTCTGTGTTATTTATCAAACTACACAAAGAGAATGCTGGCCATTCAAAATACATTTCAAAACTCTTTTCACAGAAAGTGACTGAACAAATAGTCCCATGTCCTAAAGCTGCAGCTACATCCCCTGTGAATCCTGCTAATAGCTGTGGGGAATGGAACCGAGTGACACCATTGCAAGTCACAATAGTACACTTCTGTAAACAACTTGGAAATGGAAAGTAACTTGCTTTTCTGAATATTTCGTTTTCTCTGCCATCCTAGGTATGAAATATGTATCATTTGACTGTATCGGAAATGTTTCCTTCTTCTCATTGTGGTTTTTAATCCATGCATGGCATGACATTATAACATAGGGGCATATTTATAAACCAGTGAATATTACATTTACCAAATATTCACTCTGCTCAGCTACATTTTTGAATATATGGTAAAGGGTTCATCCACCATAAATGACACTGGGCTCAATTCACTTATGCCGACTACACACGATCGGAAATTCGGCCAGCAAAAGAGAGCTTTTGGTCGGACAATGCAACCGTGGGTATGCTCCATCGGACTTTTGTTGGGCGAACTCCCGCCAGCAAAAGATTGAGAGCAGGTTCTCAATTTTTCGATCAGAAAAAGTTTTGATCGGAAATTCCGATCATCTGTAGCAATGCCGACGCGCAAAATTCCTATGCATGCTCGGAAACAATTTGACGCATGTTCAGAAGCATTGAACTTAATTTTCTTGGCTCGTTGTACGTCACCGCGTTCTTGACGGTCAAAAGTTCAGCAAACTTTTGTGTGACCGTGTGTTTGCAAGCCAAGCTTGAGTGGAATTCCGTCTGAAAAAAAAATCCAAGATTTTTCCGTTGGAAAATCCGCTCTTATGCCCTTATGTAAGGGTATAAGAGTTAAATAACGACAAATAAAATGCGGTAAAATAGCTCTTGCGTCAAATTAGTTTTGAAAGTGCAATTCACTAAGAATTTTGCGTTTAGTAAAGAATGTGGTGTTTGATTGGTGATAATTTATCACACGTGTCGTGGTTAAGGTTATTTCCTGTGGGCGGAGCCAGGTGGTATATAACTTCTGCCACTACATCGGGCCTGATGGAGAGACAGACAGGACATATCAAACATGGTGGAACGCAAGTTAAGGCTGGCCATACATTATACAGTTTTCCTTTTGCTTTACTAAAACCCTATAATATGAGGTAAAACCTAAACAATTTCAATGTGTATGCAATCAGACAGCCCTTGTACTACATAAACAAAGGTAAATCTAAAGAAAATTGTATAATGTATGGCCAGCCTAATGCCGCGTACAAACGTGCGGACTTTTGCCGGCGGACTTAGTCCAGCGGACAATCCGCTGGATTTTCCAGCTGGCTTTGCCGGACTTTCCGAGCGTGTGGACTTGCCCACACACGTGCGCACTTGCCCACACACGCGCGGACTTCTCCGGCGGACAATCCGCCGGCCAAAGTCCGGGACTCCGGGACTGTGACATCGCAAGGGGGCGGGGTCACCATGTGACATGAGCATGTGACCCTGTCCCCATGTCCCTATATAAGTCCCAGCGCAGCGCGGCTCTGCCATTCCGGGCAGAGACAGCGACGGGTCAACATCGGAACAAGAAGAAGAACAAGAAGAAGAACAAGAAGAAGAAGGCGCCGGCGGCGCGGAAGACGATGACCGCCGCAAGAACAGAAGAGACCCCCGGAAGACCCCGGAAGACCCCCGAAGGCGGATCGAGACCCCCAGACGGCGGCGGCGACGACGACGAAGAAGGTAGCCGGACTTCTCCGCTCGGTAAAAGAGCTTGGTAAATGGCGGAGGAGTCCGGCGAGAAGACCCCCAAGACGCTGGACTTGAGTCCAGAGGATAATCCCGCGGGATTGTCCCTTCGTGTGTACGCGGCATAAGTCTTCACTAACACGCTCTCCACTTGCAAGCGCTGCATAAAACATCCACCTTGTACACTACCACTGCCTACTCCATGTATACCACCACTGGCAAACTCTGCATGCACCATTGCTGCAATACTGCCTCCTCCATGCATACCACCGCTAGCAAACTCTGCCTGCGCCATGTACAGCAATGCCTCTTACATGCACCATGTGCAGCAATGCCTCTTACATGCACCATGTGCAGCAATGCCTCTTCCATGCACACCACAGCTAGCAAACTCTGCATGAACCATTGCTGCAAAACTGCCCCCTCCATTCACACCACAGCTAGCAATCTCAATTTCAGCTCCAAATTATTCGAATCCAACTACCAATATCGAATTTCAACTAATTCGAAAGAAATTATTATAGCAGATATAACGAATGAATTCGAATGATTCGAATGACAAAGTGTCATTTTTGCAGAAAAAAAATCTATTTAAAATCACTTGCGGCTATTGCCGGCAAATGAATTGTCGGCTCTGTAACACAGAGAACAGTCATTCATTGATATAAAAAAAAAAAGCGTAGGGGTCCCCCCAAATTCAATAACCAGGCCCTTCAGGTCTGGGATGGATTTTAAGGGGAACTCCGGCCAAAAAAAAAAAAATGGCGTGGGGTCCCCCTCAAAATCCATACCAGACCGTTATTCGAGCACGCAACCTGGCAGGCCGCAGGAAAAGAGGGGGGGACGAGAGCGCCCCCCCCTCCCGCCTGAACCGTACCAGGCTAGCAATCTCTGCATGCATCATGTGCTGCAATGCCTCTTCCATGCACACTACAGCTAGCAAACTCTGCATGCACCATTGCTGTAATACTGCCTCCTCCATGCACACCACATTAAGCAATCGCTGCATGCACCATGTGCAGCATTGCCTCTTACATGCACACCACAGCTAGCAAGCTCTGCAAGTACCAATGCTGCAATACTGTCTTCTCCATACATGCCGCTGTTGGCAAACTCTGCATGCACCATGTGCAGCAATGCCTCTTCAATGCACACCACAGCTAGAAAACTCTGCATGCACCATGTGCAGCGATGCCTCTTCCATGCACACCACAGATAGCAAACTCTGCATGTACCTTTGCTTCAATACTGCCTCCTACATGCACACCACAGTTAGCAATCTCTGAATGCACCATGTGCAGCAATGCCTCTTCCATACACACCACAGCTAGCAAACTCTGCATGCACCATTGCTGCAACACTGCCTCCTCCATGCACATCATAGTTAGCAAACTCTGCATTCACTTCCATAATTTTGTCAAATGTATACATGCACAATAAAATGCTACAACCTCCATGTACTGCATACTCTGCATTAACTCATGCTATTATTCATGATCTATATATGTAACCCATTGTACTCTTTGTTTATATTAAAGATGCAGCAGCCTGCAAATATGGAATTGGAGACACCATGCAGTACAGTAAAGGCACAGAATTTAACGTTGTTAAAATGAAACATTTGACAAAATACCCTCTCTCCTTCTCCATCTGAATCTGGTATTGAGAAACCAGCTCAGTTGAGCGAACAGAAAAAAACAAATGGAAGTATAAAAATAATTGTAACATCACTTTAATAACTTAAAATTTTAAAAACTAAAATGTATTCTTCATTATTTTTGCCATGGAAATATTTGAGGTACCAAACATCCTACAGAACGAAGGAGGGGAGTGCAGTCCCAGCAAGATTATATGGAAAAAAATATAGATTGGTTACTGAACGTCGCTGTTAGGGATCGCACCAGAACCTTCGAATTGACCGAAAGTTTGAGCGAATTTTCGAACCCTATTCGTTACAATGGACGCGAACGTTCGAAATCAAAATTGCTAATTATAACGGCCAAAATGCATGTTAATGTCATAAAACAGGTTTGGGGACCCGGGTCCTGCCCCAGGGGACATATATCAATGCAAAAAGAACTTTTAAAAACTAATGTTTTTTCGGGAGCAGTCATTTTAATGATGCATAAAGTGAAAAAAAAGTGAAATATTCCTTTAAATATGGTACCTGGGGGGTGTCTAAAGTATGCCTGTGAAGTGGCATGTGTTTCCCGTGTTTAGAACTGTCCCTGCACAAAATGACATTTGTAAAGGAAAAAAAGAAGCCATTTAAAACCACTTGCGGCTTTAATGTCATGTCTTGTCCTGGCCGCCATATGGCTGAAAATCCTTGAGAAAAATGGCATGGCTACCCCATCACCCCCCCCCACCCCAGCCCCTTTGGGTCTTGTATGGATATTAAGGGGGACCCCGCACCCAAAATAAAACCCTATACCTACAACCCTATATACTCTGAACAGCAGTATATAGGCGGTGCAAACAAGACAGGCACTGTAGGTTTGTTCTTAAGTAGAATCTGAACAGGTACATTTTTAAGTGTAGCTCCATCCAAAAAAAATCTATTTTTAAGCTTTTTGGAGAACATAGGCAGGGGTTATCACCCCTGTAACATTTGCTGTCTTTGCACATCTGTTCAGAACATTTCACCTCACTTTCCGTCCCAATGACAAATGTTTTTTGGAAAAGTGGGGTTTTAATTGAAACAAGGATTGGTGATAAAGCATCAGTAGAGAGGAGATACCTTTTTCCCAAATTAAATGTAACAGGATAGAATTTCCCTTCCTAGGGGTAGATTTCCTCTCACTTCCTGTTTTCTCCTTCCGTTTGCAAGTAGGAGTCGTTTGTAAGTTGGATGTTTGAAAGTAGAGGTATTCCTGCCGTATATACTCTGCAGAAATTTGCCCCATTAGATGTTGGTGTAGCCACAACACTGTAAGACCTCACAGTTACTCTTGGTGGGCACAGGAATTGGCCCTGCTGTGAATTATTAGATCAAGATTTGTAATTGCATGCACCTGTTGAACAGGGCAGAAAAATTGGGCCTTTGGTGGTGGTGGTGGTGGACGGTGTTGCCACAAGACTGTAAGCCCTCACAGTTACTCTTGGTGGGCGCAGGAATGGGCCCTGCTGTGAATTATTAGATCAAGATTTGTAATTGCATGCACCTGTTGAACAGGGCAGAAAAATTGGGCCTGTTTTGGTGGTGGTGGTGGTGGTGGACGGTGTTGCCACAAGACTGTAAGCCCTCACAGTTACTCTTGGTGGGCGCAGGAAAGGGCCCTGCTGTGAATTATTAGATCAAAATTTGTAATTACACGCCCCTGTTAAACAGGGGCTGAAAAATTGTGCCTTAGGCACTGGTGCTGGTGCCACAACACTGCAACCCCTCACAGATTAGACATGTGCGATTAGTTTCGTACGAATTCGTAATTCGTACTAATTTTTCGAAATTCGTACGAATTTACGAATCCGTAGTATGAATTGTTTCGAATACGAATTCCGTACGGAATACGAAATTCCGTTTACGAATTTCGTCGCTGAATTTATTTGAATCCGACTACCAAATATCGAATTTCAACTAATATGAAAGAAATTATTATAGCGGATATAACGAATGATTCGAATGAATTCGAATGGATTCGAATGAATTCGAATGACAAAGTGTCATTTTTGCAGGAAAAATTCCGTTACGAATTTCAGCTCCAAATTATTCGAATCCAACTACCAATATCGAATTTCAACTAATTCGAAAGAAATTATTATAGCAGATATAACGAATGAATTCGAATGAATTCGAATGATTCGAATGACAAAGTGTCATTTTTGCAGAAAAAAAATCTATTTAAAATCACTTGCGGCTATTGCCGGCAAATGAATTGTCGGCTCTGTAACACAGAGAACAGTCATTCATTGATATAAAAAAAAAAGCGTAGGGGTCCCCCCAAATTCAATAACCAGGCCCTTCAGGTCTGGGATGGATTTTAAGGGGAACTCCGGCCAAAAAAAAAAAAAAATGGCGTGGGGTCCCCCTCAAAATCCATACCAGACCGTTATTCGAGCACGCAACCTGGCAGGCCGCAGGAAAAGAGGGGGGGACGAGAGCGCCCCCCCCTCCCGCCTGAACCGTACCAGGCCACATGCCCTCAACATTGGGAGGGTGCTTTGTGGTCCCCCCCAAAGCACCTTGTCCCCATGTTGATGAGGACAAGGGCCTCATCCCCACAACCCTGGCTATTGGTTGTGGGGGTCTGCGGGCGGGGGGCTTATCGGAATCTGGAACCCCACTTTAACAAGGGGACCCCCAGATCCCGCCCCCCCCCCTGTGTGAAATGCTACCATTTCACCAAAAAAGGTGACAAAAATGGTAAAAATGACAGGAGACGGTCTTTGACAATTCCTTTATTAAAATCTTCTTTCTTCTTTCTTCTGGTCTTCCTTTCTTCATCTTCTCCTTCCGGCATCTTCTTCCATCTTCTTCTTCCTCCGATCCACTTCTTCTTGCTCCGGTCTTCTCGTCCTTCTCGTCCGGCATCGGCGTCGGCGTCTCTTCTCGCGGGCCGCTCCTCGCAATGGGAGGCTCCCGCTCTGTGAGGCTTCGCTCCGGCTGACAGGTCTTTTATAACGGAGGGCACCTGGTAACCCCACCCCCTCTGACGTACGGGGACATCATGGGGACTTCCCTATGGCTTTCCCCATGACGTCAGAAGGGGGGCGGGGTCATCAGGTGCCCTCCGTTATAAAAGACCTGTCAGCCGGAGCGAAGCCTCACAGAGCGGGAGCCTCCATTGCGAGGAGCGGCCCGCGAGAAGAGACGCCGATGCCGGACGAGAAGGACGAGAAGACCGGAGGAAGAAGAAGCGGATCGGAGGAAGAAGAAGATGGAAGAAGATGACGGAAGGAGAAGATGAAGAAAGGAAGACCAGAAGAAAGAAGATTTTAATAAAGGAATTGTCAAAGACCGTCTCCTGTAATTTTTACCATTTTTGACACTTTTTTGGTGAAATGGTAGGGGTACTTATGTACCCCCTTACCATTTCACAAAGGTGGGGGGGGCGGGATCTGGGGGCCCCTTGGTAAAGGGGGTTTCCAGATTCCGATAAGCCCCCCGCCCGCAGACCCCCACAACCAATGGCCAGGGTTGTGGGGATGAGGCCCTTGTCCTCATCAACATGGGGACAAGGTGCTTTGGGGGCCTCTTTTCCTGCGGCCTGCCAGGTTGCGTGCTCGGATAAGGGTCTGGTATGGATTTTGAGGGGGACCCCACGCCATTTTTTTTGGCTGGGGTTCCCCTTAAAATCCATCCCAGACCTCAAGGGTCTGCTATGGGTTTCGAGGGGGACCCTACGCCTTTCTTTTTTTTTTTTTTGGCTGGGGTCCCCCTTAATATCCATCCCAGACCTGAAGGGCCTGGTTATTGAATTTTTTTATCAATGACTTCAATGAATGACTGTTCTCTGTGTTACGGATCGGACAATTCATTTGCCGGCAATAGCCGCAAGTGATTTTAAATAGCTTTTTTTTCCTGCAAAAATGACATTGTGCAGGAACAGTTCTCTATATTAGATATACTGAATCTCGAATCATTCGAAGCATTCGAATCATTCGTTATATCCGCTATTATAATTTCTTTCATATTAGTTGAAATTAGATATTTGCGGTAGTTGTTGTATTCGAATTGTTCTCTGTATTATGGGAACCGGCAATTAGCCGCGAGTGATTTTAAATAGCTTTTTTTTCCTGCAAAAATGACACATTGTACAGAGACAGTTATAAACATGGGAAACATGCCCCTCCTTCATAGGCATACTATCGAGTATATAGTATATAGAAGGGGGTCATGTTTCCCGTGCTTAGAACTGTCTCTGAGAACAATTCGAATACAACAACTAACAAATATCTAATTTCAACTAATATGAAAGAAATTATAATAGCGGATATAACGGATGCTTCGAATTCTTCAAATGATTTGAGATTCAGTATATCTAATATAGAGAACTGTTCCTGCACAGTGTCATTTTTGCAGGGAAAAAAAGCTATTTAAAATCACTTGCGGCTATTGCCGGCAAATGAACTGTCCGATCCGTAACACAGAGAACAGTCATTCATTGAAGTCATTGATAAAAAAATGCGTGGGGGTCCCCCCAAATTCAATAACCAGGCCCTTCAGGTCTGGAATGGATATTAAGGATGTCCCCAGCCAAAAAAAAAATGGCGTAGGGTCCCCCTCAAAATCCATACCAGACCCTTGAGGTCTGGGATGGATTTTAAGGGGAACCCCAGCCAAAAAAAATGGCGTGGGGTCCCCCTCAAAATCCATACCAGACCCTTATCCGAGCACGCAACCTGGCAGGCCGCAGGAAAAGAGGGGGGACGAGAGCGGCCCCCCCTCCCACCTGAACCGTACCAGGCCACATGCCCTGAACATTGGGAGGGTGCTTCGGGGGTCTGAGACCCCCAAAGCACCTTGTCCCCATGTTGATGAGGACAAGGGCCTCATCCCCACAACCCTGGCCATTGGTTGTGGGGGTCTGCGGGCGGGGGGCTTATCGGAATCTGGAAGCCCCCTTTAATAAGGGGCCCCCAGATCCCGCCCCCCCCCTGTGTGAAATGGTAAGGGGGTACAAAAGTACCCCTACCATTTCACCAAAAAAGGTGACAAAAATGGTAAAAATTACAGGAGACGGTCTTTGACAATTCCTTTATTAAAATCTTCTTTCTTCTGGTCTTCCTTTCTTCATCTTCTCCTTCCGGCATCTTCTTCCATATTCTTCTTTCTCCGATCCGCTTCTTCTTGCTCCGGTCTTCTCGTCCTTCTCGTCCGGCATCGGCGTTGGCGTCTCTTCTCGCGGGCCGCTCCTCGCAATGGGAGGCTCCCGCTCTGTGAGGCTTCGCTCCGGCTGACAGGTCTTTTATAACGGAGGGCACCTGGTGACCCCGCCCCCCCTCTGACGTCATGTGGAAAGCCAATGGTGAAGTCCCCATGACGTCCCCATGCGTCAGAGGGGGCGGGGTTACCAGGTGCCCTCCGATATAAAAGCCCTTTCAGCCGGAGCGAAGCCTCACACAGCTGGAGCCTCCCATTGCGAGGAGCGGCCCGCGAGAAGAGACGCCGACGCCGATGCCGGACGAGAAGACTGGAGCAAGAAGAAGCGGATCGGAGGAAGAAGAAGATGCCGGAAGGAGAAGATGAAGAAAGGAAGACCAGAAGAAAGAAGAAAGAAGATTTTAATAAAGGAATTGTCAAAGACCGTCTCCTGTAATTTTTACAATTTTTTACACTTTTTTGGTGAAATGGTAGGGGTACTTACCATTTCACACAGGGGGGGGGGCGGGATCTGGGGGTCCCCTTGTTAAAGGGGGCTTCCAGATTCCGATAACCCCCCTGCCCGCAGACCCCCACAACCACCGGCCAGAGTTGTGGGGATGAGGCCCTTGTCCTCATCAACATGGGGACAAGGTGCTTTGGGGGGGACCCCAAAGCACCCTCCCAATGTTGAGGGCATGTGGCCTGGTACGGTTCAGGCGGGAGGGGGGGCCGCTCTCGTCCCCCCCTCTTTTCCTGCGGCCTGCCAGGTTGCGTGCTCGGATAAGGGTCTGGTATGGATTTTGAGGGGGACCCCACGCCATTTTTTTTTTGCCCGGGGTTCCCCTTAAAATGCATCCCAGACCTGAAGGGTCTGGTATGGATATTTAGGGGGGACCCCATGCCGTTTTTTTTTTTTGGCTGGGGTTCCCCTTAATATCCATACCAGACTTGAAGGGCCTGGTTATTGAATTTGGGGGGACCCCCACGCTTTTTTTTTTTTTATCAATGAATGACTGTTCTCTGTGTTACGTAGCCGACTTTTTATTAGCCGCGAGTGATTTTAAATAGCTTTTTTTCCTGCAAAAATGACACTTTGTGCAGGAATAGTTCTCTATATTAGATATACTGAATCTCGAATTCATTCGAAGCATTCGAAACATTCGTTATATCCGCTATTATAATTTCTTTCATATTAGTTGAAATTCGATATTTGTAGTTGGAAATTACTAACGATTCGTAACTATTCGTAACTATTCGTAACGATTCGTAACTTGAAATTGAAATTCGATATTTGTAGTTGGATTCGAATTTGTTCTCTGTGTTATGAGAACCGACAATTCATTAGCCGCGTTAACGTTTCGTAACGATTCGTAACGATTCGTAACTTTACTAACGATTCGTAACGATTCGAAAAAAAAATTACGATTCGTACGAAATTCGTATTTCGTACGAATTCGAACGGAATTTCGTACACGAATTACGAATTATGAATTTTTTTATATACGAAATGGGACGAAACGAAACGAATTTTTTGACAGTTCCCATGTCTATCACAGATACTGTACTTGGAGCACAGCAGTCAGACCTGTTGCGAAGCATTGCTTAAAAAAGTTTAATTACACGCCCTTGTTAAACAGGGGCTGAAAAATTGTGCCTTAGGCAATGGTGCTGGTGCCACAACACTGCAACCCCTCACAGATACTGTACTTGGAGCACAGCAGTCAGAGCTGTTGCGAAGCATTGCTTAAAATTTTTTAATTACATGCCCCTGTTATACAGGGGCTGAAAAATTGTGCCTTAGGCACTGGTGTGGTGGCACCCAGAAACAAAAATGTTCTTCCAAGCTATCAAGGAATGGATCATTGAGGAGGAGGAAGAGGAAAGTCAGTGAACATAACAGGGCAGTCACTCAGCATCAGCATAGGCAGTCTTGAAGGGATGTGACATTATAAATTATTCAGTTATATCCGCTTCAGGTGCCTGGTAGCTGGTGGTGATCCAAGACTGATTCATCTTTATGAAGGTCAGTCGATCAACCGAGTCAGTGGACAGGCGCACCCTGTGATCGGTGACAAATCCTCCAGCAGCACTGAATGTGCGTTTGGAAAGAACGCTGGATGCAGGACAGGCCAGTAGCTCAATTGCATACTGTGCAAGCTCTGGCCAGTGATCCATCCTCAAGAACCAGTAGGCCAGAGGATTTTCGGTGGGAAAGGTGTCCAAGTCTGACCTTGCCCCTAGGTATTCCTGCACCATGTATATCAGACGCTGGCGATGGTTGCTGGAACCGATCATACCTTGGGGCTGCGGACTAAAAAATTGTCTGAACGCATCGGTCAGACGTCCACCTTCCCCACCGCTCCTTCTGCTACTGACCGAAGCCTCAGCAACTCGTCGTCTAGGACCAGGAGTTTGTAACCTCCCAGTTTCTGGGAACGCATTGCACAGACCTTTCTGCAAGGCCTCCCTGAGATGTCTCATCCTCTGCTCCCTCTGCGACGGCAAGATAAGGTCCGCAACCTTACCCTTGTACCGTGGATCAAGGAGAGTGGCCAGCCAGTAATGGTCCCTCTCCTTGATCCGAAGAATACGAGTATCCTTCCGCAGGCTTTGCAGGATCAGGGAGGCCATGCAACGTAGGTTAGCTGAGGCATTTGGTCCGGAGTCTTCTGGGTCACTGAGGATGCAATGATCGCCAGCCACCTCCTCCCAGCCACGTACAAGTCCACTGGTTTGTTGGGACTGTACATCATCCCTAAAAGACTGCTGCTGCTGATGCTGAGTGCCAGGCTCCACCTCCATGCTCACACAATCCTCCCCCTCCTCCTCCACCTCCTCCTCATCCTCTTCCTGTGTGATGGGTGGGACAGAAGGAACACTGTCTGGATAAAGGGGGCCTTGAGAGGCAAGGAAGTCCTCCTCTTCCTGCCTCTGTTCTGCCTCAAGTGCCCTGTCCATTATCCCACGCAGCGTATGCTCCAACAGGTGGACAAGAGGTACAGTGTCACTGATGCATGCACTGTCACTGCTCACCATCCTCGTGGCCTCCTCAAATGGTGACAGGACAGTGCATGCATCCCTGATCATGCTCCACTGGCGTGGGGAAAAAAAGCCAAGCTCCCCTGACCCTGTCCTGGTGCCGTAGTCGCAAAGGTACTCATTGATGGCCCTCTGCTGCGTGTGCAGTCGCTGCAGCATGGCCAACGTTGAGTTCCACCTGGTGGGCATGTCACATATTAGGCGGTTCTTGGGCAGGTTCAACTCCTTTTGCAGCTCAGCCAGCCAAGCACTGGCATTATACGATCGGCGGAAATGGACACAGACGTTCCTGGCCTGCCTCAGGACATCCTGTAAGCCTGGGTACCTGCCCAAGAACCGCTGCACCACCAGGTTGAGGACGTGAGCCATACAGGGCACATGGGTGAGCTGCCCCTGTCGCAGGGCGGAGAGGAGGTTGGTGCCATTGTCAGAAACCATCATTCCTGGCTTAAGCTGGCGTGGCGTCAACCACCTCTCGGCCTGCCCCTGCAAGCGCGGCATGGCATCTTTTTGCCTGCGTACTCGCATAGCCCCTTGTACGCCTACGGAGCACCGCTGGTTCCGAGGACAGAGCACTCGAAGAGGCCATGGAGGAAGAAGAAGAGGAGGGGGTGGAGGAGAGTGGTGTGTCACAACCAGTAGTAGCATTTTGGAGGCGTGGTGGCGGAACAACCTCCAACACTACTGCACCTTGTTCTGCATCCCTCCCAGCTGCCAATAGAGTGACCCAATGGGCCGTGACAGACATATAACGTCCCTGTCCATGCCTGCTGGACCATGAGTCAGCGGTAATATGCACCTTACCGCTGACCGCCCTGTCCAGCGAGGCATGGACATTGCCTTCCACATGCCGGTAGAGAGCCGGAATCGCCTTCCGTGAGAAAAAGTGGCGTTTGGGAACCTGCCACTGAGGAACCGCACATTGAACAAACTCACGGAAGGGGGCCGAGTCTACCAACTGAAAAGGCAGCAGTTGAAGTGCTAGCAATTTAGCCAAGCTAGCATTCAACCGCTGGGCATGTGGATGGCTGGGAGTAAACTTCTTTCGACGGTCCAGCAGCTGGGGCAGGGAAATTTGCCTGCTACAATCGGACGTCGGTGTACTGCAAGTACTGGGTTGTGACACACCTAATTCTACACCTTCAGTCCTCTCAGAGCAGCTTTTAGAGAGGACTGAAGATATAGTGGGGTTGGAGATCCCAGCTGATGAGGAGCAAGGAGAGGTCCGCTTTGTTCTTTGGTGTGGGTCTTTAATGTGCGCTTGCCAACGAGCTGCATGGCAGGTCGACATATGTCTGGTCATGCTTGTGGTGCCCAAGCGACTGATGTTTTGGCCACGCGAGATACGCTTGAGACAAATATTGCAAATAGCAGTGGTGCGATCTGATGTACTCGTCTCAAAAAAGGCCCACACCAAAGAACTTTTGTGATAACGTGCAGAGGCAGCGCCCTGCACAGGCAGAGCTCTGCGGTGTGATTCACTTGGTGTGCTGGCCTCTAGCTGGCCTCCGGAGGGCATCCTGCCTCGTTGGACATGTGCCGCCGCCTCCTCATCCTCCTCCTCTCTCCCTTCAGGCACCCACGTGGAGTCAGTGACCTCATCATCCCCTCCCTCTTCACCACTAGAGCAAACCTGGCAGTAAGCTGCAGCTGGTGGAAAATGACTGCCAGATTGCTGTCCTTCAGCATCCCCTCTCTCTGCGCGCACACTACTACCTTCCTCAAGCTGGGTATCATCATCCAAGCCTTCAAATCGTTGGGCATCCTCCTGGAGCATATACCCAACACTGTGCTCAAACAGTTCGGGGGACTCCTCAGGAGGACATGGTGGGTCTAGGAAAGGGGTGCCTGATGATGCCATTGAGTACGCATTGGCAGCTGCTCTGCCAGTACCCTGAGCCTGGGTGAGAGAGGATGAGGAGGATGAGGAGGGCTTGGTCATCCATTCTACCAAGCCTTCGGCATGATGCGGCTCAACATGTCCAGCTGCCGAAAACAAGGACAAGCGTGTCCCATGGCCACGTGCTGATGACGATGCACGACCATGTCCACGACCAGCACTGTTGTCTCTAGAAACAGAGCCTGCTTGCCCTGTGTTCTTGCCTCGGGACTGTCTGCCTCTCTTTGGCGGTCTTCCAGGCATTGTAGTGGGTATTGTATATTGTGCTGGAGTCACACAGCACACACACTAACTCCTGCAGATGGATGCCTTAGATGGCAGCAACAGGGCCCTATGGCAGATAGAGGCTGCCTTAGATGACAAAAACTGGGCTGACACACACACACACTAGCTCCTATGTGTGCTGACACACACACACACACACTAGCTCCTATGCGTGCTGACACAAACACACTATAGTTCCTATGTGTGCTGACAACACACTATAGCTCCTATGTGTGCTGACAACAAATATAGCTCCTATGTGTGCTGACAACACACTATAGCTCCCATGTGTGCTGACACAAACACACTATAGCTCCTATGTGTGCTGACAACACACTATAGCTCCTATGTGTGCTGACAAAAAAATATAGCTCCTATGTGTGCTGACACAAACACACTATAGCTCCTATGTGTGCTGACAACACACTCTAGCTCCTATGTGTGCTGACAACACACTATAGCTCCTATGTGTGCTGACAACACACTATAGCTCCTATGTGTGCTGACAACACACTATAGCTCCTATGTGTGCTGACAAAAAAATATAGCTCCTATGTGTGCTGACAACACACTATAGCTCCTATGTGTGCTGACAACACACTATAGCTCCTATGTGTGCTGACAACACACTATAGCTCCTATGTGTGCTGACAAAAAAATATAGCTCCTATGTGTGCTGACAACACACTATAGCTCCTATGTGTGCTGACAACACACTATAGCTCCTATGTGTGCTGACACAAACACACTGTAGCTCCTATGTGTGCTGACAACACACTATAGCTCCTATGTGTGCTGACAACACACTATAGCTCCTAGGTGTGCTGACAACACACTATAGCTCCTATGTGTGCTAACAAAAAAATATAGCTCCTATGTGTGCTGACAACACACTATAGCTCCTATGTGTGCTGACACAAACACACTATAGCTCCTATGTGTGCTGACACAAACACACTATAGCTCCTATGTGTGCTGACACAAACACACTATAGCTCCTATGTGTGCTGACAACACACTATAGCTTCTATGTGCGCTGACAACACACTATAGCTCCTATGTGTGCTGACAACACACTATAGCTCCTATGTGTGCTGACACAAACACACTATAGCTCCTATGTGTGCTGACAACACACTATAGCTCCTATGTGTGCTGACAACACACTATAGCTCCTATGTGTGCTGACAACAAATATAGCTCCTATGTGTGCTGACAACACACTATAGCTCCCATGTGTGCTGACACAAACACACTATAGCTCCTATGTGTGCTGACAACACACTATAGCTCCTATGTGTGCTGACAAAAAAATATAGCTCCTATGTGTGCTGACACAAACACACTATAGCTCCTATGTGTGCTGACAACACACTCTAGCTCCTATGTGTGCTGACAACACACTATAGCTCCTATGTGTGCTGACAACACACTATAGCTCCTATGTGTGCTGACAACACACTATAGCTCCTATGTGTGCTGACAAAAAAATATAGCTCCTATGTGTGCTGACAACACACTATAGCTCCTATGTGTGCTGACAACACACTATAGCTCCTATGTGTGCTGACAACACACTATAGCTCCTATGTGTGCTGACAAAAAAATATAGCTCCTATGTGTGCTGACAACACACTATAGCTCCTATGTGTGCTGACAACACACTATAGCTCCTATGTGTGCTGACACAAACACACTATAGCTCCTATGTGTGCTGACAACACACTATAGCTCCTATGTGTGCTGACAACACACTATAGCTCCTAGGTGTGCTGACAACACACTATAGCTCCTATGTGTGCTAACAAAAAAATATAGCTCCTATGTGTGCTGACAACACACTATAGCTCCTATGTGTGCTGACACAAACACACTATAGCTCCTATGTGTGCTGACACAAACACACTATAGCTCCTATGTGTGCTGACACAAACACACTATAGCTCCTATGTGTGCTGACAACACACTATAGCTCCTATGTGCGCTGACAACACACTATAGCTCCTATGTGTGCTGACAACACACTATAGCTCCTATGTGTGCTGACACAAACACACTATAGCTCCTATGTGTGCTGACAACACACTATAGCTCCTATGTGTGCTGACAACACACTATAGCTCCTAGGTGTGCTGACAACACACTATAGCTCCTATGTGTGCTGACAAAAAAATATAGCTCCTATGTGTGCTGACAACACACTATAGCTCCTATGTGTGCTGACAACACACTATAGCTCCTATGTGTGCTGACAAAAAATATAGCTCCTATGTGTGCTGACAACACACTATAGCTCTTAGGTGTGCTGACAACACACTATAGCTCTTATGTGTGCTGACAAAAAAATATAGCTCCTATGTGTGCTGACAACACACTATAGCTCCTATGTGTGCTGACACAAACACACTATAGCTCCTATGTGTGCTGACAAAAAATATAGCTCCTATGTGTGCTGACAACACACTATAGCTCCTATGTTTGCTGACAACACACTATAGCTCTTAGGTGTGCTGACAACACACTATAGCTCCTATGTGTGCTGACAAAAAAATATAGCTCCTATGTGTGCTGACAACACACTATAGCTCCTATGTGTGCTGACACAAACACACTATAGCTCCTATGTGTGCTGACAAAAAAATATAGCTCCTATGTGTGCTGACAACACACTATAGCTCCTATGTGTGCTGACATCACACTATAGCTCCTATGTGTGCTGACAAAAAATATAGCTCCTATGTGTGCTGACAACACACTATAGCTCACATGTGTGCTGACACAAACACACTATAGCTCCTATGTGTGCTGACAACACACTATAGCTCCTATGTGTGCTGACAAAAAAATATAGCTCCTATGTGTGCTGACACAAACACACTATAGCTCCTATGTGTGCTGACAACACACTATAGCTCCTATGTGTGCTGACAACACACTATAGCTCCTATGTGTGCTGACAACACACTATAGCTCCTATGTGCGGACAAAAAAATATAGCTCCTATGTGTGCTGACAACACACTATAGCTCCTATGTGTGCTGACAACACACTATAGCTCCTATGTGTGCTGACACAAACACACTGTAGCTCCTATGTGTGCTGACAACACACTATAGCTCCTATGTGTGCTGACAACACACTATAGCTCCTAGGTGTGCTGACAACACACTATAGCTCCTATGTGTGCTGACAAAAAAATATAGCTCCTATGTGTGCTGACAACACACTATAGCTCCTATGTGTGCTGACACAAACACACTATAGCTCCTATGTGTGCTGACACAAACACACTATAGCTCCTATGTGTGCTGACACAAACACACTATAGCTCCTATGTGTGCTGACAACACACTATAGCTCCTATGTGTGCTGACAACACACTATAGCTCCTATGTGTGCTGACAACACACTATAGCTCCTATGTGTGCTGACAACACACTATAGCTCCTATGTGTGCTGACAAAAAAATATAGCTCTTATGTGTGCTGACAACACACTATAGCTCCTATGTGTGCTGGAAACACACTATAGCTCCTATGTGTGCTGACAACACACTATAGCTCCTATGTGTGCTGACAACACACTTTAGCTCCTATGTGTGCTGACAAAAAAATATAGCTCCTATGTGTGCTGACAACACACTATAGCTCCTATGTGTGCTGACACAAACACACTATAGCTCCTATGTGTGCTGACAACACACTATAGCTCCTATGTGTGCTGACAACACACTATAGCTCCTATGTGTGCTGACAACACACTATAGCTCCTATGTGTGCTGACAACACACTATAGCTCCTATGTGTGCTGACAAAAAAATATAGCTCCTATGTGTGCTGACAACACACTATAGCTCCTATGTGTGCTGACACAAACACACTATAGCTCCTATGTGTGCTGACACAAACACACTATAGCTCCTATGTGTGCTGACAACACACTATAGCTCCTATGTGTGCTGCCAACACACTATACCTCCTATGTGTGCTCACAAAAAAATATAGCTCCTATGTGTGCTTACAACACACACACTAGCTCCTATGTGTGCTGACACAAACACAATATAGCTCCTATAAATCCCTGCCTGCCTGGGATGGGACAGAAGGTTGGGACAGAAGGTTGGGACAGAAAGTTAGGGTGCAATGCTGTTCTAACAGCACTGCAATGGGTGCTACTGCAATGCTGTACTAACAGCACGCACACACCAGACTAATCCCCAGCAGCAGATAATGTCACACTCAGCAGTGCAATCAGCAGAAATGATCAGTATTCAATGAATCAGCAATGGTTTAGCAATGAATGAATCAATCAGCAGCCTGCCTATTCACTCTATCAAAGCCGGAACACATGTGCACTGGGCCGACGGCGCAGCTGCCTTTTATACACTGGGGCGTGTACTAAAGCCCCTGAGCTTTAATTGGCTACAGGCGTCCTGCCTGTAGCCAATTATTGCTCTCCTCGCTGCCGGCGCTGTGATTGGCCAAGCATGCGGGGTCACAGTGCATGCTTGGCCAATCATCAGCCAGCAATGCACTGCGCCGGCCGCAATGCATTGCGGGCCGCTCGCATCACACGAATGTGATGCGAACGGCCCAAATAGTTCTGGGCTCGCCGAGCGGGCGAACGCCCGGTGCTCGATTCGAACGTGGGTTTGAATCGAACACCGGGCCCATCCCTAGTCGCTGTATTCATTACACCAAGAAAAAGTGTTATACCAATAATAAAACATGTCTCTATTCTAATGGCGCGTACACACGATTGGAATTCTCGTCGGAAAAAGCTCTGATGGTTTTCCCGACGGAATTCCGCTCAAACTGTCTTGCCTACACACGATCACACCAAATTCCGACCATCAAGAATGCGGTGACGTACAACACTAAGACGAGCCGAGAAAAAACGAAGTGCAATGCTTCCGAGCATGCGTCAAATTGTTTCCGAACATGCGTCGGAATTGCTACAGACGATCGGATCGTGTGACGATGATCGTGTGTAGGCTCCATCGGAATTTTGCTGGCCGAATTTCTGCTAGCAAAAATTTGAGAGCTTGTTCTCAATTTTTCAGACGGAAAATGGCCACGGGGGTGTTGCTTGTTTGCTATCGTGATTCGATAAACATTATGCTTTAACATAAATATTCAAATAGAAGCCCAGCCAGCGATTTTGAATTTTGGCGATGACTCTTATTGTAGAAGCCTACATTGTTTATGTTGAGCCACGATCGGCTAGAACACATCAAATTGTGGCTTTTAAAATATGACTACAGCCAATCCGGTTTCCCTGATGAAGTCACGTGGATGACGTAACGCGTAGGGAGTTGCTGGAAGTTGACATTCTTTGTGATACCGGAAGTGATGGGAGATAGGCGTCTGATCGCCATATTGTAATTGATTTCTGCTCTATTTTTATTTAATTTGTGTAAGGGTCCAATTTTACTCTTGTTTCAATAAAATTCCCCTTTGCTTTACTTACTTCACCATTGGAGGCATTCTTCTAACTGTTATGTTCCCTTTCTCGGTGAGCCATTAATATAGTTTAGATGGTGATTACCAAGGGCCACATGGAGTGATTTGGACATGAGGAGAAAACAAATCTCTGATGGTGAGCGGTGGAGAAGAGCCTGCCCAGTCTGTTTCTTTATGCGGTTTACAAGTCATTTTGAGGTGAGAGTTCTGTGAGCATATTTGTGGATTGTCTAGTATCTGCCACCCACCCACTCCAGTGATATATAGGAGAAGACCTAATACCACATAAGGAGACATATTTCTGATATGATATAGACTGTTTACTAGTTCCTGGGATAATCCTTCTTTATTTGGACTCATTTGCATTGTCTTTTTATATTGCCTTTATTTGTCCCACAGCCAGTGTGTTATTTATACACTAACGCTGGCATATTCATTTATATATTTGTTCATATTCTATATTGATTTGATCATCACCATATTTATATATTTATTTATACACTTCATTGATTTGATCATCACCATTTGATCACTTTTTAGGTGTGTGCTTTAACCTATGCGCTAAATCACTTTATTTTTAATTTTACATTTTCATGTTATTGTGAACACTATTAGATTTTGCTGCTGGTTTATTTTATGCAAGGATTTTTTTCTGCATTTAAATTTGCACTTTTGCTTTTTTACACAGGATATCACACCTATTTATTACTGTGGATTTATTAAGCACTTCTCAGTTGTGTTATTATTATTATTTTTATATTCATATTCGTGATTTATATTTATTATATTTATTTGTGTATTTATACAATCCATTCCTAGCTCCCATTTGAGTAGCCCGAAGGTCACTTTTTCACAATGGAGCCTTATTACACATCACATGTTATCAATGCTCATTATTGTATTTCTTGGTTTTACTGTGATTTCAGTAACAAAAGGTTTCCAACTGAGGCAAATTGATAGCAGAAGGGTCATTGTTGGTCTGAATTTCATTTACCCCCCTTTATGACCAGGCCATTTTTTGCTATACGGCACTGTGTTACTTTAACTGACAATTGCCCAGTCATGCAACGCTATATATAAATAAAATGTATGTTATTTTTTACCCACAAATAGAGCTTTCTTTAGGTGGTATTTGATCACCTGTAAAATTACAATAAAATAACAGGTATAAAAGGTATTAAACCAAACCTATTAAAATACTGTAGCAGCGCTTAATATCAGAGAATAAAAAACTGATAAAATAGTGGATAGAATTAATATACCACTGTGCGGATAAATAGTATATATAAATCATAAAATGTGGCAATAAATATGTGGCAATAAATAAATCAATAAATAAATCAATAAATAAATCAATTGATATAAATGGAGGATCAATTAATCATTCATTAATTAATAAACAAAGCCCAGCATTATCCATAATAGGATGAAAATGTAAACAGCGCATTGTAAATTAATTACTTGACACCTTAGTCTTTATTCCAAACATCTCTTCCTAAGCCATCTTGCTGTGTATTGGAGTCATTGTTTGTATGAGTCAAGCTAATTCCCTGCCCAGAGGACCTGAAATTTGTCTATGCTCATTACTGTTTTGGGCCCTGGTCCTCTCACCACCCCTGTGAGTTCTCCTGCCTCTGTAGCCTATGAGAGAGGACTGGGTCACTAGAAGTGTTACCTCCACCAATAAGAGATGTCCACATTGTGCAGGCCATTGTGCAGGCAATGATGTGCAGACGCAAAAAAGGACCCTATTTATTTCTATTGACTGGTGCTGGTATAGGGAGAGGTCAATGCGATTTGGCAGTTCAAATTGCATGACAAGTCACACCCTGTCGACTTTGCAGTGCACTGATTTTAAAAAGTAGTTCCTGCACTATTTTTGGTGATTTCAGATGCAACTTGGATAGACATCTGTGCATGAAGTCGCACAGATGTCAGCCAAGTCACACCTGAAGTCTCACCGGCATGCAGCTTTGAAGTTAAACCCACAAGTGCTTTTTTTTTTTACCACTATTATTCCTTTATACTGGCTTTTGAGATTTACAAATGAAGAAATTTAGAAATTGGATGAAAGGTTTAGCACTGGGAAACACTTTTTGAAAGCTAAATAGTGCATTTTATATACAACTATATGGATCAGACCAAAATGAGGGACAAATGAGGAGGAAAGAGGGAGAAAGGGACTTTGTTCCAAATCAGGGACAGTCCCTCCAAATCAGGGACAGTCCCTCGGACAATTGGGAGTTATGTAAATCCCACTCTCATACAACACAACCTCTAATAACAATGGCAACTTGACTACACAGGAACATCATTAACTTGCAGGCAAGCTCCATTTGCCCAAATCCTATGAAATGTTACTTTTAGCAGAATATCTGCAACAAAAAAACTAAAATGTACACTACTCACTTTTCTATTTGTTTCCATAAAAATAAGTTGTCAGTGTAATATTTCAATCTACCTGTAGGTGGAGACAAACATACATTACTTAAAATGCATAGTTCTTTTAAACTGCACGGCTAAATTTAAATGATTTATTTATTTATATTGACTAGTGCTGGTATAGGGAGAGGTCAAAAATAAAAACCTGACTAGGAGTCTACTCCTCAATCCCACTATGGTTTCAAATTTCCATTCACTAAATTCCGGAAACAATCAAGCACTGTATAGATCTTAGAAAAAAAAAAAAAAACACATGAAACATTGACACAAACATACAAAACACATATATATTAAATTTATGGTTATTGTACTGGGAGGGCTTTTTAGTCTTTATTTTAGTTTGATGGTATAGGGAGAGACTTAGGGCTGGTTCACGCCACAAAAAAGTTCTCCAGATATGTTATGAATTCATTTCTGCATGAGCGTATTTGACCTGTTTCAGTGTGTTTTTGATGCATTTCCAGATGCATTCGAGATGCTTTTTTTCTTCTTTTTTTCCTGTTTTTTTTTTTTCACTATGCTGGGGTCTGTTTTTTTTTATGCGTTTCCAATGCTTTTGAGTGCATTCTGGTGTGGTTTTGATGCATTTTACCACATTCCAGTACAGTCCAGTGCAGGAAAAATGCAGCATGTTCTATTTTTTTTCTGGAACTGCATTGCCCTGGAACTGACCACATTGGTGTGAACTATGCCATTGTAAACCATATAACCTACTTTCCATGCGTTTTTGATGCAGAAAAAAAATGCACTGGACTGCATGTGATGTGAACTGGCCCTCAGCCCATGTTCACACTGCTGTCACATGTCATGCGATTTGGCAGGTCAAATCACATGACAAGTCACACCCTATTGTCGGCAATAGAACTGTTCAATCCAGTGCGATGTCGACTTTGCAGTGCCACACTAATTTGAAAAAGTAGTTCCTGCACTACTTTTGGTGATTTCAGGTGTGACTTGGATAGACATCTGTGCATGAAGTCGCACAGATGTCAGCCAAGTCACATTTGAAGTCTAATCGGCATGCAGCTTTGAAGTTAAGCCCACAAGTGCTTTTTTTACCACTATTATTCCTTTATACTGGATAAAAAAGAGAAGTTGCGCTAATAACAAATGAGTGTTGACCAGGAATGTCACAATCAAGTGAAAACAATACAGAAAATGAATAAACAATTTTTTCAAAAATTGCTTACAATAAAGTTTTTAGATAAATACAAAATATATAAATCAGACCAAAGTGAGGGACAATTATTGTGAATAGATTTGAAAAGTCCCAGATTAGAGGTTCGCTATTAGTAGTCCTCAAAAAAAGGGGCAAGGTGTATTGGTGTACAGTAGACTAAATCCTTCCAAGAAGATTCGGAGGTGATAGAAGTGTTTTCAGCAAATCAATAACACAGCCTTCCAAGTGATATGCTTACCAGAAATAAGCAACAATTCCGCAGTTGGCTTATACCCAGCCTGGGCCTTTAGATGGTTCAGGAACGCGGAACATAAGATACTCGAGAGTGGCGTATGCCCCCAGTGGTTATTACCCAGAAGAAAAAAGGGGAGCAGACATAGCGTAATATTGTCAAAAATATGAAAAAAAGAGCTATATATAAATATACATATAACACTTTTCTACACAAAAATAAAGGGACATTAATTTAGAACACCCAGTGTGAAAAAACAAAATTAAAAAAATGAAAAGTTAAAGTGTGTTCAAAGTAGGAAACTCCTCCACCATTTGAATATTGCGCTTACCAGAACACAACAGAAAACAAACGACTGGCATTTATCCCAGCAAGAAGAAGTATCAAACACATACACCAGTGATCCAAAAAGCAAAACGACTGACACGTGTCCCGTCACCACACAGAGGGGCTCCTTACCAGAGACTACCGATAATCAATGCATATAGTTTCCCAGATAAAATAGGCCAGTAGTTGGTAGCAAAAGGTCCTGGTCCACTTCAAAGATCGGTACTCAGTCTCCTAAGCTCAGCGGCTCATAATTTACCCAAAGGGAGAGAAAGCAGCAGACCATGGTGGAGTACGTTTGACAAGTTTATTGTAAAAAAATTTAAAGGTTACACTTACATAAAAGAAGATCGGTACCCATTGAAAACGTCAGCCTATGACGAAACGCGTCTGGGACGTACGTGCTGACGTCACCACGCCATTGAGGACGGGTTTTTCTGTTTATGTTGCCGGCCGGCTTCTATTTCATGCCTGAAACGATCTTCTTTTATGTAAGTGTAACCTTTAAATTTTTTTACAATAAACTTGTCAAACGTACTCCACCATGGTCTGCTGCTTTCTCTCCCTTTGGGTAAATTATGAGCCGCTGAGCTTAGGAGACTGAGTACCGATCTTTGAAGTGGACCAGGACCTTTTGCTACCAACTACTGGCCTATTTTATCTGGGAAACTATATGCATTGATTATCGGTAGTCTCTGGTAAGGAGCCCCTCTGTGTGTGGTGACGGGACACGTGTCAGTCGTTTTGCTTTTTGGATCACTGGTGTATGTGTTTGATACTTCTTCTTGCTGGGATAAATGCCAGTCGTTTGTTTTCTGTTGTGTTCTGGTAAGCGCAATATTCAAATGGTGGAGGAGTTTCCTACTTTGAACACACTTTAACTTTTCATTTTTTTAATTTTGTTTTTTCACACTGGGTGTTCTAAATCAGGGACAATTGGAAGCTATGCAAATCCCATTCACATATAACACAACCTCTAATAACAACGGCAACTTGACTACACAGGAACATCATTAACTTGCAGGCAAGCTCCATTTGCCAAAATGAAATTTTACTTTTAGCAGGATATCTGCAAAAAAAACACTACACTACTTCTCACTTTTTAATTTATTTCCATAAAAATAAGTTGTCAGTGTAATATTTAGATCTGCCTGTAGGTGGAGACAAACATACATTACCTAAAATGCATAGTTCTTTTAAATTGCATTGCTAAATTTTAATTAAATGAACCTGAAGGAAATTGCTATTAGGTAGTGTTTTTTTTTTGTTGTTTTTTTTATAATAGACTTTGTTTGTCCCTTCGGCCAACAAAACAAACTCACCTGTATGTTAGCAATTGTTTACATACACTGGCTGAGCATGCAAATCAAATGGTCCTTAAGGCATCTGTAAGGTGCTAAAGAGTCGAGTCAAGAGCCTAAGATGAAAAAAATAATAATAATGTAAAAATATAATTAAAATGGCAATAATATAATTAAAAAAAACAAAGTGTTTGTAATATATATATATATATATATATATATATATATATATAGACCATTAATTAATACACAAAAATTGTGAAATAATCCAACATGATCCAAAAAGATAATATAGTCAAAATAAATAATGTTATATATATATAAAAAAAACTAAAGATGAATATATATATATATATATATATATATATATATATATATATATATATTATATATATATATATATATATATATATATATATATATATATATATTCATCTTTAGTTTTTTTAATTGGAGGCTAATTCGTGTCATTGCAACACCTTGGTTTTTGGACAACGTATGTGTTAAGGGTTAACATTTTATCCCCACCCCTTTTCTGAACCTGTGGGGCAATTATTTATTGAACTGTTCTCTTTGTACAATTTGTTATGGCTAAAGCTCACCAGGGCTAAAATTTGTCAGTGTTTGTGCATTCAATTTTCCCCTACCTTGATGGATCTGAAAAAAAAAGTAGATTTTATGCATATGACATGCTAAGGTTAATTTACTTAAACTGGAGAGTGCAAAATCTTGTTGCACTCTCTGGTCTTGGTAAATCAACCTTACCGCGTTGTTGGTCTTTTGTTTGAAGATTGTTTTTGCAGTACATGAGGCTGTGGTCTGAGCACAGGTATGGTCAATTCAGCAAAAACATAAGGTGGAAGGGTTGTAGCTTAACATAAGCACATAACATAGCGTAACTTGTATACAGTAAAAACAATAAAAAGAAAAATATAAAACAGTTAAAACTGAACCAAAACTGTTACTGAATGGCGATAAGTGTCGTTGAGGAAAGCAGGAATAGAAACAATTTGAAATATTTGATGAGATATTATAACCCAGATGGAGGCACCCTCTTCTGTTTTTTTTGTTTGTTTTTTTATGTTTTATATAAAAAATATAAGAATCATGAGATAAAAGATCAGTTTATGAGAAACAAGGGCATTCAATAATTTAATATCCATTTCATGTTAAAAAAATACCAGTTTTATGAGAGTTTGTGAATAGATAATTTTTGTGGGAAAATAACCTTATGAATAAAAAAAAGAATGCAGTTAAAGGGGTTGTAAAAGTTCATTTTTTTTTTATTTTCTAAATAGGTCCCTTTAAGCTAGTGCATTGTTGGTTCACTTACCTTTTCCTTCGATTTCCCTTCTAAATGTTTTTTTTTTTTTTGTTTTCTTTGTCTGAATTTTTCACTTCCTGTTCCTCCTCAGTAAGCTTTTCTGGCTGACTAAACACCGCTCGGATGATGGTGTGAAGTTTACTGAGGAGAAACAGGAAGTGAGAAATTCAGACAAAGAAAAAAAACATTTACAAGGGAAATCGATGGAAAAGGTAAGTGAACCAACAATGCACTAGCTTAAACCTTTACAACCCTTTAAAGAGGAAGTAAACCCTCTTAACAAAAACGAAAAAAAAAAAAAAAAACCTGCAAGACAAAGGCATAATTAGCTAGTATGCATAGCATACTAGCTAATTATGCATCACTTACCTGAGATCGAAGCCTCGGCATCGGTCCTCTTCTCCCCCTCCGACCGCCGACATCTTCTCCCGGAGTGACTTCCGGGTATCGCGGCTCCTGCGCTGTGATTTGCCGGAGCCGCGATGACGTCACGCGCATGCGCACGAGAATGGCATATAACAACTGAAGCATCGGCATATAGCGCCGTTGCTTCAGTTGTCGCTAGTGCGCATGTGCCGCATGACGTCGGCACATGCAAATACAGGTATATCTCCTAAACCGTGCAGGTTTAGGAGATATCCCTGTTAGCTACAGGTAAGCCTTAATATAGGCTTACCTGTAAGCTAAAGTTGTAAAAGAGGGTTTACTTCCTCTTTAAAATAACTGGTGATGTATCTTTGTGAACTGACCCTGAATGCAAAAGATACCTGAGAAGGCTCATAGCTGACCTAATATGGCGGAGAAACACAAGAGGGCACTAGTTCACCAGTCCAATGCATATGCAATACATTATTTGGTTGAAAGTTCTGTTAGGTATATTGTTTTAATAAATAGCCTGATGTTTTATTATAGCCTGACAAGTAGAAAAGAAACGTGGACTTTTTTTTACAATTGTAGGTAAAAAAGAATGACTTGACCTCCAGAAAATTAACCCCCCCCCCCCTTCATGACCAGGCCAGCTTTTGCAAAACGGCACTGCGTTACTTTAACTGACAATTGCGCTGTCATGCGACACTGTGCCCAAATAACATTTTTGTAATTTTTTTCCCCCACCAATAGAGCTTTCTTTTGGTGGTATTTGATCGATGGTATTGATTGATGGTATTTTTTTTTTTTTTTTTGCACTATATATAAAAAAATGACTGACAATTTTGAAAAAAAACTTTATTTTTTAATTTCTGCTATAAATGATACCCAATAAAAAAAATTAAAAATCAAATATCTTCATCAATTTAGCCAATATGTATTCTGCTACATATTTTTGGTAAAAAAAAACAAAAAAAACAATACGTGTATATTGATTGGTTTGCACAAAAGTTATAGTGTCTACCATCTATGGAATATTTTTTTTTTTTTTTTTTTACTAGCAATGGCGGTGATCAGCAACTTATAGCAGCACTGCGATATTGCGGCAGATAAATCAGCCACCTGACTGACACTTTTAACACTTTTTGGGGACCAGTGACACTAATACAGTGAGCAGTGCTAAAAAATATGCACTGTCACTGTACTAATGACACTGGCTGGGAAGGGGTTAACATCAGGGTCGATCAAATGGTTAACTGTGTGCCTAGGTTGTGCTTACTCACTGTGTGGGAGGTGCTTTGACTAGAGGAAGGCAAAGATCCGTGTTTCTGCTTTGCAGAAATAAAGGATCAATACCTTCCCTTCTGACAGAACGACAATCTGCCTTGTTTACATAGGCAGATTGTTGTTCTGCCTTTGCCATGTGTAATTGGCAGGTGCCTCAGACCCAGAAGTGTCAGATCACGTATTAGGTAAGTGATCTGGCGCAGAGCAGCCACCCCACTGCAGTAAATGTACCCCACAGTGAGTGCACAGAGAAAGAGCAACCTTGGAGCTGTGTATTTCTACAAGTAAACCACATTTTGATCACTATTCAGATGGTGGTGATAAATGGGGAGTACTCAGAATGGTCGGATGTGGGTAGTGGGGTCCCCCAGGGTTCTGAGCTGGGACCAATCCTATTTTATTTATTCATAAACGACCTGGAAGATGGGGTAAACAGTTCAATCTCTGTATTTGCAGACGATACTAAGCTAAGCAGGGCAATAACTTCTCTGCAGGATGTGGAAACCTTGCAAGAAGATCTGAACACATTAATGGGGTGGGCAACTACATGGCAAATGAGGTTTAATGTAGAACATTTTTAAATAATGCATTTGGATGGCAAAAAAAAATGAATGCAATCTATACACTGGGGGGAGAACCTCTGGGGAAATCTAGGATGGAAAAGGACCTGGGGGTCCTAGTAGATGATAGGCTCAGCAATGGCATGCAAGGCCAAGCTGCTGATAACAAAGCAAACAGAATATTGGCATGCATTAAAAAGGGCATAAACTCCAGGAATAAAGCGATAATTCTCCCGCTCTACAAGACTCTGGTCCGGCCACACCTGGAGTATGCTTTCCAGTTCTGGGCACCAGTCCTCAGGAAGGATGTACTGAAAATGGAGTGAGTACAAAGAAGGGCAACAAAGCTAATAAAGGGTCTGGAGGACATTAGTTATGAGGAAAGTTTATGAGCACTGAACTTATTCTCTCTGGAGAAGAGATGCTTGAGATATGATTTCAATTTACAAATACCATACTGGTGACCTCACAATAGGGATAAAACTTTTTTGCGGAAAGGAGTTTAATAAGACACATGGCCACACATTAAAATGAGAAGAAAACTATCATAAACTATGTAGAGGGTTCTTTACTGTAAGAGCGGCAATGATGTGGAATTTGCTTCCATAGGCGGTGGTCTCAGCGGGGAGCATCAATTGTCTTAAAAAACTATTAAATAAGCACCTTAACGACCGCAACGTACAGGGATATACAATGTAATACTGACATATAATCCCACACATAGGTTGGATTTGATAGACTTGTGTCTTTTTTCAACCTCACCTACTATGTAACTATGTAATAGTATATACAAACATGGAAGACATTTGGTTAGTTAAAGCATTGCGTATTAATTGCAATTTTTTTTATAAAGTGCAGTTTTAATCCTTTTTGCATATTGGTGCTTTTGAACGCCTTCAGCCACTTTCAGCCCATTGCTATCTGCACTCATGCACTCCAGTGATGGCAAGTCATTACTCAGCTTGGGCTCTCTTATGCCCCGTACACACGGTCGGAATTTCCGACGGAAAATGTCCTATCGGACCATGTTGTCGGAATTTCCGACGGAAAAAATTTGAGATCCTGCTCTCAAATTTTCCGACAACAAAGTCCGATCGGACTTTTTTCCGATCGTGTGTAGTGAATTCCAACGGACAAAGTGCCACACATGCTCAGATCAAATTACAAGACCAAAGCTATTGGCTACTAGCCTCTTCATAGTTCCGTCGTACACAACGAACGTCACCACGTTCAGGATGATCGGATTTTCCGACAACTTTGTCCGACCGTGTGTCGGACAAAATCCGTCGGAAGAAATCAGACGGATTTTGTGGTCGGAATTTCCGACCGTGTGTACGGGGCATTATGGTGACAACAATGTGAAAAAACATATTTATTATTAAATGTAATACAGTATGGGGTTGATTTACTAAAGGAAAATAGACTGTGCGCTTTGCTTAGTAAATGAGCAGAAGCTCTGCTGACTTCCATCGTCCAATCATGTGCAAGCAAAAATGCTATTTTTTTTTTTTTCCTTGCACGTGATTGGGTATTCTTTGCAAAGTGAAGCTTTACCTCATTTACTAAGCTCTGGAGCAACTACACTTTGCAAAGTGCACAGTCTATTTGCCTTTAGTAAATTAACCCCTTTATATACACTAATGTGCAAAAGTTTTAAGCAGGTGTAAAAAAATGCTGTAAATTAAGAATGCTTTCAGAAATAGTAGTGTTAATAGTTTATTTTTTATCAATTAACAAAATGGAAAGTAAATGAACAGAAGAGAACTCCAAATGAAATCAGTATTTGGTGTGACCACCCTTTGCCTTTAAAACAGTGTCAATTCTTCTAGGTACACTTGCACACAGTTTTTGAAGGAATTCAGCAAGTGTATGCAGGCATCTGCCTGTATTTCTCAGCATTGAGGTCCCATTGATCCTTGCACCAAACTTGCAAGGAACCTCTACCATGCTTCAGCCCCTTGGAGTAAAAAACTGCCTCCTCCTACAGTCAAATATTTCAGTCCAAACACCCGCGGCATGATGTGTCGTTCCACGTTTCCTTGGCCGACCACTGCTTCTATGGTCCTCAGTGTTCCAAGTTACTTTGTGAATCTTGAAAAGAGCTTAAACAGCACATCTTGAAATCCCAGTCTGCTTTGAAACCTTTGCCAGAAAGACCTTGCTGATGCAAAATACTTACACTGGGGATTATTTACTAAAACTTCACTGTGCAAAATCTGGTGCAGCTCTGCATAGAAACCAATCGGCTTCCAGGTTTTATTGTCAAAGCTTAAACGGGTGTTTCACCTTACAATTTTTTTTTTTTTAAAGTCAGCAGCTAAAAAAAAAGTAGCTCCTGACTTTTAATAAGTACACTTACCCTCCCAGGGCGCCCGCGATGTCGGTCGTGGAGGACAAGCTGTCCCTCGGCGATCCGGTTCCAGTGCCGCCATCCTCAGTAAGGGAAACGGCTTCACGTTTCCTACTGCGCATGCGCGAGTCGGCGCGCGGCCTACTGCGCATGCGCGACTCTAATTTGTAAATGGGGAACGCGATGTGTTGTGGGACACAGTTCCCATAACACACCGCGCCCCATTCACCAGAAGACGGAAGAAGAGAAGATCACCGCGGCGCTGGAGGAGGCAGATTAGGACGATCTGCCTAGCAACAGCCATTTCTGGTAAGTAAAAAAAAATATATATTTTTTTTTTTCATTTTAAATGGTTACTAACATTTTTTTTAAGTTTTTGTTTTCAGGGTGTCCCACCACTTTAATTGAACATGCTGAAGTTTGAAGCAGATTGGCTTCCATACACATCTGCACCAGATTCTGAATGCTCCAGCATTAGTAAATCTCCCCAATTGAGTCTTGTTGCTGTACTCAATCTTGCCATGGTGTATGACCTGTGACATGAAACTGTCTTTTACAACCTCACCTTAGTAGCAGAGTTTGGCTGTTCCTCACCCAGTTTTAGGTCTCCTACACAGCTGTTTCTGTTAAAGTGCAACTTTAGCCAGAAAATGTAATCCTGATAGATCACTTCAAGTTGGACCCTTTTGCAGGTAAAACATTAAAAATAAGTGCCTGTGCTTTTTAACCACTTCAAGACCAAGCCTATTTTGACACTTGTTGCCTACAAGTTAAAATCAGTATTTTTTGCTTGAAAATTACTTAGAACCCCATATACATAGAAATATATATTAGCAAAGACCCTAGAGAATAACATGGCGGTTGTTGCAATATTATATGTCACACGGTACTTGCGCAGCGGTCTTTTAAATGCAATTTTTGGGGAAAAAATACACTTTTTTTTATTAAAAAATAATAAAACAGTAAAGTTAGCCCAAGTATTTTGTATATTGTGAAAGATGATGTTACACTGAGTAAATAGATACCTACCATGTTACGCTTTAAAATTGCACGCACTCGCCGAATAGCGACAAACGTCAGTACTTAAAAATCTCCATAGGCGACGTTTAGAGTTACAGAGGAAGCCTTTTGCTAGAATTATTGCTCTCGCTCTAACGATTGTGGCGATACCTCACATGTGTGATTTGAAAACTGTTTACATTTGCGGGCGCGACATACATATGTGTTTTATTTGGTGCAAAGGCTCACGGGGACGGGGCGCTGTAAATTATTACTTTTTCCTTATTTATTTATTATTTATTTAACACTGTCCCTTTAACAAAAAAAAACTGATCACTTTAATTGCTGTCACAAGGAATGTAAACATCCCTTGTGACAATAATAGGCAGTGACAGGTACTCTTTATGGAGGGACAATATTACCTTCCTAGTTATTAATGTTTAAACTCTATGTTTATGATTTTTATATGAGTATATATTATCTGGTATCTCATCTGGTATGATAATCTAATTTATTACTGCTTATCTCCTATATTTACAAGCCAGAGTTCCAAGTGCTTGCAATGCATATTTGGACTGGCCCCTCCCCCGTGCACAAAGTATAAGGCTGCAACTTGTAGTTCCATCATCCAGCTTGAAAAAGGAGCAGGGCTGCCGTGTCATCCGCAGTGCGCATGCTCAGGAAACGCGTCACATGCCAGTGAGCCCTTCCGAACTGCGGCCTGCTGTTTACATCATCGGTGTAACGAGGAAACACAGTGCTCCCCGCATAGAATCGGACCGTCCACTGATGAAACCCTCTCCTTCTCACTCCGTTGGGTCTTACCAGATGCCTTTTTTTAACCTCCTAAATTAGTTGCCTACTGTTTGTGCTCAATATATTTGTTATACTTCTACACCCAGAGGCGCCTCTCCCTTTTTGTCTATTGTAGTGCACTGAAACACAGTTTCTGTTCCCCTATGATGGCAGCCCTGAGTTGTGGATCCTAAACCACCCCCTTATGGTCTGTGGATTTTTTTCTTTCATACTAGACATGTGCAATTCGTTTTGTTTTTTTTCGTTTTTTTTGTTCGTTTTCGTATGAATGAACGAATGATTCGCTAAAAATTTTAACGAATAACGAATCGTTCTAATCGAACGAATCCGATTAACAAATCGTTCTAATCGAACGAATCCGAAAAACAACGAAAATCAGAAAAAAACTAATTAGAAACAACGAATGTACGAATGAAGAAAATCCGAAAAACGAAAACAGGAACAATGAAAATGAACGAAAAAATTTGTACATTCGTAACTTTTTTTTTTTGTTGAATTGGTAATTTTCCGTGTCCCTTACAATGGTGCTGCTTAACGTGCTTCGAATAGGTTGAACGAAAAAAATTCGTACATTCGTAACTTTTTTTTTTTTTTTTTTTCGATTCGTAATTTTCCGTGTCTCTTACAATGGCGCTGCTTAACATGCTTCGAATGGATTGAACGAAAAAATTTGTACATTCGTAACTTTTTGTTTTTTCGAATCGTAATTTTCCGTGTCTCTTACAATGGCATTGCTTAACGTGCTTCGAATGGATTGAACGAAAAAATTCGTACATTCGTAAAAAAATTTTACGATTCGTAATTTTCCGTGTCTCTTAAAATGTAATAATAGCTTACACATTACATAAAATTATGAATTATGCTCTGATTACGAATCTACGAATGTTACAAATGTTACGAATGTACGAATAAATACGAATGCGTCCGAATTTTGAATAAACGAATAAACAAAAATGAAACTAAGGAAAAAACGAATCAACGAAAAAATAACTCTTATGAATGTACGAATCGTTACGAATACGAACACCGACGACTTACGAATTTACGAAACGTTACGAATCAACGGAAACGAAAAAAACGAAACGAAAATAAACAAATTTTTTTCGGAAACGAAAAAAAAAAAACGAAACGAAAATAAACAAATTTTTTTGTTGTGCACATGTCTACTTCATACCATATTGGACATTTTATATATTGTTGTATTTTTCTTGTACCTGCCCCTTCCCACATATTTGCCCCGTTATATATAATAAGACCTGAGGGAAAGTTGGTCTCAGTCACTTGCGCCTGAACTTGTCTATATTGTATGCTGCTGCATACTGATTTCATACTCCTTCATTTTTCTTTTTTTATTGTTTCTTTTATTATCTCATACCCATTCCCCTCTCCTTCCCTTTCACCTCTCCCCCTCTATTTGACTATCATCATCCAGATACTAGTGTATATATCATGGATTTACTTTCCTCTATAGAAAGCCATAAACATACTGTTCTGGAAAACCTGTATTCAGTTTTACCAACTGCTATTTTTTTCCACTGATGCTAAACTCTCAGGCAAGATACGTTTATGTGGGAAATTTAAACAATTAGAGAGAATTGTCCAAACCACGAACCAGCAGTGGTGGGACAGATTCTTTTTGCAGCAATACATTGACACTAAAATCTCACCTAGAGGTTTGAGAGTCTTGAAAGACTGCCCTCCTTTTTTGAACAACAATGACAAAAAGGAATGGGCTGGTATTGCCTAGTTTTGTACTGTTAAGTTGATGGGCATACTTATTTCCCATAGAGGCAATAGTTTCAACAAACTAACCCACCAGGTCAAGTCATTAGTGGAGGAAATGTGTGGCCAAAACACACCTATTCCTCTCTCATGGCTTGAGGTAGTAAAGAAAAATACCAAACATGATGAGGATAATCTCATTGAAATCAAAATGAGTAAGTTCAAATGAGGTTTTTACATGGAATAAAAAATATCACAATACGAATACGACACCTTGGATACAGTGGCGTACCTAGGGTATGGCAGCCATGGCTAGTGCCATGGGCGCCGGGGGGGGGGGGGGGGGCGCAAAAAAGCCGGCCAGCACAAGAAATAAAATTTGACTCCCACCCTTCCTCTTGCGGCCGCCTCCCACACTAATCCAGTCCCTGGTGCCACGACTGGCCTGCTGGAGCGCAGCAAGATACATAAGAGAGTGAGCAGGGAAGCAACAGGTGCCCGGGCGCCCCCCATAACGGCCGATGAGTTGGTTCTGGCCAGAGTGAGCGCCCGGGTAACCTACGTAGCCATAGAGTAACTAGCGGAGGCGGAGCCTAAGGCTCCGCCTACCCTCCTCTGCGCAGCGGCTTTAGTGTCTCTTCTCGGCGGTCTCCCGGGTCTGTGTGACGTGTTGAGAGTGCTGTGACGTCACGTGGTCAGTGAAGAAGAACATGGAGGCTCAGGCTGGAGACCAGGAGAAGAAGAGTGAGACACCAGAGGGAGGAAAAACAATTGGAACCCCCCCCTCCAAGCAGCAGCAGGTACTGTAACTAGTCTTGTACAGCAGCACAGTGTTATCATCATCATGTGCACATCATGTGTACTGTGTAGCAGTAACCAGCAAAGTCATAAAATATATGCTCAATTTGGATTAAATAAATATGCTTAGCTATAGATATAATAAAGTGTAATAAAAGTGATTTGTGCAACAGCAGGTACTACTTGCACAAATCACTTTTATTACACTTTATTTATATCTATTGCTATGCATATTTATTTAATCCATATTGAGCATATATTTGATTGGCTACTTGCTTCTGCTTGGGCCTGACACACACACACACAATTGCACATGATGATGACTTAGACCTCTTTAACACTGAGCCGCCCCGGGCATCAGCGGTAAAGCGGCGCTATTTTTAGCGCCGCTTTACCGTCATTTTAGCAGCGCTAATCAGCCAAAAAAGGGTTAAATCCACCCACAAAATGCCGCTGCAGCAGCGTTTTGCTGGTGGTATGGCGGCGCTGCCCCATTGTTTTTAATGGGCAGGAGCGGTGGAGGAGCGGTGTTTTCCCCGCACCTCCACCGCTACAAAGTAGCTGCTGGCAGGACTTTTTGTGACACCCTGCCAGCGCAGCTCCCCAGTGTGAAAGCACTTGGGCTTTCACACTTGGTTTGCAGATGAGGCTTTTCTCAGGCGCTATGCTAGCGCTATTTTTAGCACTGTAGCGCCTGAAAAACGCCTCCAGTGTGAAAGGGGTCTTAAAGTCATCATGTGCGATTTTGCGTGTGTGCGTGTGATCCTACTCCCTCTCTACCTATGTTCAGTGTCAGAGACGCTGGCGCAGCATTTGGGGTGCTGATGTTATTGCATTTTTGGGTGCTGATGTTATTGCATTTATGGGTGCTGATGTTACCGTATTTATGGGTGCTGATGTTATGTTACCGTATTTATGGGTGCTGATGTTACTGCATTTATGGGTGCTGATGTTATGTTACCGTATTTATGGGTGCTGATGTTACCGCATTTATGGGTGCTGATGTTACCGTATTTATGGGTGCTGATGTTACTGCATTTATGGGTGCTGATGTTATGTTACCGTATTTATGGGTGCTGATGTTACCGTATTTATGGGTGCTGATGTTACCGCATTTATGGGTGCTAATGTTACCGCATTTATGGTGCTGATGTTATGTTACCGTATTTATGGGTGCTGATGTTACCGCATTTATGGGTGCTGATGTTATGTTACCGTATTTATGGGTGCTGATGTTACCGTATTTATGGGTGCTGATGTTACCGCATTTATGGGTGCTAATGTTACCGCATTTATGGTGCTGATGTTATGTTACCGTATTTATGGGTGCTGATGTTACCGCATTTATGGGTGCTGATGTTACCGTATTTATGGGTGCTGATGTTATGTTACCGTATTTATGGGTGCTAATGTTACCGCATTTATGGTGCTGATGTTATGTTACCGTATTTATGGGTGCTGATGTTACCGCATTTATGGGTGCTGATGTTACCGTATTTATGGGTGCTGATGTTATGTTACCGTATTTATGGGTGCTGATGTTACTGCATTTATGGGTGCTGATGTTATTGCATTTATGGGTGCTGATGTTATGTTACCGTATTTATGGGTGCTGATGTTACCGCATTTATGGGTGCTGATGTTATGTTACCGTATTTATGGGTGCTGATGTTACCGCATTTATGGGTGCTGATGTTATGTTACCGCATTTATGGGTGCTGATGTTACCGTATTTATGGGTGCTGATGTTATGTTACCGCATTTATGGGTGCTGATGTTACCGTATTTATGGGTGCTGATGTTATTGCATTTATGGGTGCTGATGTTACCGTATTTATGGGTGCTGATGTTACTGCATTTATGGGGGCTGATGTTATGTTACCGTATTTATGGGTGCTGATGTTATGTTACCGTATTTATGGGTGCTGATGTTACCGCATTTATGGGTGCTGATGTTATGTTACTGTATTTATGGGTGCTGTTGTTACCGTATTTATGGGTGCTGATGTTACTGCATTTATGGGTGCTGATGTTATGTTACCGTATTTATGGGTGCTGATGTTACCGCATTTATGGGTGCTGATGTTATGTTACCGTATTTATGGGTGCTGATGTTACCGCATTTATGGGTGCTGATGTTATGTTACCGCATTTATGGGTGCTGATGTTACCGTATTTATGGGTGCTGATGTTATTGCATTTATGGGTGCTGATGTTACCGTATTTATGGGTGCTGATGTTATTGCATTTATGGGGGCTGATGTTATGTTACCGTATTTATGGGTGCTGATGTTACCGCATTTATGGGTGCTGATGTTATGTTACTGTATTTATGGGTGCTGATGTTATGTTACCGTATTCATGGGTGCTGATGTTATGTTACCGTATTTATGGGTGCTGATGTTACTGCATTTATGGGTGCTGATGTTACTGCATTTATGGGTGCTGATGTTACCGCATTTATGGGTGCTGATGGTACCGCATTTATGGGTGCTGATGTTATCGCATTTATGGGTGCTGATGTTACCGCATTTATGGGTGCTGATGGTACCGCATTTATGGGTGCTGATGTTATGTTACCGCATTTATGGGTGCTGATGTTACCGCATTTATGGGTGCTGATGTTACCGTATTTATGGGTGCTGATGTTATGTTACCGTATTTATGGGTGCTGATGTTATTGCATTTTTGGGTGCTGATGTTATTGCATTTATGGGTGCTGATGTTACCTTATTTATGGGTGCTGATGTTACCGCATTTATGGTGCTGATGTTACTGCATTTATGCGTGCTGATGTTACCACATTTATGCGTGCTGATGTTACTGCATTATTGGGTGCTGGTGAGGCAGCATTTATGGGTGGAGCCAGGGGGGGTGAGACAAAATGAGGTTTCGCCTAGGGTGTCAAAAATCCTCTGTCCTTGTCACACTGCGTCCCTCTCTGTCCTCATCACACTGCGTCCCTCTCTGTCTGTCCCCAGTGACTCTCAATTCAGTGTTAGTGTGTGTCATTGTTTTTGTTTGAGTTACTTTGTGCACCAATGTATTTTAATGAGTGTCAGTGTGCCAGTGGGTTGGCATCATCGGTTATTTTTGTATAAGTGTGTGCTCGCGGGCCATTGTGTGTGTGCCAGTTAGCATGTGTATTTGAGTGTATGGGTCATTGTCAGTGAAAGTGTATGTCTTTGAGTAAATTAATTATATATGTATGTATGTATTTATGTGTATGTGTGTGTATGTATATGTGTGTTCTTCTTTAAAATTACTAAAGAAAAAATTGGAGAGCCCGGCGACAAAATTGGAGAGCACCAGGCCTGACAGCCCACTTCTATCAATCTTCAGGTGTATCGCAAAACCATGAAACCTTTCTTGATGAAGAAGAAGGAAAGTGGAGCTGAAGGACGGAAGAGGCGAAAGTTGGAGGCGGAGGAAGCCAAAAAGTCAAGCAAGTTCTTCATGACCTTCTTTGAAAAGCCTGGAACAAGTTGTTCAACACCTTCCATGGAGTCCCCTGCACCTGCTACAGGTTTATTAGAATCTGAAGCTGGATCAAGCACAAATGCATCACAAGCCGAGGAGGAAGTCAAGTCAGATAAATCTGATTATGAAGAGATCAGAAGTGAGGAGGCCAGAGAGAACTTGAACATGACAGGAATGGAAGACGATGGTGGCGGCGATGCTGTGTTTATTGATGAGACTAAACCTGACGATGCTGAACCTGGTGAAATGGATGGTGTTGAAGAGCCTCAAACTGTCTTACCAGAAGTTATTAAACAGCATGACATTGGACTTCTGAAGTTCGACAAGGAATCTGGAAAAGCAATTCTGTCTGACGCATTGAGAACAAACATAATAAAGCTGGGTTCAAAGTATTTCCAGAACAGTGAGGGGCCTTTCCTACCAACAAATAACCGCTCAATGAACAAAACTTGGTTCAAGAGGAAATTGGGAAATGGTCGTGGTGAGGAAGTGTCTCGCTCTTGGCTGGTCTATTCCCCTTTTAAAAAGTCTGCATTTTGTATCTGTTGTCTTCTCTATTCTCGGTCAGACCATCAATCCTCATTGGAGCAGGAAAGTGGATTCCTCCAATGGAAAGCACCTGAAAGGATTAGTGTTCATGAAAATGCTAAGAATCATCGGGAGTGCTTTACACAGTGGAAAGAAATGGAAAGAAACTTAGCTGAAAACAGAGGAGTTATTGACGTGGAACTTCAGTCACAGATTGAGAAGGAAAAGCAGAAGTGGCGTGATATCTTGAGGAGAATCCTTCATTGCATAAAATTCCTTGCGACTCAGAACCTGGCTTTGCGAGGACATAGGGAGTCACTTCAGCTGGATGATGACTCCAATGTGGGAAATTTCCTTGGCTTACTGAAACTACTGGCCATCTTTGACCCTGTCATGAAAGAACACCTCAGTCATGTGGAAAGTCATCCTGGATCCACGTCTTATCTTTCACCAGGTGTTCAGAATGAATTCATTCACATGATGGCATCTACTGTTCGCCAGAGTTTACTGAGAAGCATTCGTAAGGCCAAGTACTATGGTCTCATGTTTGACTCAACTCCTGATCAGGCACATCGTGAGCAGATGTCAGAAGTAGTGAGGTACATAGAAGTGGATTTTGAGAGGAAAACTGTCCGTGTTAGAGAGTCCTTTCTTGGATTCATACAGGTAAGCCAGAAGGATGCTGAGAGCTTGGTTGAAGACATCTTGAAACAGCTAGAGAAGGACGGAATGGAGCTACAAGATTGTCGGTCACAGTGCTATGACAACGCTGCTGTGATGGCTGGACACAAAAGTGGTGTTCATCAAAGAATAAGTGAGAAAAACAACCTGGCAGTGTTTGTGAATTGCAACAATCACTCTCTCAACTTGGTGGGTGTACATGCAGCCAAGCAGGATACAATGATGGTCACGTTTTTTGGCACCATCGAAGCTCTGTATGTGTTCTTCTCTCGCTCAACACAGCGCTGGGAAAAACTCAAAAACGCTGTGCCTGTGGTTCTTAAGTCAGAGTCCGAAACAAGGTGGAGTGCAAGGACAGAAGCAGTGAAGCCCATCAACAACTACTTTGAGGAGATAGTTCAAGTTCTCCAGGATATGACAGACAATGAAAATGAGACCAGTGAGACAAGAAGTGATGCAAGACAGCTGTATAACCGCATGTTGAGTTACGATTTTCTGACTTTGCTGGGATTTTGGAACAAAGTGCTCATTTGCATTGACCGTGTTCAAAAGAGGCTGCAGGATCCTAGCATGAACTTCCATGATGCTGCCCTGGATTTGAAAGCCCTCCGAGATCATTTTGATGATGACAGAGAAGTGTTAGTCAGTGAGTCGCTCGAAGAAGGATTCAGTCTCTGCCAAGACTGGAATATTGAAATTGAAAGACGTCAGCGACGAAAGAAACGAATGCCTGGTGAGAACTCAAGAGATGCTGGGTTATCAGCCAAGGAGGAGATGGAAAGAGTCATGAAGGGAACACTCGACCGTCTTCACAGAGAAATGGATGAAAGGTTCACCCGTTTGCATGACACTGACGCCAAGTTTGGGTTCCTTCTCGATGTCGAGGGACTGTGTTACCGCGCCTACAATAACGACCTAAAAAATAAGTGTGAACATTTGGGCGAATTCTACAGCTCTGATGTTGATGGACAGCAGCTATATGAAGAAATTTTGGATTGCAGAATGTTGCTATTAAGTCGGGCCAACATGAAAATATCAAGACCTAAAGAGCTTCTCGAATTTATTGTTCAGTATGGAGATGAGAGTGTCTTCCCCAATCTTCGCATTGCTATTCAGATAATGCTAACTATTGCAGTTTCCATCGCCAGCTGTGAGAGATCGTTTAGCAAATTAAAACTAATACTTTCGTATTTGAGAGCCTCCATGGGTCAAGAAAGACTCTGTGATCTTGCTCTGCTCAGTGTAGAAAGAGAAGAAACTGAAAAAACTGACTTTGAGCACATCATAGACCAGTTTGCATCAGTGAAAGCGAGGAAGGTGCAATTGTAATTTTTATGTACTGCCAATCCATAATTTGTTAATTGGAAGATTAAAGAGTTTGACTTGTAGTTTTGTTAGCTGTTTTTTTTTGTTAAGGTTATCTGAAAGATGGGTTTCAAATGTTTTGACAGGGGCGCAGTTTCAGTTCTTGCCATAGGCGCCATTTTCACTAGATACGCCTCTGCTTGGATACCCCCAGTATTTAATAATACCCAGCAGCCCTCTCCCCCTACCCCTTCAGCTAGTCATCCACTTCCTGTTACTCATCCCCCCCACCTCCATTGATGAGTTCTCATCCCTTTAGTCTAAGTACCTCTGGCAGACACAAGTGAGAAGATTGATCCCATTCAGTCACCAGAAACTTTACAAATTACACCACCAATACAAAAAATAATAGTAATAATCGTGACAAAAATAAAAATCATCACATGATCAATAAGAGCGGTGAGTTACTCTCCGTTCCATTGCCCAATTTGGCTGACTGTACTGGAAATATACAAAACCGTACCCCAAGATTCAGTTCTGTTTACAAAAGTTTTATTTGAAAGTTTGAACATACATTTTTAATGCAATAAAGGAAGTTTCATAAAACAATACAGTGTGGTATATGGATAATACAGTAGAAGAATGATATTAATCATATAAGATTATTGGTAGAGCATTTAATAATATATATAGAAAAGTAAATCAATCCAAAGATTATTTAAACCATGAGAATTATTATTATCTCTTGAAATTTGGAAGTAACGGTATTGCTAGCTGTTGGAAAATTAATCGAGGATGTATTGTACCAGAGAAAAATTATGCTAAGATCCAATAGTTTAATTTTTGATTGAAAATATGCATACTGTCATGAAGGGTGTGGTGGATTCTCTCTGACAGTCTTTTACATTAGGGACGGTGCTCCCATCCTGTCTCCCTACAAATGGGAGCCTACTTACGTATGGCTCTCACTGGACATTAATTCCCTCTATACCTCTATCCCACACAGCTTTGGTCTAATGGCTCTGAAACTTTTTTTGGCCAAAGACCCACTAATCAACGCCCGACAGGCCTCATTTATTTTGGAAGTAACACATTTTTGCTTGATACATAATTATTTCAATTTCAATGGAGATTATTATTTGCAGAAACAGGGCACTGCGAGGTGGGCAAATTTTGCCCCATCGTACGCGAACTTGGCTATGGGTTTCTGGGAGTCCAATCACATTCTTCATATTAATTCCTTTTTGGCCCATATCGTCTTTTTTGGGACATAAATAGACAATATAATTGTAAATTGGGATTGTAAATCTCATTAGCCAATTTGTTGAATATTGCAACAGCAACACTTATGGTCTATCATTTACTTTTGTTTCAGATCCCACCTCTCTGGCCTTCCTGGATCTAGAGTTAGGCCATGATGGCGATACCACCTGTGCCAAAAAATTATGTCAAACCCACTGCTGGCAACTCCTATTTACATTATAGGAGTTGCCACTACCCTAAATGAATCCAGAACATACCAAAAGGGCAATTTTGTCGATTACGACAAAATTGCACAAAAGAGACTGATTATGTGGAATTAAGCATGAATCTTAAAAATAAATTTCTAGATAAAGATTATCCTGAAGCTCTTGTGAATCAAGCCTATGAAACCTACTTGGAAGGTAAACACTCCAAACCCACCCCCGAATCTGGCAACCATTCCACCAGATTTATCACCACATTCCATTCCCAATATAAAAAAATGGAGAACATATTATCCAATCATTGGAATATTCTGTTAGACCTGCACCTAAAAAACATTCTCCCTGTACATCCTAGGGTCACATATCAAAAAGCGCTGAATCTTAAAAACAAAGCTGCCCCCAGCAAATTCAAATCTACCATCACTACACCATCTGCGCTGGTACTTATTCCATTGGCGGGCATGTACCAATGTCATAAGGCACTGTGCAAAACTTGTAAATTCATACAACATGGCCAGAAGTCCTTTTGTACTAAAGGTAAAAAATATCATCTGAAAGACTTCTACAATTTCTCATCCAAATTTGTGGTTTACAGTCTCACCTGCCCCTGTGGCCTGATCTATGTGGGCTGAACCATTCGACCTTTGAGGCAGAGGTTCGCTGAGCATAGACGATTCATTGAGGCGAGTGAGGACCCACACAGTGTCCCACAACATTTTGCTATGTCCATCACAAGTCCACCAAGGGACTTCAAGTATGGGTCATTGAGCAGATACCCAGATCCCTCCCTGCAGCGGAATGGTTCAAAAAATTGTGTACGAGAGAAACATACTGGATATATTGTCTGGATGTTCTTTCGCCAGGAGGCATAAATGAAGGGGTCGAGATTGCCACTGTCCTCTAGCATGGGCAACATATGCATCTGTATGTATGTATACATGTATATATATTAGGCATATATATATATATATATATATATATATATATATATATATAATATGTAATATGTATATGTATGTATGTGTATATTTTTGGCTCTTTTTTTTTTTCTGTAACTGTAAGTTTTATTATTGTGTAAAGGTAAACATTCTGTGCTCACCCAATCACCTGATGAATTTCAGGTGATATAGCTGTGATGTGCTCAAAAAACAAACAGTGAGTATTTAATAAATATGATGTGACACTATGTACTCAGACCTAATATCAGTGTACCAACAATTGTGCAGCAATCTAAAAGAATTAATACTTACCATATTTATCGGCGTATAACACGCACTTTTCTCCCCTTAAAATCAGGGGAAAATCAGGGGTGCATGTTATATGCCGATCCCCCGCCGATCCCCCGCCCATGTGAGCCTCTGGGCGTCTTTCAGCCGCCTTTGGCCTTTCTCGGCAGCTTTCGCCCACCTTCAGGTCATTCTCGGCAGCTTTCAGCCATTCTCGGCTGCCTTCGGCCTTTCTAGGCAGCTTTCGGACACCTTCGGCCGCTATCTCAGCCGAAGGTGGCCGAAAGCTGCCGATAAAGGCTGAAGGCGGTCGAAAACTGACGAGAATTTCAGGTGATCTAGCTGTGATGTGCTCAAAAAACAAACAGTGAGTATTTGATAAATATGATGTGACACTATGTACTCAGACCTAAAACCAGTGTACCAACAATTGTGCAGCAATCTAAAAGAATTAATACTTACGGTAATCCATAAACAATACATATAAAACAAAAAAGATGCGCACATTGCAAGTGAATAATCAAGTGATTGAACACTAATTCTAAATTTGGTGAAAAACGTGACCCTTTATATTTATCTCCAAACATAAAACTAAAAAAGGGGGGGGGGGGGTAAAACACAAAAAAAAAAAAACTTTTTTAGTTTTATGTTTGGAGATAAATATAAAAGGTCACGTTTTTCACCAAATTTAGAATTAGATGTTATACTGATTTTTAGTCAGTGTTCAATCACTTGATTATTCACTTGCGATTTGCGCAAGTTTTATTATTCTTTATTGAAGTTTTCCTTTGGTACAAAATTTCATAAAAAATAAAAGAAAAACATGAGAGAGGGAAGATATAAAACATTACAATCAAGATATTTTCTCTAACTACTTATATCTGCACTCCCTTCAGGTTTGGTCTTTCTTTTGGGGGTGGCAGGCATTTGTGAGTATTGGTGACAATTAGTCTAGGTCTAACCATCCCCTCCATCCTCCTGCCCCCCCCCCCTTCCTACCCCTCCCCTCTTTATTTTCTTTTCCTCTTTCTCCCCCCCCTAGTTTTTAATGTTTAAACTCTATGTTTATGATTTTTATATGTGTATATATTATGCTGCTTATCTGGTATGATAATCACATTTATTACTGCTTATCAACTATATATACGAGCCAGAGACATTTTGGCATTTTTATAGATTTTTATTGATTTCTAAGTGCTTGCAATGCATATTTGGACTGGACCCTCCCCCGTGCACATTGTATAAGGCTGGCCCTTGTAGTTCCATAATCCAGCTTGATAAAGGAGCGCGGCTCAGGAAACGCGTTGCATGCCAATGACGTCATCCATCCTCGCCTCTGTACCACCAGCGTTCCAGGCCTAGTTTTGAGCCCTTCCCCACCGCGGCTGTTTACATCAGCGGTGAACAAGTAAACACAGCGCTCCCCACGCAGGATTGGACCGTCCACTGATGAAACCTTCCCCTTCTCATTCTGTTGGGACTTACCAGATGCCTTTTTTAACCTCCTAAATGTGAGTTCCCTGCTGTTTGTGCTCAATAAATTTGTTATACTTTTACACCCAGAGGCGTCTCTCCCTTTTTGTCTATTACAATCACTTTAAAGGAATACTATTGGTTAGTTTTCAATAATAAAAAAAGAAAAACAAACATACATGTCATACTTACCTCCACTGTGCAGTTTGTTTTGCACAGAGTGGCCCCGAACGTCCTATTCTGGTGTCCTATGGCGGCTCTCGTGGCTCCTCCCCACAAGAGCTAACACCCTCTGGGAAGCTCTCTCCCGAGGGGGTTACCTTGCGGGCGCGCTCCCGTGTGATACACTCGGTGGCTATAGCCACCAAGTGTATGACTGGGCCCCGCCCCCGGCTTGCCGCATCATCGATTTGATTGACAGCAGCGGGAGCCAATGGCTGCACTGCTATCAATCATCCAATGAAGAGCCAATTGGGGCTCATTGAAAGCAACGTGGGATCGCGCTGAAGGAGATCCAGGGTCTCAGGTAAGTAAAACGTGGGCTTGGGGGGTGACTGCAAGGTGTTTTTTCACCTTAATGCATAGGATGCAAAAACACAAAGCTTTACAACCCCTTAAAGAACTCTGTTTCAACCTACATATGAAATTTATGATTATTAGCACCTACTTGCTATAATTATTAATCATACACCTGACACTAATCCTACAACATCCCTAACTTTGTGCAAGTGTACAAAGTATGCAAGTGTAGGAATTGATGTTGGTTTGAAGCCAAAAGGACCGGCCCACAAGACTACATTCTAGTGGATAAACGATTTTTAGTATATGATGTAGAAAATGAATTTGTACCCAACATCAGATTTTTGTGTGGATACAAAATAGGTCAATAGGCATGAAGTGCAAGTTGCAGCTGTTTTCTTTTTTATTGCTTGTAGTCTGGGAACTAAGGAGCTTAACATTCAAAGGATTTAAAACAACTTTTGAAATTATATTAACATGTGAAGGCTTACATAAGATGTTTTTTTTAATTGGGTTTAGAAGTACTTCAGTACTTTAAAATATAGAAAGCCATATGTAGAGAGACAATTTTTTTCACTTTTGAGAGGGTAGGAAATAGTTTAAAACCCTGTCAGCTTTTTTTTACATCTATTTACTATTGAGAAGATTTCATTCAGGCATGGTTCATACTAGAGCCACTTCTGTACTTGAGTCGCACAGAACCTCATGACAATGGAAATCTTATTGTTTGCAATGGTGCCCATTCTAATCAATGTGACTCAGAACAGTGCAATTTTGGAAAAGGTTCCTGTACTTCTTTGGTACAAATTACAGTGTTAGTTGGCCGCATAGAAAATGCAAAGTTGCATTAAAGTTGCATCACATGATCGCACTGTAAATTACATCGAAGTCACATCGAAGTAGTGTGAACCAAGCCCTAAAGTGCATGTAACCCTAAAAAAATTACTTTATTGTAATCTATTCCTCAATCCCAGTAAACACGTACAGTACATTGCAGCCTTTATATTGACTTTAACTGATAGTATGCACTAAATACCTGGTGATCCTGCCACAGTTTTTCTCATTACCCGGTTTCTTGAGCTGTTCTGATCAAACTAATTATGACTGCAAACACATGGTAGCATAATCAGATTGTATGCCTTGTTTACTTTATAAGAACTACAGGACACCGTACCTACACACAATGTGCCTAAAGTCCCATTGTTCATCTGTGATATCACACGCCCCCTGCTCAGTCCTGTTGGACGTTATACTGTCAATACATGCATGCGGTGGCGGTGCATCCTTAAGGGCATTCGGGCGCCGCCCCCTCTCGCACCAATAGATAGATTCATGCATTGAATGTTGCTACCCTCTATACAGGCACCCGGCCTCTTTTCGAGCACCGGGCGCATGAATTACAGTGGGGGGTGGTGTTTATGAAGCACCTGATTAGAGCCATAGGCTCTAATAGGCATCAATAAAGGTGACCTGCGAGTGCCATGCTTGGCGCTCGCAGGTCACTCAGCTGTGTTAGGAAAGTGAATATTCATTGCTAACATTCATTCATTCATACATTCATTCCTAACACTAAACTGACTCTCCTCCAATCAGGTGCCCAGATCTCTTACCCGTCACCTGATTGGCTGAAACAACAGGCTCTGTGATTGGATGCCAGGCATCCAATCATAGCAGAGGAGGGGAAGAGAGGACGGGAGAAGACATCGAGGAGCTGTCCCACCGACAGGGTAAGTGCAGATGGCGGGTGGGGGGCACACTGGCAGCATTTGATGGCACAGTGGGAGAATTTGATATGACACCGTGGGAGCATTTGATATGGTACAGTGGGAGCATTTGATATGGCACAGTGGCTGCGTTTGATGGCACAGTGGCTGCGTTTGATTGCACACTGGCTGCGTTTGTTGACACAGTGGCTGTGTTTGATGGGCACAGTGGCTGCATTTGATGGGCACAGTGGCTGCGTTTGATGGTACAGTGGCTGCTTTTGATGGTACAGTGGCAGCAATTGATGAGCACCAGCTCCCACTGCATGCAAGGACGTTATGCAGAGAGCAAACCTCTGCTGAGCTTGGGTGACCTTACCTGTAAAACTCTACCTTCAGCATCTGGAAGATGTGAGTCTCTCTCTGCATAAGGTCTTTTAGTTTCGGTGATAACTCAAAAAAAAAAAGAAGGGGTTCTAACTTTTCACCACTCTATTCAAAAGGTAAAATAACATTTTGACTTCAGCTACACTTTACGTTTGTTAGGAAACAATTAGATAGTACAATCGATCCACTAAAGTATTTTGCACAGAAATCATTTTTAATATTTAACCAGTTCCTGCCCATAGGGAACAGTGCTTAAAGTGAAGGCCACCCTAAAAAAAAGAGCATTATTATTCTTAAAAAAATAAACATTTGAAAAAAAATAATCTGCCTCCTTCCTACTCCGCGGTGATCTTTGGTCTTCTTCGGTCTTCTCGCCTTTGTCTTCTGGGTAATGGGGCACGCTGTGTTCTGGGAACTGTGTGTTCCCTAACACAGCGCGTCCCATTCACAAAGCGCAGCGCGACTCGCGCATGCGCAGTAGGAAACGGGCAGTGAAGCCGCAAGGCTCCACTGCCTGTTTCCCTTAGTGAGGATGGCAGCGCTGGGACCGGAGCGCCGAGGAACATGTCGGCTTCGGCGGCTTGCCCTAGGTGCCCTGGAAAAGGTAAGTGTACTTATTAAAAGTCAGCAGCTATGTTTTTTTAGCTGCAGACTTTAAAAAAAAAATATTTTTACAGATGAAATACCGCTTTAACAGTGAAAACCAGTGCCCTGAACTTCAGTACAGCCTCATCAGTGGGCCTCATCAGTGCAGCTTATGAGTGCACATCAGTGTTGCCGTATTAATGCCGCCTCTTCAGTGGAGCTTCATCAGTGCCCATCAGTGCAGCCACATCAGTGTAGCTTATCAGTGCCGCCTCATGAGTGCCCATCAATGCTGTCTCATCAGTGAAGCTTTATCAGTGCACATTAGTGCAGCTTTATGAGTGCACCTCAATGCAGCCTCATCAGTGCACATCAGTGCATGCAGCTTCATTAGCGCAAATCAGTGCACCCTTATCAGCGCAGCCTCATCAGCACCCATCAGTGCTGCCTCACAACTATTACATCAGCTTGCCCCCTTTCCACAGTCTTTACCAGAAGCAAACACTAGCATGTGGCACAGTGAGAACTAATAGGAAGGGCTTCCGCAATGGCTGGTGAATACAAAACTACAAAAACAGTAGACGGTGAGTTTGCAGCGCGAAGAAGTGTTGGCTATGAAGTGGAGGGACAAATGAGACATACCTCAATCCACAACGACACCTCCATGGAAATCAACGAAAGGAATGGCCCTGGAAGGAAAGGAAGTCCTGAATCCTGAAAACTAGAATTTGTTAATGGAGGGAATCAATTATAACAATCAGATGGTACCATCTAGCAGCAAGAAGATTCCACCACAAGTCTCCATTTACTACTTTAATTTGGCAATGTTAAGTTATCTATAGTAAATCCACTGAAGGGCTTGGAATCTTTCACAGATATCAGGAGGAAATTGTCACTGCCCTTGTGTACCAGGAAGAGAAATCCCACATTCACATTTAGCTTTTTCTTATGATCATGTGTGATGTTGGATGGATTTTGTGAGCTGTAAGATACTTGGTTTGATTTTTTGCTGCTATATACGTGTTTCTTCTTGTTATTCATTGATGTTAAATGTTTACTAATATTTTATATATATGTTTTTCAGATCTTTAACTCTTATTGCTTGAATTGAATCCCTGAGGAAGGGCATTAGCCAGAAACATTGGGTCAAGCTTCAAAAAGAGTTGCTTTATATGTATTTACATTCCATCCATTACCTATTTGTAAATTGCAACGATCATTCTTTATCTTTTAATGTTTGTATATTTGTGTTATAATAAGGGTACTTATTTATTTTAATATAGTTTTTTGAGTTTCTAGTCACTATTTAAAGTCCCACCTTCTTGAGGAGAAAAGGAAAGAAAAACCAAAAAAAGAAGAAAGAAAAGAAAAAGAGAAAAAAGGAAGAAAAAAAAAAAAGAAGAAACAAAAGGGGGGGAGGACCCTGCCTCATAGAGGCTAGCAATCCAGTCCCTCTCTCTTCTAATTCTGGTCATATAAAACCTAAAAAAAAAGAAGAAACAAAAGGGGGGGAGGACCCTGCCTCATAGAGGCTAGCAATCCAGTCCCTCTCTCTTCTAATTCTGGTCATATAAAACCTAAGTGTAATTCCTATTAAATTCGTGCATTTTGACATAAGTACATAATAATCCTAACATCGCTAGTGCCAGTGAAATTGCGATCAGGTGTAAAAACAATAAACCACACAGGCCCTTGAGACAATGGACCATCTTAAATAGATCATTTCCCCTAGATGTGTATCTCACCCAAATCCTTAGTATTATTGTAGTTCGAGATTTTTAGCAGTATAGTCCTGGGGCGGTCCCCCCACTCACCCCCCCTCCCCAAACCAGGCCTCTAGGAACTTTATTAGATTAGGACGCTCCCTCGTGACATATTTAACGTGCTTAGGTGCTCCCTGTGCTTGACTTGTGCCCCCCCCCCACAATCCCTGGTAGTCCCGCCAGGTCCCTTGGTTGCAGATTTTTTAGTGGTGGAGGGGGTGGATGCATTAGGTGCCATTGCACCCTGGCTTTTTCTGTCTATCATCGGGTTTTTTTATGGTCCTTGCCCTGCAAAGTAGGTTGGTTAGATGATTGTAGCAGATTCTGTTTTTTTGGGGAAGGTGGAGCTGTTGGGGAATGTGCAAATTTTTCCAATTTTGTCGCTGCGGCAGCTGCGACCTGATTATTTCTGTCCTTGGCTGCTCGTGTGTTTTGGGGAGCTTCTGCAAGCGAGGGCTCCTCTGGTGCTCTTTTCCTTGACATCTTTTCCCCTTCCCTTTCCTCCCCCCCCCCACTCTATCCCTGGAATCCTCACAGGGAGAGAAGTCTTCCTTGAGGGACCTCACGGGTAAAGGGCTTGGCTCTGGGTGATATGCTTACTCCAGACTCTAAGTGGAATAAGAAAAAAAAAACCCCAAAAAAAAAAAAAGGGAGAAATAGGAACAAATGGCAACAGGAGAGCAGCAAAAGCCCCTTTCTCTTTATTTCTCCTCTTCCTCTAAGACGGTATAGATATATAAATATTATTGATGCATGGCCTTGGGATATAGTTCCATCAAGAGGGGGTTGCCGCTAAGAGGGGGAGAAAGAGGGGGGGGGAAAAACAAGGCCGGGGCAAGAAAAAGCCAAGAGTAGATAAGGACAAGGTAGCCCAGGTTGTTTGGGGTTAATGTAATAGATAGTCCAGGGTGTTCCACAGATCCTAAGCCCCTTGCTAAATGGATTGTTAGCAGAGTATCAGCGCAGCATTAACGCGGTGTCACAATTTACTTTGCGGGGTTGGCACAGTACAGTCATTTAAAGGCATTCAAAGAGGAAGTAGGAAGACAAGTAACTCACCAACCCCCTCCTATCTGCTCCACACGCTGGGGCTTGGCGCCGCTGTAACTTTCCTCGTTGGGGCTCCACTCTAGTGAGTTGGTACATTCGCCAGACTCGTTGCAGGCTTAGTGCTGGTCTCGGTGGTGGCTGAGCAGCTAGGGCATCCTGAGCTGAGGCACCAGTCGGTCGGGCGTCTAAGATGCTCCGGTGCAGTAAGAGGTCAGCAGGTCTTCGGATCTCACGCCGTCGCCCTGTCCTCCACCGTGGGGGGCTCTCTAGGTGCCGATCTGCTGCTCTCCGTCCACCCCCCCGCCAATCCCGGCGGCAGGTAGGAAACACGCAGGGTGTATTGGCGCTAAACGGGAGATGTGAAGGGGGGTTGGGGCCAGATGACATCCGGCTCAACGGAACGTGGTGGACGCCTCAGTCCAGCCCGCTATGCCCAGGCAAAGTCGGCAGGGGAAACCAAGGTGGGGGAGCTCTAGAGGAGAGAGTCAGAGAGAGCCCTCGGCCATCCTCACACGTCCACGGTCACCTCTCTCTCCATACTCCTCGGCCTCTCACATCCGGTCACGCCCCCGAGAAATAATTCTAGTACTAGACCTGTAACCTGTTTCTTTTCTTTCTTCTTTTTTTGGTTTTTCTTTCCTTTTCTCCTCACTCCTTTGGTGCTGTCTAGGAGATGCGCATATGGCTTCACCTTTTGAGTGGGACGGTCCGGAGGGGCCCATATTTCCTTTGATAACTACTCTGGGCAACAAGACTTATACACTTATCAATCCTAAATGCAGTTGAAGAAACTTGAGCTGATCTCTTGGAACGTCCGGGGCCTTGGAGACCCGGCCAAGAGAGACCTGGTCCTGTCCCTTTTGGAGGGCAGGGGGCCGGGCATTTTGTGTCTCCAGGAGACACACCTGGTGCAAGACACAGTGCCCTTGCTCCGTGGGCGGAAGCGGCAGGCCCAGTACCACTCATTGCATTCCTCTTATTCAAGAGGTGTGAGTATCCTTATTGGGAAGGGAATATTATTCTCATGCTACAAGGTTCAAATAGACCCAAAAGGTTGCTATGTTTTTTTACACTGCTCATGGGAAAATAAACCGTACGTCCTCGCAAATATATACGTTCCTCCTCCGTTCAAAATGGAGATTTTATATGAACTTATCGCATTTATAATAGATAAAGCTGGGATCCCGGTATTAGCAGTGGGGGACTATAACCAAGTATTGGACAGTTCAATGGATAGGTTTCCTGCTCCTAAGCAAGTTATAGCCAGGGAGGAGGGCAGGTTGACTCGATTTCTACAAGAAACCGGGCTCATTGAAGCCTGGAGAACACGGCATCCACAGGAGAAGCAATATTCATGCTTTTCAGCCACCTTCTTGACCTTGTCTAGACTCGACATGGCCTTGGTTAATGAGGAAGCTCTACCTCTGATAGCAGCAATAGAATACGGCCCAAAGGGGGTCTCCGACCATTCGCCCCTGATTCTGTCATTGAAGACAGGAAATAAGGTTCACCATAGGGAGTGGAGAATTGACCCAGCGTGGCTGGAACTAATCGAAACCCCTGAAGAAATAAAAATGGCCCTGAAAGAGTTTATCAATATAAATTCAAACACAGCCCCTATTGGGGTAGTCTGGGATTCATTGAAAGCATACCTTAGAGGCCTCCTTATCCAGCAAGTGGCGAGGATTAAAAGAATGACACGAGAGAGGGAGGGGGAAGCTAAAAGGGTTGCAATGATCGCAGAACAGAAATATATCCTTGACCCAAACTCGGAAACGCAAAAGGAATGGTTAGAGAGACAACAAGATTACAAGACAGTCATAAAAAGGATTAGCGACGACAAACGCATACTCCAGAGGCAATTAAATTATGGCGAGGGTGAAAAGGTGGGTCGTATGCTGTCACTATTGGTAAAGATAAATACGTCTCCATCAGTGGTCTCGGCAGTGAGGACCAGGTGCGGAGCGATCTCGACGGATCCGATAACTATCCTGAGAACATTTAGAGATTATTACTCCACCCTATATAAATCACAGATAGACGTAGATAGTGGGGAAAATGCCCCCTTTCTTGAAGGGATAAATTTCCCAACCTTGCCAGAGGTGGAACGGCAACTAATGGATGCCCCAATCACTTTACAAGAGTTAACTGATGCCGTCGCTGGCATGTCAAATTCTAAATCACCCGGCCCGGACGGACTCCCTACGGAGATCTATAAAAGATACGGCAAAATTCTACTTCAGGAACTGCTTAAGTTGCTGGACCAGGTGCAGTCCATGGGGTCCCTTCTAGCTTCAATGACGGAGGCGACCATTGTCGTTATCCCGAAGGAGGGAAAAGACCCCATGGACCCCACCTCATACCGTCCGATTCCCCTATTGTGCACTGATGTAAAGATTCTCGCCAAGGTCTTAGCTGCTCGACTAAACGTGTGTATTCATAATTTGGTTCATCCCGATCAGTCTGGGTTTGTCCCAACAAGGTCAACCAGTACAAATATACGCAGAACTTACCTGAACATACAATTGCCAGTAGACAACAAGGGCCCCAGGGCCATTATGGCCTTGGACGCTGCCAAGGCATTTGATAGCCTAGAATGGGGTTACCTGTTTAAGGTACTGCTCAGATTTGGTTTTGGACCTAACTTTATTAACTGGGTGCGCTTGTTGTACACAAAGCCAACCGCTAAAATAAAGATTAATAATGAACACTCAGAATTTTTTAGGTTGGAAAGAGGAACGAGGCAGGGGTGCCCCTTGTCCCCGCTCCTCTTTGCTTTAGCAATAGAGCCGTTGGCCATTGCTGTTAGAGCCAACGGGGAAATACGCGGGTTTAGGCGAGGGTCAGCGGAAGAAAAGATAGCGTTATTCGCTGACGATATCTTCTTTTACCTAGGAGATGTAGACTCCTCATTAAAAGCAGCCATACAAACAATGGGGGACTTTGGCAGGATCTCAGGACTCTTAATCAACTGGGATAAGACGGCCCTCATGCCGATGGATCCAACCCCAGGTGACATAATTATCGACAACCTTAATTTTAAACCACTTGATAAATTGAAGTATCTAGGGATATGGATAACCCGGGATATAAATGCATTTACTAAGTATAACCTAGATCCGTTATTACTAAAACTTAAAGGCAAGTCTGAGGTGTGGACCCGCCTCCCCCTCTCGGTAGCAGGGAGGTGCAACCTTATCAAAATGATTTGGTTGCCACAAATCCTTTATCTCCTACACAACTCTCCCTTATGGCTGGGACAGAAATGGTTTAGGAAGATGGACTCGCTCTTTAGAGATCTGATTTGGAAGAGAGGACAACCTAGAATTGCCCTCGCTACGCTCCAGCTTCCTCTGGGGGAGGGTGGACTGGCGATTCCGCACCTAGGACGGTATTTTGTTGCATCCCAATTACAGCACCTGGCAGGGAGGGGGGCCACCAGAGATCCGGGTAATAACCTACTGGGAACAGCCAGACTGCGGCTCATTTTTCATGATGTATTTTAGTTTTTTGACTTTTTTTCTTGGTATTAACGTTACCCTCATTCCTTATGCACATAGCTCTACAGTTGTACTTTCACTCATGTCCAGTGGGGGGAGCCTGTAGGCACCATGATGTGATTACTTCCTTTCTCTTCACTCCTCCCAGTCTGACACATGCGCACCTGACATGTCTCTGCGCGCATTCCTGACATTATGCTCACAGAGACACATTTTTTCATTTTGCGCCCTTCGATTGGCTGTAGCGTTGCCACACGATCGTTGGCTGAGCGCTGCGTGAAGTAGCGTGCTATGGGAGTGCACCACAGATACTCGTCATGTCACGTCGGATTCGTCCGTTCACGTGACTCTCTCCACAGTCACGTGATCTTGCTCTATGCAACGATTGGCCAAACAGTCTCTCTGATCGGTCTGGTCCGCTCATGTGACTTTGTTTTTGTCACATGACCATATCCAGCGCACTGATTGGCCATGTTGATATCCGGAAGAGACATTGGGGTTACGTTTAGACTCAGACGCTGCCGTACCATAGGATTTGCGGCGTTTTGGGGTGGCGGTTTTGGCGGCGCACCTTACAGTTGGTTATGCATCTGTACACCTCAATTATTGCGTTTTTCACTGGCCATATGTCATATGCCCTCCCTGAACCATTCATCCAATCAACTTGGCTGTATTTTTGGCGCCAGAAAGCACCATTACTGATTGGTAAGTTTGTGTCCATCTGGTCTGAATATGACCTATCCATACTACTCTTCTTTCCCCATACACTCGGTCTAATATTCCTGGCCATCATTGGGTGGCTTACGGGATTCTGACACTGTAGATTGGTTGATTAATTTTATGGTTAAATTGCCCTAAATGAACCCATTGGCCATTGGTTGGTTTTCAACCAATCCAAATGAGATTAACTCATCATGTGACCACACCACAAGTTGGGCTGTTTCCAATGAGTCTCATTAGTGATATTTAGTACTTGTATATAAGTGCACTGACCTGTTGTTTGCATTGAGCCCCAGTTGAAGTCTGTTTAAGACGAAACGCGTCGGGAGAACCTTGCAAACTATTATCAGTGCGTTTTCATATATCCTTTTTTTGTTTTGCTTTTAAATATTTTTTATTGAAAATTTATTTTGGAAAGCTGAACGCAAAACTTTTAAGCAATAAATCGAGTCCATACCTGGACCTGTTTTACACTATGAGGAGGCCCTCTCTGTTTTCTTTACCCACATACTTCTATCTGGTGTGATGATCCGTGAGCTCTGGTGAGACCCCTTCCTTTTGGTTCCCGTCGATCGATGGAGGGTCGGTGAGTGTCAACTGTCGAGGAGACTCTACTACACACACCTAATTTGTAGAGGCTTCAGCCTTACAAATTTCAAGCTCGTTTGACCCCTCACTATCCGTGAGGAGGTCCACCGGATGTGGTAAGCGTACCCAATCTATTTTTCATACTTCCTTGTTTGCAACTGAATCCGACATCTAGAGGACCCAGTTTCCAAGCAATTTTGTGATACAACCATTTATGCTGTGGACATTATCATTTGGCCTGATTGGCGTTTTGAATAGCTTCCAAGAGACAGTTTCGTTTTGTCCTTTACAGCGTGATATTTTAATAGGAGCATCCATAATTTTTATTTTCATGATTTCAGACATCCTCTAGTCTTGTTTAATATTTTTTATGTTTTCACCGTTATGTATGATGCTATTTCTATGCCCTAACGCACAGACAACCTATTTATCACCAGCTATCACAGTATAGATATATATTGCAATACCATTCATTTATCATATACCAATTATGTTCTGATATATATTGCAATACCATTCATTTATCATATACCTATTACGTTCTGGTTGTTTGCATTGTCCTGTGAGTTAGTAATGACACTCTTATTTTGGTGATTTCGTCCATTTTTACTTGTATAGAATGTCTAGTTTTTGATTTCACTAGTGCACTTCACACATCTACTTTTTGTGGATCTATGAATAATTTATATGATCCATTTTTCAACACTAGCCCCTTCCTTTTGGAGACTTGTGCACTATAGGGGAACAATCATTGTTTCACATTGTACACATGTCCTATGATTGATTTCTCCCACCCTCTTCATGTGCACTTGTTGAAACTTGTTCACATCTTACACGTTTCCTTCACGGCGTGCATGAAGGACTGTCGTCCTTGTTTTCTATATATATTAATTTTTTGAACACTCAAACAGTGGTCTCGATTTCTATGTGCGTGCCCACTTAGAATGTTCTTACATGTTGCATTTTAGCGCCACACTTTTGCACATTTTTCATCTAGTTTACAATTCGTCAGATTGTTGTGTTGGCAGCTCCTAGTTTTACAGGATTGCGCAGCTATTCACCCACACCATCTATTCCTTCACCTTTTGACCTATAGCTGCCGTATTCCTCACTTCCCAAAAACTGAAAATTTTGGTTATATTTTATATTTTTTATGATCATGTTATGTTACCACTTGCTGATACAAGTTTAGCCTGTCACTTTGTATCTTTTCAGATAAACAGAGACTTGCTATTTACATTGTAACACCACAATTGAATAAGAGACCTATCGTAGGTCTTCTTACACTTGAATTGTTCACGGTGTCTCGTCACTGCTGGCTTTTTATTTTTAATTTTTATTTGTTTTTACCACTATGGACGTATTTGAATATAGGACCAACCGAACTGTTAATATAGAGGGAGTTTTCACCTCCACTATGGCTGATTCTGAGATAGGTGGTCTATTCATAAGACTGAAAAATCTTATGGTGTCCGAACTCCATCTTGAATGGGACATTGCGTTCCTTGAACAATATATTAAGGAACGCATGGTCCCTCGTGGGTTAAGATGGAATGTGCACCCTCAACAGGGTGACACAGATCCAGAAAACTGGTTCAAGTATTTCAATGAAGCTGGGCTAGCCCTATTGGGATTCTTGAACGACCGGAAACGGTTAAAAAGAAGCGTCATAGATAAAGAAATTAAAGAAATAAGAGAGAAACTCCAACCTCATAAAACAACTACTGAATACACTACCTTATCAACCAATCTAAAAAATCATCTAGAGAAAGAAGAAAGAGAACAAAAAAATAAAAAACAAAAAAAATATCTTAGGGACAACACTGACTACAAAAATAATTGCGTCTTCAATTGGCAAACAAGAGATCCACAAGTTAATTTCAATGCGGATCAATCCTCCATGGAAGTATCAGATCATTCTGAATACCGACCCTCTGTCCCTACTATTGTTCCCCCATCACAAATTAGAACTGACCAGACTGGTTATGATAATACCAATCGACCAGCACACGCAGCCCTTTTGCCGACTCCACGCAATGCTGGCCCCTATCCAACCAATAATGGAAGAGGGAGAGGCAATAAAAATAGAGGTAGAGCAAAAAAGGAACACACTTCAAATTATGACCATTATGGGTATGACCGTTCCCCCCCACGGGGTGACTATCACCATAATGGCCATTACAATCATTCCACCTACCGAACTCCGGTCCAAACTAGAAATAGATTCTCTCCTCTTAGGGGAGATAGATCCTATGAGACTCATAACTCTCAATATTCCCATGATAATAGGGATTATGGATATTACGACAGATCCCCATATAATTACAATTTGCCACGACCTTCCAACACACCGGGTTTTCACCGCGAACCAGAAAAACACGGTCACATCCCCGAACACAGCGTGGCACCAGAGGGGGGAGGCGGTCCAGGAAAAAGAAAACGCGTTTAAACACCAGTGGGATCTTCAATCTTAGTAAGGTGACCTTGACCGATGCTGAACAATTGGTCATGGACAAAGGACTCAAATTTGTCCCTCCCAAAAAACTTAATAAGTTTTCCACATTTATTGACGTACACAAATTTGTACGCAAAATAAATGTACAGAGGTATATTTTGTCCAACCCCAGAAATCACGTAGTGCCTAATAACTCGGAACACATTACACATTCTGGCCTTGCTAATCCCTCCCTTTTCAATCCTCCTTGCCCCGTGGCTCCTTCTGTTAAAGTGTTCAGAGACCTGGTTTTGAAGGACCTTGAAGCCCTTCCTAACAAGGTCATCCATTCTGACCCCAACATTAAAATTGGTCTTAAATCCTTGTGCGAACGTAAGGATTTGATAATCCGACCCGCGGACAAGGGAGGTGGAATTGTCATTCTAGACAAAGAAGCCTACCATCTTGAAATGACACGCATTTTAAGTGATACGGATACATATCGCCTTTTACCCAAAGACCCTACCCGTGAATACAAACGCATGTTGTCAGACTTAGTGGATACAGGCGCCCAGCTTGGTATTCTTGACAGAAAAGAAAGGAGCTATTTAGTACCAGCTGCACCACGCATTCCTATTATGTACTATTTGCCGAAAGTACACAAAAGCGTGACCCTTCCACCCGGTAGACCGATAGTGAGTGGGTTAGATTCCATCACTAGCAGGATTGGGAAATACATAGATTTCTACCTACAACCACTAGTAAAAGAGATACCTTCTTATCTCAAAGATACTCGGCACACTATCTCTAAACTACAACAGACAACTTGTAGTGATGACATGTTACTCGTTACTGCTGATGTAACGTCACTCTATACCTGCATTCCCCACGATCTCGGACTTCATGCAGTAGACACCTTCTTAAGTAGAAGCAGCTCCATTTCTTTTACTCATAAAAGATATATTATGGATCTACTTTTATATGCCACCAAGCACAATTATTTCTGGTACAGTGGCCAATTTTATCTCCAAACTAAAGGTGTAGCCATGGGCGCCAAGTTCGCCCCTAGTCTTGCTAACATCTACATGGCCAAGTGGGAGGAGGATGTCGTCTATGCCCTGGACCCCCCACAATTGGTGTTGTGGTCCAGGTACATCGACGACATCCTCCTCCTATGGAAGGGTTCCACTGATTCCTTAGATCAGTTTATGACACAACTTAATGACAATAATATTGGAATAGAACTGTCATATGAAGCCAGTCGCTCTACCATCCATTTTCTTGATCTAGAAATTAGCATCTGTGAAGGGCATTTTTCCACTAAGACCTTTTTCAAAGCCACAGACCGGAATGGGTACATCCCGGTCGACAGCTGCCACCACGCCTCATGGCTGAAATCGGTCCCCCGCAGTCAGTTGATGCGGATCAGGCGCAATTGTTCACAGTTGAACGATTTTTTTGAACAAGCAGAAACTCTTAAAGGAAGATTCTTAGACAGAGGTTACGAACTTGCCCACATTGAAGATGAAATCCAAAAGGTGTCTAAAATAGACCGTAACACCTTACTAACAGAAAAACCTATTACAGCTAAGGATAACAAACACAGATGGTCATTCCTTACAGATTTTTCTGTTCAACACAGGCAAATTAAAAATATTATACTCAAACATTGGGAAGTATTGAGGAACGATCACGTTCTCAATCCTATCCTCCCCGAACGAGGGGGAGTTATCTATAGAGGTGCCCCATCACTGAGAGGCAGGATCGCACCCAACATCATAGATCCACCCCACAGACCAACCTTCTTTCATGATATGAAGGGATTCTTTCCTTGCCGAAAGTGTAACGTCTGTATAAATAATTCCTTCCAGAGAAAATGTGACACTTTTAAATCTACTCATACAGGTAGAGAATACAAAATGAAGAGTTTCGCCACCTGCCATACGAAATTTATTGTCTATCTCATCACTTGCCCTTGTGGCAAACAATATATTGGGCGCACCATCCGCACATTTGCGATTAGAGTAAATGAACATATTGCAGCCATTAGAGCTGGCCGGACGAACCACAGTGTACCCAAACACTTCTTGCTTCATCACAGTAAGAACCCTGCGGGTTCGACGTTTCAAGTTATAGATAAGTTTGTTCCTCATTGGAGGGGCGAATCCAACATACGTGGAGTATCTAAACTTGAAACATTCTGGATCCACCAGATGAAGTGTTATGTCCCATTCGGCCTCAATATCGAGTGGGACATTAACGCATTCATCAATCGTTCTTAACGCAGACCTATAATAACAAGTTCCATAAGGTATTTTTTCCCTCAGTTTAACTGCCAGTATGTGACTATGTATGGTCTGATCCAGCACGACCACGCATATACACATCATATCCCCTTTTTTTGTTTCTAGTTCTCTTTCTCATTATGCAATCCTTTTTTATTTTTGAATATTTCCATTTAGTCTATTAAACGTAGATCATCATGAACTATTGTACAGTGACATTGAATTTGTCCCCATAACCTACAGTTTGATCAGCTTATGGCAGTTGTAATGATTTGGGAATATGCTGGGGTCCTTTGGTGCCAATATAGGGGACAATGTTGTGACCACTATACAATGACACCATCCCTGTCATTCTCAGGGGTGTTATAAGACAGCTTTTATATTTAGCATTATGTATCGAGGGGTGTTATAAGACAGCTTTTATATTTATCATTTAATATTCCACACTGCCATATTGTAGATTTTGTGAGAGACCTACTGGGAACAGCCAGACTGCGGCTCATTTTTCATGATGTATTTTAGTTTTTTGACTTTTTTTCTTGGTATTAACGTTACCCTCATTCCTTATGCACATAGCTCTACAGTTGTACTTTCACTCATGTCCAGTGGGGGGAGCCTGTAGGCACCATGATGTGATTACTTCCTTTCTCTTCACTCCTCCCAGTCTGACACATGCGCACCTGACATGTCTCTGCGCGCATTCCTGACATTATGCTCACAGAGACACATTTTTTCATTTTGCGCCCTTCGATTGGCTGTAGCGTTGCCACACGATCGTTGGCTGAGCGCTGCGTGAAGTAGCGTGCTATGGGAGTGCACCACAGATACTCGTCATGTCACGTCGGATTCGTCCGTTCACGTGACTCTCTCCACAGTCACGTGATCTTGCTCTATGCAACGATTGGCCAAACAGTCTCTCTGATCGGTCTGGTCCGCTCATGTGACTTTGTTTTTGTCACATGACCATATCCAGCGCACTGATTGGCCATGTTGATATCCGGAAGAGACATTGGGGTTACGTTTAGACTCAGACGCTGCCGTACCATAGGATTTGCGGCGTTTTGGGGTGGCGGTTTTGGCGGCGCACCTTACAGTTGGTTATGCATCTGTACACCTCAATTATTGCGTTTTTCACTGGCCATATGTCATATGCCCTCCCTGAACCATTCATCCAATCAACTTGGCTGTATTTTTGGCGCCAGAAAGCACCATTACTGATTGGTAAGTTTGTGTCCATCTGGTCTGAATATGACCTATCCATACTACTCTTCTTTCCCCATACACTCGGTCTAATATTCCTGGCCATCATTGGGTGGCTTACGGGATTCTGACACTGTAGATTGGTTGATTAATTTTATGGTTAAATTGCCCTAAATGAACCCATTGGCCATTGGTTGGTTTTCAACCAATCCAAATGAGATTAACTCATCATGTGACCACACCACAAGTTGGGCTGTTTCCAATGAGTCTCATTAGTGATATTTAGTACTTGTATATAAGTGCACTGACCTGTTGTTTGCATTGAGCCCCAGTTGAAGTCTGTTTAAGACGAAACGCGTCGGGAGAACCTTGCAAACTATTATCAGTGCGTTTTCATATATCCTTTTTTTGTTTTGCTTTTAAATATTTTTTATTGAAAATTTATTTTGGAAAGCTGAACGCAAAACTTTTAAGCAATAAATCGAGTCCATACCTGGACCTGTTTTACACTATGAGGAGGCCCTCTCTGTTTTCTTTACCCACATACTTCTATCTGGTGTGATGATCCGTGAGCTCTGGTGAGACCCCTTCCTTTTGGTTCCCGTCGATCGATGGAGGGTCGGTGAGTGTCAACTGTCGAGGAGACTCTACTACACACACCTAATTTGTAGAGGCTTCAGCCTTACAAATTTCAAGCTCGTTTGACCCCTCACTATCCGTGAGGAGGTCCACCGGATGTGGTAAGCGTACCCAATCTATTTTTCATACTTCCTTGTTTGCAACTGAATCCGACATCTAGAGGACCCAGTTTCCAAGCAATTTTGTGATACAACCATTTATGCTGTGGACATTATCATTTGGCCTGATTGGCGTTTTGAATAGCTTCCAAGAGACAGTTTCGTTTTGTCCTTTACAGCGTGATATTTTAATAGGAGCATCCATAATTTTTATTTTCATGATTTCAGACATCCTCTAGTCTTGTTTAATATTTTTTATGTTTTCACCGTTATGTATGATGCTATTTCTATGCCCTAACGCACAGACAACCTATTTATCACCAGCTATCACAGTATAGATATATATTGCAATACCATTCATTTATCATATACCAATTATGTTCTGATATATATTGCAATACCATTCATTTATCATATACCTATTACGTTCTGGTTGTTTGCATTGTCCTGTGAGTTAGTAATGACACTCTTATTTTGGTGATTCCGTCCATTTTTACTTGTATAGAATGTCTAGTTTTTGATTTCACTAGTGCACTTCACACATCTACTTTTTGTGGATCTATGAATAATTTATATGATCCATTTTTCAACACTAGCCCCTTCCTTTTGGAGACTTGTGCACTATAGGGGAACAATCATTGTTTCACATTGTACACATGTCCTATGATTGATTTCTCCCACCCTCTTCATGTGCACTTGTTGAAACTTGTTCACATCTTACACGTTTCCTTCACGGCGTGCATGAAGGACTGTCGTCCTTGTTTTCTATATATATTAATTTTTTGAACACTCAAACAGTGGTCTCGATTTCTATGTGCGTGCCCACTTAGAATGTTCTTACATGTTGCATTTTAGCGCCACACTTTTGCACATTTTTCATCTAGTTTACAATTCGTCAGATTGTTGTGTTGGCAGCTCCTAGTTTTACAGGATTGCGCAGCTATTCACCCACACCATCTATTCCTTCACCTTTTGACCTATAGCTGCCGCATTCCTCACTTCCCAAAAACTGAAAATTTTGGTTATATTTTATATTTTTTATGATCATGTTATGTTACCACTTGCTGATACAAGTTTAGCCTGTCACTTTGTATCTTTTCAGATAAACAGAGACTTGCTATTTACATTGTAACACCACAATTGAATAAGAGACCTATCGTAGGTCTTCTTACACTTGAATTGTTCACGGTGTCTCGTCACTGCTGGCTTTTTATTTTTAATTTTTATTTGTTTTTACCACTATGGACGTATTTGAATATAGGACCAACCGAACTGTTAATATAGAGGGAGTTTTCACCTCCACTATGGCTGATTCTGAGATAGGTGGTCTATTCATAAGACTGAAAAATCTTATGGTGTCCGAACTCCATCTTGAATGGGACATTGCGTTCCTTGAACAATATATTAAGGAACGCATGGTCCCTCGTGGGTTAAGATGGAATGTGCACCCTCAACAGGGTGACACAGATCCAGAAAACTGGTTCAAGTATTTCAATGAAGCTGGGCTAGCCCTATTGGGATTCTTGAACGACCGGAAACGGTTAAAAAGAAGCGTCATAGATAAAGAAATTAAAGAAATAAGAGAGAAACTCCAACCTCATAAAACAACTACTGAATACACTACCTTATCAACCAATCTAAAAAATCATCTAGAGAAAGAAGAAAGAGAACAAAAAAATAAAAAACAAAAAAAATATCTTAGGGACAACACTGACTACAAAAATAATTGCGTCTTCAATTGGCAAACAAGAGATCCACAAGTTAATTTCAATGCGGATCAATCCTCCATGGAAGTATCAGATCATTCTGAATACCGACCCTCTGTCCCTACTATTGTTCCCCCATCACAAATTAGAACTGACCAGACTGGTTATGATAATACCAATCGACCAGCACACGCAGCCCTTTTGCCGACTCCACGCAATGCTGGCCCCTATCCAACCAATAATGGAAGAGGGAGAGGCAATAAAAATAGAGGTAGAGCAAAAAAGGAACACACTTCAAATTATGACCATTATGGGTATGACCGTTCCCCCCCACGGGGTGACTATCACCATAATGGCCATTACAATCATTCCACCTACCGAACTCCGGTCCAAACTAGAAATAGATTCTCTCCTCTTAGGGGAGATAGATCCTATGAGACTCATAACTCTCAATATTCCCATGATAATAGGGATTATGGATATTACGACAGATCCCCATATAATTACAATTTGCCACGACCTTCCAACACACCGGGTTTTCACCGCGAACCAGAAAAACACGGTCACATCCCCGAACACAGCGTGGCACCAGAGGGGGGAGGCGGTCCAGGAAAAAGAAAACGCGTTTAAACACCAGTGGGATCTTCAATCTTAGTAAGGTGACCTTGACCGATGCTGAACAATTGGTCATGGACAAAGGACTCAAATTTGTCCCTCCCAAAAAACTTAATAAGTTTTCCACATTTATTGACGTACACAAATTTGTACGCAAAATAAATGTACAGAGGTATATTTTGTCCAACCCCAGAAATCACGTAGTGCCTAATAACTCGGAACACATTACACATTCTGGCCTTGCTAATCCCTCCCTTTTCAATCCTCCTTGCCCCGTGGCTCCTTCTGTTAAAGTGTTCAGAGACCTGGTTTTGAAGGACCTTGAAGCCCTTCCTAACAAGGTCATCCATTCTGACCCCAACATTAAAATTGGTCTTAAATCCTTGTGCGAACGTAAGGATTTGATAATCCGACCCGCGGACAAGGGAGGTGGAATTGTCATTCTAGACAAAGAAGCCTACCATCTTGAAATGACACGCATTTTAAGTGATACGGATACATATCGCCTTTTACCCAAAGACCCTACCCGTGAATACAAACGCATGTTGTCAGACTTAGTGGATACAGGCGCCCAGCTTGGTATTCTTGACAGAAAAGAAAGGAGCTATTTAGTACCAGCTGCACCACGCATTCCTATTATGTACTATTTGCCGAAAGTACACAAAAGCGTGACCCTTCCACCCGGTAGACCGATAGTGAGTGGGTTAGATTCCATCACTAGCAGGATTGGGAAATACATAGATTTCTACCTACAACCACTAGTAAAAGAGATACCTTCTTATCTCAAAGATACTCGGCACACTATCTCTAAACTACAACAGACAACTTGTAGTGATGACATGTTACTCGTTACTGCTGATGTAACGTCACTCTATACCTGCATTCCCCACGATCTCGGACTTCATGCAGTAGACACCTTCTTAAGTAGAAGCAGCTCCATTTCTTTTACTCATAAAAGATATATTATGGATCTACTTTTATATGCCACCAAGCACAATTATTTCTGGTACAGTGGCCAATTTTATCTCCAAACTAAAGGTGTAGCCATGGGCGCCAAGTTCGCCCCTAGTCTTGCTAACATCTACATGGCCAAGTGGGAGGAGGATGTCGTCTATGCCCTGGACCCCCCACAATTGGTGTTGTGGTCCAGGTACATCGACGACATCCTCCTCCTATGGAAGGGTTCCACTGATTCCTTAGATCAGTTTATGACACAACTTAATGACAATAATATTGGAATAGAACTGTCATATGAAGCCAGTCGCTCTACCATCCATTTTCTTGATCTAGAAATTAGCATCTGTGAAGGGCATTTTTCCACTAAGACCTTTTTCAAAGCCACAGACCGGAATGGGTACATCCCGGTCGACAGCTGCCACCACGCCTCATGGCTGAAATCGGTCCCCCGCAGTCAGTTGATGCGGATCAGGCGCAATTGTTCACAGTTGAACGATTTTTTTGAACAAGCAGAAACTCTTAAAGGAAGATTCTTAGACAGAGGTTACGAACTTGCCCACATTGAAGATGAAATCCAAAAGGTGTCTAAAATAGACCGTAACACCTTACTAACAGAAAAACCTATTACAGCTAAGGATAACAAACACAGATGGTCATTCCTTACAGATTTTTCTGTTCAACACAGGCAAATTAAAAATATTATACTCAAACATTGGGAAGTATTGAGGAACGATCACGTTCTCAATCCTATCCTCCCCGAACGAGGGGGAGTTATCTATAGAGGTGCCCCATCACTGAGAGGCAGGATCGCACCCAACATCATAGATCCACCCCACAGACCAACCTTCTTTCATGATATGAAGGGATTCTTTCCTTGCCGAAAGTGTAACGTCTGTATAAATAATTCCTTCCAGAGAAAATGTGACACTTTTAAATCTACTCATACAGGTAGAGAATACAAAATGAAGAGTTTCGCCACCTGCCATACGAAATTTATTGTCTATCTCATCACTTGCCCTTGTGGCAAACAATATATTGGGCGCACCATCCGCACATTTGCGATTAGAGTAAATGAACATATTGCAGCCATTAGAGCTGGCCGGACGAACCACAGTGTACCCAAACACTTCTTGCTTCATCACAGTAAGAACCCTGCGGGTTCGACGTTTCAAGTTATAGATAAGTTTGTTCCTCATTGGAGGGGCGAATCCAACATACGTGGAGTATCTAAACTTGAAACATTCTGGATCCACCAGATGAAGTGTTATGTCCCATTCGGCCTCAATATCGAGTGGGACATTAACGCATTCATCAATCGTTCTTAACGCAGACCTATAATAACAAGTTCCATAAGGTATTTTTTCCCTCAGTTTAACTGCCAGTATGTGACTATGTATGGTCTGATCCAGCACGACCACGCATATACACATCATATCCCCTTTTTTTGTTTCTAGTTCTCTTTCTCATTATGCAATCCTTTTTTATTTTTGAATATTTCCATTTAGTCTATTAAACGTAGATCATCATGAACTATTGTACAGTGACATTGAATTTGTCCCCATAACCTACAGTTTGATCAGCTTATGGCAGTTGTAATGATTTGGGAATATGCTGGGGTCCTTTGGTGCCAATATAGGGGACAATGTTGTGACCACTATACAATGACACCATCCCTGTCATTCTCAGGGGTGTTATAAGACAGCTTTTATATTTAGCATTAAGTATCGAGGGGTGTTATAAGACAGCTTTTATATTTATCATTTAATATTCCACACTGCCATATTGTAGATTTTGTGAGAGACCTACTGGGAACAGCCAGACTGCGGCTCATTTTTCATGATGTATTTTAGTTTTTTGACTTTTTTTCTTGGTATTAACGTTACCCTCATTCCTTATGCACATAGCTCTACAGTTGTACTTTCACTCATGTCCAGTGGGGGGAGCCTGTAGGCACCATGATGTGATTACTTCCTTTCTCTTCACTCCTCCCAGTCTGACACATGCGCACCTGACATGTCTCTGCGCGCATTCCTGACATTATGCTCACAGAGACACATTTTTTCATTTTGCGCCCTTCGATTGGCTGTAGCGTTGCCACACGATCGTTGGCTGAGCGCTGCGTGAAGTAGCGTGCTATGGGAGTGCACCACAGATACTCGTCATGTCACGTCGGATTCGTCCGTTCACGTGACTCTCTCCACAGTCACGTGATCTTGCTCTATGCAACGATTGGCCAAACAGTCTCTCTGATCGGTCTGGTCCGCTCATGTGACTTTGTTTTTGTCACATGACCATATCCAGCGCACTGATTGGCCATGTTGATATCCGGAAGAGACATTGGGGTTACGTTTAGACTCAGACGCTGCCGTACCATAGGATTTGCGGCGTTTTGGGGTGGCGGTTTTGGCGGCGCACCTTACAGTTGGTTATGCATCTGTACACCTCAATTATTGCGTTTTTCACTGGCCATATGTCATATGCCCTCCCTGAACCATTCATCCAATCAACTTGGCTGTATTTTTGGCGCCAGAAAGCACCATTACTGATTGGTAAGTTTGTGTCCATCTGGTCTGAATATGACCTATCCATACTACTCTTCTTTCCCCATACACTCGGTCTAATATTCCTGGCCATCATTGGGTGGCTTACGGGATTCTGACACTGTAGATTGGTTGATTAATTTTATGGTTAAATTGCCCTAAATGAACCCATTGGCCATTGGTTGGTTTTCAACCAATCCAAATGAGATTAACTCATCATGTGACCACACCACAAGTTGGGCTGTTTCCAATGAGTCTCATTAGTGATATTTAGTACTTGTATATAAGTGCACTGACCTGTTGTTTGCATTGAGCCCCAGTTGAAGTCTGTTTAAGACGAAACGCGTCGGGAGAACCTTGCAAACTATTATCAGTGCGTTTTCATATATCCTTTTTTTGTTTTGCTTTTAAATATTTTTTATTGAAAATTTATTTTGGAAAGCTGAACGCAAAACTTTTAAGCAATAAATCGAGTCCATACCTGGACCTGTTTTACACTATGAGGAGGCCCTCTCTGTTTTCTTTACCCACATACTTCTATCTGGTGTGATGATCCGTGAGCTCTGGTGAGACCCCTTCCTTTTGGTTCCCGTCGATCGATGGAGGGTCGGTGAGTGTCAACTGTCGAGGAGACTCTACTACACACACCTAATTTGTAGAGGCTTCAGCCTTACAAATTTCAAGCTCGTTTGACCCCTCACTATCCGTGAGGAGGTCCACCGGATGTGGTAAGCGTACCCAATCTATTTTTCATACTTCCTTGTTTGCAACTGAATCCGACATCTAGAGGACCCAGTTTCCAAGCAATTTTGTGATACAACCATTTATGCTGTGGACATTATCATTTGGCCTGATTGGCGTTTTGAATAGCTTCCAAGAGACAGTTTCGTTTTGTCCTTTACAGCGTGATATTTTAATAGGAGCATCCATAATTTTTATTTTCATGATTTCAGACATCCTCTAGTCTTGTTTAATATTTTTTATGTTTTCACCGTTATGTATGATGCTATTTCTATGCCCTAACGCACAGACAACCTATTTATCACCAGCTATCACAGTATAGATATATATTGCAATACCATTCATTTATCATATACCAATTATGTTCTGATATATATTGCAATACCATTCATTTATCATATACCTATTACGTTCTGGTTGTTTGCATTGTCCTGTGAGTTAGTAATGACACTCTTATTTTGGTGATTCCGTCCATTTTTACTTGTATAGAATGTCTAGTTTTTGATTTCACTAGTGCACTTCACACATCTACTTTTTGTGGATCTATGAATAATTTATATGATCCATTTTTCAACACTAGCCCCTTCCTTTTGGAGACTTGTGCACTATAGGGGAACAATCATTGTTTCACATTGTACACATGTCCTATGATTGATTTCTCCCACCCTCTTCATGTGCACTTGTTGAAACTTGTTCACATCTTACACGTTTCCTTCACGGCGTGCATGAAGGACTGTCGTCCTTGTTTTCTATATATATTAATTTTTTGAACACTCAAACAGTGGTCTCGATTTCTATGTGCGTGCCCACTTAGAATGTTCTTACATGTTGCATTTTAGCGCCACACTTTTGCACATTTTTCAATAACTTACTTTTGATAAGTAGCCCACACAGCACACTTATGGAAGCTCTTGAGGCTGGCTCTTTTCCCACACGTCACCCAACGCTAACCCTGATAACAAAGCTCTGGCAAACAGCAAAGTCCATGCTGGGATACCAGGGCATAACATAGTTGGCCCCCCTGTGGCATAATAACAACTTAGAAGAACTAGCCAAGATCACCAAGTCCAGTGCCTGGGAAAAACAAGGCCTCACGCGACTAAGCCAAATGTATTCGGGCGATAACTTGAAAACTTTCGCTGCCTTGAAACAGGAATTTTCCCTCCCCAACTGCACTTTTTACAAATATCTCCAGGTGAGGCATGCAGCCCAGACGCAATTTGGATTACAGGTACCGGGTTGGGTCCAGATACCTATTCTGGCGCAGCTTGTGTCCTTGGAGTCAACTAAGGGGATAATTTCGGGGCTGTATGCCAAACTTGGGGACAGGACTAGAGAGGGCGGGGGACCAACCAAGAGCAGGATAACCTGGGAGAATGAGCTGGGACCACTGTCATCGGAAGAATGGGAAAGGGTCATTGGGCAAGCGAACCGGGTATCAATATCCCCATCCCACAAGATGTCACAACTCTACTTTATGTACAGAGTATATCACACCCCAAGTAAAATGTTCAAACTGCATTGGCGGGATAATGATCGCTGTCCCAGATGCGGCCGAGTCGGGGACTTTATCCATATGTTTTGGAAATGTCCAAAACTATTTAGATACTGGACCAGTATTATTGAGGTAATTAACATGACCTTGAGGCTAAATCTGGAGGCAACGGCCACAACCTGCTTATTAGGTCTAATGGAGAGAGAGAGGATCCCGCATAACCTTACGGACTCTACTCTACGGGTGCTCTTCCAAGCCAGGAAGCTGATCGCTCAGCACTGGCAGGCACAGCTACCCCCGACACTAGAGGAATGGAATAGAAGTATAAAAACGGTAATGGGCAACGAGAGAATTTTCTTTACAAAGCAGGGCAACTATAGAAAGTTTCAAACGATCTGGGGACCCTGGACAATAGCACCCATAGACGAAAGGTGAATTTAGTCTTAGCACGGGCGTACCCATAGCTCAGCACCAGATCCTTCTTTACTATTCCGCGTCTACAAGTGGTCTTTTCTCTTACTTTGTTGTTTTCCTTTTCCTTTTTTTTTTTTTTTTCTTTGTTTTGGCTTCTCTCTCTTGTCGGTTTTTCAGGATATGTTCCTGCTACCCCCCCTCCCAGCTCTTAGTGGCACTGGGAAGGGATAGAACAGTCTGTGGCTTGACGGGGGGGATGAGAGGGGGGAGGATGAGGGGGGGGGGAGGGCGTAAATCAAGTAGGGGGACCACACCCGCTCTGGAAATTTTCTAAGCTAGTTGCCGTTCAATGTATAAGCTATCATGACGAGTGATGCTCACCCTGAAAGAGGTTACGGACCCATTGTTGAATGTCTTTTGTATTTGTAAATGTTTTCAGTTGAAAAATTAATAAAAATTTAATATTAAAAAAAAAAAAAAGTCCCACCTTCTTGGGGGCTGTTTCTTCTCTTGTGCACCAGGAAGGCCTACCATCAAAAAACATTTGCTAAGATGCAGTGAGCAGACTACATGAAAGACATTTTTCAGATAAAGTCCCTCCCAGAGAAACAGGTAAAAAAACGTAAAAAAAATGTTGGGTATGCTCCAAAGGGGGAGTTAAATGTAACACCATTTATTATTATCCCGTGTTCTTCCCAACCATTCCTATGCATGGGAGACTGCTTCGGCCATTGCCATACTTCACTACAATATTAGTGAAGTAAGGTGAGTGTAATTCTGCCTTCCTGTCATTACCCGGTATCTAATCCATCTCCCTCCATCTAACCTGCTGACCATTTGCCTTCACACTGATAATGCCTCTACCTGCCACCTGAACTGACCATGCCTGTCACGTACAAGGTGTGAGGCCGAGATACTCAGAGGGTTCCCCTTGTGGCTAAGTGCAGCACTTCCCTGAAAGTGGTACAGGGAGAGCAGTGCCCAGAGAAGCATGGTTTGTCAGGTACTGAGATGAGATGAGCTGGTCACCATGATGTAGCAGGAACAGGCTGGATGAATTGTAAAGCTGGTGTGCTTGCACTGTACCAGATAAGCTTGACAGAGTAGCAACCAGAGACAGAAACGAGAACCAAGCGGGGGATCATACACGGTAAGATCAGTTCAGATGATATGATTGGATAGCCGGGGGTCATACACATGAAGATGGATCTGTACTAGAGTTGATAAGCCAAGCCAAGGTCAGACACGGTGGAGCAAGCCAGAGAGAAGTCAGAAGTACAAGCCAAGGGTAAATCTGGAGATCAGTATCACAGGTCAGAGCAAGCCGGGTCAATAACAGAAGTTCAATCAGGATACACAGGAACACAGGATCAAGAAGAAGCTGAAGATAATCCAGCAATGAGAAGCTCCAGCAGTGGGCTTAAATAGACCAGGAAGTAAGTTGTGACCTGTTCAGGTTACAAGAAGGAAGTACCGCCCCCATTAGTCACACTGTGCACCATGGCATCAATGATTGTCTTGGGCGGAATTGCCAGTCCTTAGGCCATTTCCCTGACAGTGCCCCCCCCAAGGGGCAGACTCCGGATGCCTAAACGAGCCCATTTTTCAGGATGTCTATCCCGGAATTTCTGTAGTAGAGGCATGTATGTTACCCGCTGGTTCCCAAGAGTTATCCTGTGCTAAATACCCTTTCCATTTATTAAGAAATTGGTTTTGCCTACCTCTCTTCCGACAGTCCAGGATAGCTTCTACCTCAAATTCTGGTTCATCATCCACAGAGACTGGAGGAGGTGGCACTTCATCTCTCCCAGGAAAAGGGCTTGGCGTGACTGGTTTAAGCAGCGAGACATGAAACACCGGATGAATCCAATACGATGTTGGCAGTGCCAGTTCAAATGCCACAGGATTAACTTCCCTCTTGACCTTGAATGGCCCAACAAACTTTGGCCCGAATTTTCTGGAAGGACAAGACAATTTGAGGTTAACAGAAGAGAGCCATACCTTGTCCCCGACCTGGAAGCTAGGACTGCTTCTTCTCCTTCTATCAGATTGTCTCTTGAAGTCCTTTTTAGCCTTCTGCATAGATTCTCGGAGGGTCTGGTAATTAGTCTGGATAAATGTTATGCGATCCTGAACTGCTGGTACTGAGGCTTCGGGTATGGTGTATTTGCAGGAATGAAGGCTGAAATCCATAGTTCACCCAAAAGGGTTACTGATTGGTTGCTGCATGCACAGAGTTATTGTATGCAAATTCAGCATATGGAAGTAAGGAAAGCCCATCATCTTGTGAAAAAGAAGAAAAGCACCTTAGCTACTGTTCTAGAGTTTGGTTGGTTCTCTCAGTTTGCCCATTACTTTGTGGATGATAGGCGGAAGACAAGCAAACATCTATTTTCTGCCAAGTTTCATTGCCAAAATCAAGACCAGAAAGCAGCTGCAGGCTCTAGAATCAATTATTGCCGGAAGCTGAACCTTGTCTTCCGCTACCTGCAGGGAGACAGGAAGGACAAGATAAGCGGAGGAAGATTCTACCACCTGGGAATATACAGGCATACGTGAAAGAGACTTATTGGGTCTTATGGGGCAGTTGCGTATGAAATGTCGGCGACAACGTTTCTCTTCAGGGGTCAGAGCCGAGCGGACTAGACCTATTGGTTCAACTTCTGAAGTGAATGCAGAGGGAGGCATGGTTGCTGGAGATGAAGGAATCTTGGGTAACATCCAAGTGGGTCTAAAGGCTTGGGCTCTTTCAGAACGTCGCTCCCGCAGGCCCCTGTCAAGTTGAACAGCAAGCTGAATAAGGCCTTCAATTCTTCCTTGAGGGATTTTGACAGGTCCTAACGATACTGATATTTTAAGGCTACCTCGTTCCATCCCATGTCCGCTTCCCTGAAAGTGGTAGAGGGAGAGCAGTGCCCACACTGTGCACCATGGCGGCCATGAGGGGAAGCGTTCCGTTAATGAGACCTGTCAGCTTGAAGCGTGGCAGCATCTGCACTTATACTCGGCTGGCTTAGTCTCCCATCCATCCATCTGGAGTTTTCCCCAGGAAGGCATCCAGCATACAGGGGGACTGAAGGGTAGTTGTGTATTGACATATATAGCGTATATATAGCGTATATATAGCACGGCCCCCTAAAGGACTGTTTAGACGTGCTCATCTGCATGGCCATGGCCTGGTGAACTTTCCAACCCACCTGACACTCTGGGTTCAGACATCCTGGTATCACTGTGTGGCAATAATCAAACAATAATCAAACAACTCAATGTATTTAGGTTCTATGAATATTTTACTTGAACCAATAAATGGGAAGTTGTCACAAGAAGAGGTAATAAAGTTCTAGGCAACAGCTCCAACTATATATTTACACTTCCTTTAGATGTAATGTTACCCCTTAGACAGATCTTTCAGTTAACTGCTTATACTGCGACACTAATAAGATGGAACCTGGCCAGCCTACATGCTATCCTAGGAATGGAGAGCGGGTCTAGAGAAGAGTAATATAGGGCCTTTATATACGTAATGGCAATAAAGTTTCACATTGCAGATCTGATGTTCTTCACCGGCTAGTCGGAGCTCGTTAGCAGTAAACCGTTTGGGTGTGGTGGGAACAGTAGATTCCTTGTAGTGAAAGAAGCTAAAAGTGTCTGAGCACAGTGTTCAAATGATGCAGTAAAGTGATATTGAAGTAAAGATATCTGTGCAAAGTGTCTCAATGTAATGGTGGCAAAGAATAGATAAAGGTAGAGCAATTTGCCCTCTCACCAACGACCAGACCACTCTGATGTCCTCCAAACAGGAACTTGTGTAGCGACGCCTGTGCAGCGGATCCACTGTCTCGACCTCACGACGTGAAGTTTGCCACACACACCAACAGGCAGGCGACTGGAGTGGTACCGGAAAGGATGTCCGACAATGAATAACAGAGTTAGGCCCCTCAGGCCACGGGTTGGAAGCAAGACTCCACATGGTAGGCCGCGACCTCTCTCTTCTGTTGCTTTTATAGCTACTTCCAGCAATCTTCAGATGGCAGCAAAGATTGTACAAAGCAATTATTTGATGGAGATTAGAGTTGAGCGGACACCTGGATGTTCGGGTTCGGCGGGTTCGGCCGAACTTCGGAAAAAAGTCCGGGTTCGGGCCCGAACTTGACCCGAATTTGACCCCGAACTCCGAACCCCATTGAAGTCAATGGGGACCCGGACTTTTGAACACTAAAATGGCTGTAAAAAGGTCATGGAAAGGGCTAGAGGGCTGCAAATGGCAACAAAATGTTGTTAAGAGCATGGAAAGTGATCTGCAAATAAATGTGGATAGGGAAATAACTTAAAATAACATAAAAAAAAAAATAAATTAAAAAAAAATGCAGGAGTACCCCTTTTCAGCAGAAGAGGTACAGGAAGTCATTAAGAACCCCAGAAACTCAACGGCACGATGCCGCACATATGGTGGGAATACCCCAGAATACGCACTTTCTGGAAAAAAGTATTCAATTTAATGGATAAGATAGTGGGAAAATAAAATACTTGGAAATTAAAAAAAAATGAAAAAATTATAATCTTGACCTAGGAGGACGAAATTCAAATGGAGTAGGAGGTTGAGGTGGTGGTGGATGTGGTGGTGTAGGTGGAAGCGGCGGTGGAGGAGGACGAGGTAGCCAACACTGGTTCAAAAATACAACAATAGCTGGGTAAGGCTAGTGGTGAATGATGTGTCGAATTCTGTCCCCCGTCGCATAGTGTCCGCCCTGTACTGCGCTTGCTCAGTACGTAGGACAAGGGGATTTTGAAACTCTCCGAAGATGATGCACGGTGACTCCAGGTTCAAGCCACATCATCCGAGGTTGAAGCCTAGCCAAGCGAGCCCGTGAGGGGCCCTGTTACTATGTGCTACCGTATGTCCACTTGGATGGTCGGGCTTGAACCTGCACTCACTGCGCAGGCGACGTTCATCTTTGGAGATTTTGAGAATCTCCTTGTCCTCCGTACTGCGCAAGCACTGCACCTGTGCAGTAAGTGGCCGGACACTATCCGATAGCAAGACAGTTTTCGTCAGAACACCGGTATACGTGTCTATTCTGCACAAGGTACGGCCAAGTCCTGTGGGATCCATGCCTGGTTCATTTTAATGAACGTGAGCTTGTCCACATTGGCTCTGGACAGGCGGCTGCACTTGTCTGTGATAACGCCCCCTGCCGTGCTAAATACACGTTCAGATAATACACTGGCGGCAGGGCAGGCCAGCACCTCCAAGGCGTAAAGGGCAAGCTCAGGCCATGTGCCCAATTTGGAGACCCAGAAGTTGAAGGGGGCAGACCCGTCATGCAGTACGTGTACGCGTGTGCACACATACTGCTCCACCATGTTGGTGAAATGCTGCCTACTGCTAAGACGTTCCATCTCAGCTGGTGGTGCTGGTTGTTGTGGCGTGCCGACAAAGCTTTTCCACATTCCGGCTATGCTAACCCTGCCTTGCAAGGTGCTGGCGGTGCCCCGGCTGCGTTGGCGACCTCTTCCTCCTCCTCTGCCTTCGCCTTGTGCTTCCACCGTACCCCCGCTTCCAAGTGGGAATGCCACCAGCAGCGCGTCTACCAGCGTGCGCTTGTACTCGCGCATCTTACGATCACGCTCCAGTGAGGTAATTAAGGGCGGCACGTTGTCCTTGTAACGGAGATCCAGCAGGGTGGCCACCCAATAATCAGCACCAGTTAAAATGTGGGCATGTGTGCCAGGCTGCCCAGAGGCAAGGAAAATCTGTCCTCTGTGGGAGGTGTATCGTCTGTGTCCTCTGTATCCCCCCAGCCACGCACCAGTGATGGACATGAGCTGGTCTGGGTGCCACCCTGCTGTGAACATGGTTCCTCCTCCTCCTCCATCTCCTCCTCATCCTCCACCTCGTCATCCTCCAGAACTGTGCCCTTGCTGCCAGACAATTGTGTACCTGGCGCTTGTTGGTGCAGGAACCCACCCTCGTAGCCACTTGTAAATGACTGCCCTGAAAGCCTTTGGAAATTAACCCTCTTCCTCCTCCTCCTCCTCCTCCTCATCCTGTGCCACATCCTCTTCCATCATCGCCTTAAGAGTTTTTTCAAGGAGGCATAGAACTGGGATAGTAACGCTGAGAACGGCGTCATCGGCACTGTTAGTGGAGTACTCGAAACAGCGCAACAAGGCACACAGGTCTCGCATGGAGGCCCAGTTATTGGCGGTGAAGTGGTGCTGTTCCGCAGAGCGACTCACGCGTGCGTGCTGCAGCTGAAACTCCACTATCGCCTGCTGCTGCTCGCACAGTCTGGCAAGCATGTGCAAGGTGGAGTTCCACCTTGTGGGCACGTCACATATGAGACGGTGAGCGGGAAGGCCGAAGTTACGCTGCAGCGCTGACAGGCGAGCAGCAGTAGGGTGAGAACGCCGAAAGTGCGCACAGACGGCCCGCACTTTCTGCAGCAGCTCTGGCATATCGGGGTAATTCTTCAGGAACCTCTGGACCACCAAGTTCAGCACATGCGCCAGGCAAGGGATGTGTGTCAAACCGGCAAGGCCCAGAGCTGCTACGAGATTTCGCCCATTATCGCACACCACCAGGCCGGGCTTGAGGCTCACTGCCACCAACCACTCATCGGTCTGTTGTTCCATGTCCCTCCACAACTCCTGCACGGTGTGGGGTTTTTCCCCCAAACAGGAAAGTTTTAAAACTGCCTGCTGTCGTTTAGCCCTGGCTGTGCTGAAGTTGGTGGTGAAGGTGTTACGCTGACCGGATGAGGAGGCGGTAGAGGATGAGGAGGCGGAGTAGGAGGAGTTAGCAACAGGAGGCAAACTGAAGTGCCCTGCAATCCTCGTGGTGGAAGGACATGCGCCAAAGTGCTATCCGCCTCAGGCCCAGCCGCCACTACATTTACCCAGTGTGCTGTTAGGGAGATATAACGTCCCTGACCGTGCTTACTGGTCCACGCATCCGTAGTTAGGTGGACCTTGCCACAGATGGCGTTGCGCAGTGCACACCTGATTTTGTCCCCCACTTGGTTGTACAGGGAAGGGATAGCTCGTCTGGAAAAGTAGTGGCGGCTGGGCACGACGTACTGTGGGACAGCCAATGACATCAGCCTTTGAAAACTCTGCGTCTCCACCAGACGGAATGACAGCATTTCAAAGGCGAGCAATTTTGAAATGCTGGCATTCAGGGCCAGGGATCGCGGGTGGCTAGGGGGGTACTTCCTCTTCCGCTCCAGTGTTTGGGAAATAGAGAGATGAAAGCTTCCATGGGACATTGTGGAGATGGTTGGTGACCCAGGTGGTAGTGTTGCTGGCAGATCCTCTGTTTGCGGGTTGGCAGGTGTCACTGTCACTACTGAGGTGGATGAAGAGGCTGAGACTGCAGCAGAAGAGGAAGCAGGAGGAGCCAGAGACCTTTCTTGGTTTTTGCGGTGTCTACTCCACTGCATTTCGTGCTTTGCACTTAGATGCCTGGTCATGCAGGTTGTGCTCAGGTTGAGAACGTTTATGCCTCGCTTCAAGCTCTGATTGCACAGCGTGCAAACCACTCGTGTCTTGTCATCAGGACATTGTCTGAAGAACTGCCACGCTAGGGAACTCCTTGCACCTGGCTTTGGTGTGCTCGGTCCCTTGCTGCGTTGGGCAGTAGCAGATGTACTGTCTAGGGGATGGACGCTCCGCTTTTGCACCCTGCTCCCTCTTCTGCTGTGCTGGTGGCTTTGTGCGACCACCGCCTCTTCCTCTGAACTACACTGGTCACCTGCATGACGTTGATTCCATGTGGGGTCAAGGACCTCATCGTCCTCCACATCATCTTCCACCCAAAATTCACCCCTGCCCTCCTTGTCGGTCTGCACAATGGCGAAAGCAGCAGCAGTTAGCACCTGTGTTTCGTCATCATCCGAGACGTGCTGCGTTGGTCCTCCCATGTACTCATCATGAAACATAAGTGGTTGGGCATCGGTGCACACAATCTCTTCCACTTCTGAGGCAGGGCTAGGTGGATGGCCCTGGGAAACCCTGCTAACAGAGTCATCAAAAAGCAGAAGAGACTGCTGCATGATTTGGGGCTCAGACTGATTGGCTGATTTGCAAGGGGGTGAGGTGAAAGACTGATGGACATCGGCTGCAGGTGCCAACTCTGAACTTTCATCAGGAGACTGGGTGGGAGACAATGTGAAGGAACCGGAGGCACTGTCAGCAGCAACCCAATCTACTATCGCCTGTACTTGTCCCGGCCTCGACATTCGTACAGCCTCATTAGGCGCGCCAAAATACTGCTGCAGGCTCTGTCGCCTACTCGCACCTGCGGAAGGTGTTTCACTAGTGCGTGTAGCTGGCACAGATCGACCACGTCCTCTCCCTGCAACAGGAGCGCCACCAGCAGCACCACGACCCCGGCCACGTCCCCTTTTTGATGATCTCCTCATATTTTCAAAATTTATGATCTCGCCCTAAGTTTTTGTATATAGCAGAATACACGTACAGTGTCTAAAGCGTTTATGAAAACGCAGAAAATGCTATTGGGAAGAAAAAAAACACTGCAAAATTAATTTTTTTTGCAATGTTTTTACAATATCAGAATAAACGGATAGTGTCTAAAGCGTTAATGAAAACGCAGAAAATGCTATTGGAAAAAAAAAAACACTGCAAAATTAATTTTTATTGCAATGTTTTTGCAATATCAGAATACACGGACAGTATGTAAAGCGTTTATGAAAACGCAGAAAATGCTATTGGAAAAAAAAAAACACCTGCAAAATTAATTTTTTTTGCAATGTTTTTGCAATATCAGACTACACGGACAGTATGTAAAGCGTTTATGAAAACGCAGAAAATGCTATTGGAAAGAAAAAAAACACTGCAAAATTATTTTTTTTTGCAAGTTTTTGCAATATCAGACTACACGGACAGTATGTAAAGCGTTTATGAAAACGCAGAAAATGCTATTGGGAAGAAAAAAAAACACTGCAAAATTATATTTTTTTACAATGTTTTTGCAATATCAGACTACACGGACAGTATGTAAAGCGTTTATGAAAACGCAGAAAATGCTATTGGGAAGAAAAAAAAAACACTGCAAAATTATATTTTTTTGCAATATCAGAATACACGGTTAGTGTCTACAGCGTGTATGTATGAAAACGCAGAAAATGCTATTGGGACGAAAAAAAACACTGCAAAACTTATTATTTTTTGCAATGTTTTTGCAATATCAGACTACACGGACAGTATGTAAAGTGTTTATGAAAACGCAGAAAATGCTATTGGAAAGAAAAAAAAAAACACTGCAAAATTATATTTTTTTGAAATGTTTTTGCAATATCAGAATACACGGTTAGTGTCTACAGCGTGTATGTATGAACACGCAGAAAATGCTATTGGGAAGAAAAAAAACACCGCAAAATTTATATTTTTTTGCAATGTTTTTTGCAATATCAGACTACACGGACAGTATGTAAAGCGTTTATGAAAACGCAGAAAATGCTATTGGGAAGAAAAAAAAACACTGCAAAATTATATTTTTTTGCAATATCAGAATACACGGTTAGTGTCTACAGCGTGTATGTATGAACACGCAGAAAATGCTATTGGGAAGAAAAAAAACACTGCAAAATTATATTTTTTTGCAATGTTTTTGCAATATCAGACTACACGGACAGTATGTAAAGCGTTTATGAAAACGCAGAAAATGCTATTGGGAAGAAAAAAAAAACACTGCAAAATTATATTTTTTTGTAATATCAGAATACACGGTTAGTGTCTACAGCGTGTATGTATGAACACGCAGAAAATGCTATTGGGAAGAAAAAAAACACCGCAAAATTCAATTTTTATGCAATGTTTTTCCAATAACAGAATACACACAGACTGTGGTGTATCTCTTAGTATATGCAGTGCAGTAATGTTGCACTGAGCTTGCAGGTAAAACGTTTATATTTTGTCTGGCACTGGCCTCATGGCACTGTTATGCCGCGTACACACGAAGGGACAATCCCGCGGGATTATCCTCTGGACTGAAGTCCAGCGGATAATCCCCTCGTGTGTGGGCGCCGGCGGACTTTTTGGCGCCAAAGTCCGGCGGACTTTTTGGCGCCAAAGTTTTAAGTTTTGTTTTAAAATTATCCGCTGGACTTGGCAGTCCAGCGGACAATCCCGCCGTTAGTGGGCAAGTCCGCGGGACTTTTGAAATGAACGGACTTGCCGCTCATCGGCAAGTCCGTTCATTTAGCACGTGACTTCAGGTTACGTAGCTAGCGTAGGCAGTTACTGCCGCCGCGCTAGCTCCGTGACCTGGCATGGATTTAAAGGGACTCCCCACGCCGAAAAAAACGGCGTGGGGGTTCCCCCCAAATCCATGTCAGACCCTCATCCGAGCACGCAGCCTGGCAGGCCAGGAAAGGGGTGGGGACGAACGAGCGCCCCCCCCCCTCCTGAGCCGTACCAGGCCGCGTGCCCTCAACATGGGGGGTGCCCTGGGGAAAGGGGGGCCGTGCGCCCCCCCCCCACCCCAAAGCACCTTGTCCCCATGTTAGTAGGCATGGCTGTGATGGCTTCTAGGGCACACTAGTGAAACGATCATCCATTGGCTGCCCTAAAGCTGTTAAAAAGGCGCCAATACAGCGCCGAAAACCGGACCCGAACCCGAACTTATAGGCAATAGTTCGGGTTCGGGTCCGGATCCCGGAGACCCAAAAGTCCGGTACGGACCCGAACTTTACAGTTCGGGTTCGCTCAACCCTAATGGAGATCTATTCATCCTGCAATACTTTTATTTGGCACACAGATATGATGTCACTGGATACATTGATCACTAGAGGGACAGGCAATACCTCGAAATGCTAGGAGATACAGTGCTTTATGTTTGCAGTCCATATTGCTACATATACACACATTATACAGTTGCAATAAAAAGTGTATGAACCCATTTGGAATGATATGGATTTCTGCACAAATTGGTCATAAAATGTGACCTGATCTTCATCTAAGTCACAACAATAGACAATCACAGTCTGCTTAAACTAATAACACAAAAAGAATTAAATGTTACCATGTTTTTATTGAACACACCATGTAAACATTCACAGTGCAGGTGGAAAAAATATATGAACCCTTGTATTTAATAACTGGTTGAACCTCATTTGGCAGCAATAACTTCAACCAAACGTTTCCTGTAGTTGCAGATCAGACGTGCGCAATGGTCAGGAGTAATTCTTGACCATTCCTCTTTACAAAACTGTTTCAGTTCAGCAATATTCTTGGAATGTCTGGTGTGAATCGCTTTCTTGAGGTCATGCCACAGCATCTCAACTGGGTTGAGGTCAGGACTCTGACTGGGCCACTCCAGAAGGCTTATTTTCTTCTGTTTAAGCCATTCTGTTGTTGATTTACTTCTATGCTTTGGGTTGTTGTCCTGTTGCAACACCCATCTTCTGTTGAGCTTTAATTGGTGGACAGATGGCCTTAAGTTCTCCTGCAAAATGTCTTGATAAACTTGGGAATTCATTTTTCCTTCAATGATAGCAATCTGTCCAGGCCCTGACGCAGCAAAGCAGCCCGAAACCATGATGCCCCCACCACCATACTTCACAGTTGGGATGAGGTTTTGATGTTGGTGTGCTGTGCATTTTTTTCTCCACACATAGTGTTGTGTGTTTCTTCCAAACAACTCAACTTTGGTTTCATCTGTCCATAGAATATTTTGCCAGTACTGCTGTGGAACATCCAGGTGCTCTTGTGCAAACTGTAAACGTGCAGCAATGTTTTTTTTGGACAGCAGTGGCTTCCTCTGTAGTATCCTCCCATGAAATCCATTCTTGTTTAGTGTTTTACGTATCGTAGATTCGCTAACAGGGATGTTAGCATATGCCAGAGACTTTTGTAAGTCTTTAGCTGACACTCTAGGATTCTTCTTCACCTCATTGAGCAGTCTGCGCTGTGCTCTTGCACTCATCTTTACAGGACGCCCACTCCTAGGGAGAGTAGCAGCAGTGCTGAACTTTCTCCAATGCAATATTATTTGCATCTGTTTAACGTAGATATTCACAATGATGATATGTAGTGTGGTGCATACAATATGTAGGGTACTAGACATGCACAAAAATATGGTAGGTTAAAAGAATTATGCAAAACCTGCTAATAATCAATTTGTAAACAAAAAGCATGCGTAAAAGTGGTAAAATTGTTCTTTTGCAATTACCTTAGCTAAAACAAATATTTGCCCATTGGATGAGAGCATAAACGAATACATGTGTTTCATAGTAAATATTTTTAATTGCAAAAAAATTATTTCATGTGGGAATTCATCAAGAAATTGTATTTAGTTACAGGTTAACTTGTTATTATTGTACTGCCACCAAATTAAGGCCATATTAAAATGAATGAAATACATCCATTCTTTTTATTTTAGGTACAATTAATGCTGTAACCTTTAACTGATGTTTTCTTTGGATAAACATGTTGAAAAAGCCTTCATTGCCATCTCATTGTGGCCGGCCATATGTTTTGGTACATAATTAAAACAAAGGTCCATGAGATTTTGAATGAAAACAGAATATGTTCATTTTGTACATAAACACAGTCATTTACCATAAACATGTCCTATCATATGTATCTAATTTATTTGGCCTTCATAAGTATGAGAAAATAGCTATAAGCAGTGTAATGTACCTTATACACAGTAAAGCATTTGTGGCATGCCGGCATTCGACACAACAGCACCAGTGTTGCCATTGCCAACCCCCCCGAAGTGAAATTTAGTGCCAGGGCGCCAAAATGTACAAACGGCACCAATTTTGTACTGGCAAAAATCATGACATTTACTGACAGAGCCACATTTTTTACTGACAATGCAAAAAAGAACCTAAGATGGTAATTTTCGGTGCCAATATCAATATTTAAACTATAAACATATAGCTAGTGCTACTAGTAATGTGTTTAACCACCTCCATACTGGGCAATTAAACACCTTCCTGCCCAGACCAATTTTGAGCTTTCGGCGCTGTCGCACTTTGAATGACAATTGCGCGGTCATACAACACTGTACCCCAATGAAATTCATATAACTTTTTTCCCACAAATAGAGCTTTCTTTTGGTGGTATTTCATCACCTCTACGTTTTTTATTTTTTGCTAAACAAATAAAAAAAGGCCGACGTTTTTTAAAAAAAATATGTTTTTTTTTGTTTCAGTATCAATACTTTGTAAATAAGTACGTTTTCTCCTTCACTGATGGGCACTGATGGGGCTGCACTGACGGGCACAGATAAGGCGGCACAGATGGGCACCGATGAGGTGGCACCAATGAAGTGGCACTGATGAGGTGGCATTGATGAGCACTGATGGGTACTGATAGGTGGCACTGATGAGCGACGCGGATGGGCACTGATAGGTGGCACAAATTGGCACTGATAGCTGGCACAGATTGGCATGGATAGGCGGCATGGATGGGCATGGATAGGCGGCACAGATGGGCATAGATAGGTGGCACAGATGGGTATGGATGGGCACTGATAGGCAGCATGGATGGGCACTGATAGGTGGCACGGATGGGCACTGATAGGCGGCATTGTATTGTATTATATTGTACTGATGGATGCCAATTAATTCCAAACAATAATGCATGCCAATCAGTGATGCCCATTGTGGGCACTGATTGGCATCCATTGTGGGCACTGATTGGCATCCATTGTGGGCACTGACTGGCATTCCTGGTGGTCTTGGGTGGCATACCTGGTGCTGGGCATCCCTGTCGGTCTGGGGGCGTCCCTGGTGGTCCAGTGTGGGAATCCTCAGGGGGGCTGCGCTGATAATCGATCAGCACAGACCCCCCTGTCAGAGGAGCAGCTGATCGGCTCTCCTCTACTCGCGTCTGACAGACGCGAGTGAGGAAAAGCCGATCAACGGCTCTTCCTATTTACACTGTGATTAGCCGTGATTGGACACGGCTGATCACGTGGTAAAGAGTCTCCGTCAAAAAACATATTTCTCTATTTACATGAAGGTCAGGTTAATATAACCCAGCCAGCACAGAGTTCCCCCTCACATCAGTCTGCAGAGTTCCCCCTTGCAGTGCCTTCAACTATAACAACTAAAGGAAAATATTACTACTGGACTGGACAATATTCACAATAAAGTGAATTGGCATTCACACTATTCACACTATTCTGCATAAATGAAAAAAACATTCAAGCCTCGGGAAAATAGCATAGTAGCCTTCATTTTAGACCACATTTACACAGAATTAATGTACATGCAGTTTAACAGGACAAATAGGTCTGCTCACACACATTCCCGAGACCGCAGAACCTTTTACTGTTCTGAGAGAAAAAATACAAAATTTACACATAGCGGACACCTTGCAAAGGTGTCACCGCTACATTAATAAACCTTTTAAGTGATAATTTTACTGTCATGAGTTGTTACTATTATTCAGGATTTATATAGTGCTAACAGCTTGCGCAGTGCTTAAAAAAATGCTTTAAAAAAAATAAGACAGACAGTACAGTTACAATACAATTCAATACAAGAGGAATCAGAGGGCCCTGCTCCTTGGAGATTACAATCTAGGACAGTGATTCTCAACCAGGGTTCCTCCAGAGGTTGCTAGGGGTTCCTTCAGCATTGGGTAATTTATTTCAGATAAGTTCCCACTGACACCATTGATCTTTTTAACTATCTGTAAGGAGGTAATTATTCCCAATGACCACAAGTGTAAGGACCATTCTTCCCACTGACCACCACACAAATGTATCAGGAGTTGTAGATTTCAATTTTGTAGCAGGGGTTCCCGAGACCGGAGAACTATTTCAAGGGTTCCTCTGTGTTGAAAAGGTTGAGAAAGGCTGATCTAGGAGAACGGTCAAGTGATACAAAAAGTAATAACTGTTGGAGGTGAGCTGATTGAGAAACCAAAAAAGACAGTCTGTGCCCAGGTTCACACTGAGCCGTGAATGAAGCCGTGTAAGTTCAGCTGAACTCGCACAATTTCACTCCGGCATGGCAGTCTCGATTTCGGCTGTGATTTTACAGACATCTGTGCGGGTTTCTGCACATATGTCAATGGAAATCGCACACCGAAATTGCAAAAAGTAGTACAGAAACTATGTTTTAAAATCGGTGCGGCTCTGCAAATGCAGTGTCTCATCGATTAGGATGGTGCCATTTCCAGCAATTGCCACCGATTTGACATGCGATTTGACATGAGATCACATGTCAAATTGCACCAGGGCTATTAATTAGAAGCAGGATGGAATTTTCTAATGGGTTTTCAAGGATCGCCTAAAGGTGTATAGAGCAGGAGAACGTCGGATAGATTAATGGAGAAGTCCTGGATGTGAGCATGGGAGGAGGTGACGAGTGAGCTAGAGAGCGGGCGGTCTTGTGAGGACCAGAGGAAACGTTTTGAATGGTATTTTGAGACAAGGTTTATGATCTAACTTGGAGCAGAGTTGTGGATGGCTTTGTAAGTTGTTGTTAGTATTTTGAATTGTATTAGTTGGGTAAAGACAATTAAGGGATCTGCAGAGAGGGGAGAAGATGAACAGTAGGTAAGGTAGATGAGTCTGGCACAGTGGCGGAACTACCGCCATAGCGACACACGCGGCCGCTAGGGGGCCCCGCAGCCGCTATGGGGCCCGTGGGGAGGAGGAGGAATGCATACTGCCGGGGGCACGGGGGGCGAGCTCTGCCCGCACGGTCCCCTAGCCAGGGGAAGTGAGGAGAGGAAGAGGCGCGCAGCGCGCTGTAATAGCTTCTATTTGAATGTCCTGTCACTCCTTTGTGTGTTCCCGGGGCTCACCGTCACATAGCCCCACCTCTTGGCCCGGTGCTTTTGATAGACAGAACGCCGGTCCAATGCGGGACATGTGACGTCATCAAAGGCGCCGGGCCAAGAGGTGGGGCTGTGTGACGGTGAGCCCCGGGAACACAGGACATTCAAATGCAAGCTATTACAGCGCTCTGCTGGACAGCGCGCCTCTTCCTCTCCTCACTTCCCCTGGCTGGGGGGCCATGCGGGCGGTGCTCACCCCCCCCCCCACTCTGAGACAGCCCCACGCTCGCCAATAGCCCTTTGAGGGCTGCTGCAGTCAGGCTCACCTCTTCCACTGCACAGGTGAGGCTGCATTGGGCACGGGGGAGGCTGCATTGGGCACGGGAGGCTGAATTGGGCACGGTGAGGCTGCATTGGGCACGGGGGAGGCTGCATTGGGCACGGGGAGGCTGCATTGGGCACGGGGAGGCTGAATTGGGCACGGTGAGGCTGCATTGGGCACGGGGGAGGCTGCATTGGGCACGGTGAGGCTGCATTGGGCACGGTGAGGCTGCATTGGACACGGTGAGGCTGCATTGGGCACGGGGAGGCTGCATCGGGCACGGGGGAGGCTGCATCGGGCACGGGGGAGGCTGCATCGGGCACGGGGAGGCTGCATTGGGCACGGGGAGGCTGCATTGGGCACGGGTCAGGCTGCATTGGGCATAGGCAGGCCGCACTGCATTGGGCAAAGGTGAGGCTGCATTGGGCACAGGCAGGTGAGGCTGCATTGGGCACGGGGGAGGCTGCATTGGGCACGGGTCAGGCTGCATTGGGCATGGGTCAGGCTGCATTGGGCATAGGCAGGCCGCGCTGCATTGGGCAAAGGTGAGCCTGCATTGGGCACAGGCAGGTGAGGCTGCATTGGGCAAAGGTGAGCCTGCATTGGGCACAGGCAGGTGAGGCTGCATTGGGCACGGGTGAGCCTGCATTGGTCACGGGTCAGGCTGCATTGGGCACGGGTTAGGCTGCATTGGGCATAGGCAGGCCGCGCTGCATTGGGCACAGGCAGGTGAGGCTGCATTGGGCACGGGTGAGGCTGCATTGGGCACAGGTGAGGCTGTATTGGGCATGGGCAGGCCACGCTGCATTGGGCACAGGTGAGGCTGCATTGGGCACTGAACATGCTGCATTGGGCACAGGCAGGTGAGGCTGCATTGGGCACAGGCCACACTGCATTGGGCACAGGTGAGGCTGCATTGGGCACTGGACACGCTGCATTGGGCACAAGTGGGCAAAGGTGAGGCAGTATTGCGCACAGGTGAGGCTGCATTGGGCACTGGACATGCTGTATTGGGCACAGACCACGCTGCATTGGGCGCAAGTGGGCACAGGTGAGGCAGTATTGGGCATGGGCAGACCACGCTGCATTGGGCACAGGTGAGGATTATTGAAGCGCTAACACCAGGTGTTTGGAGTATCTTTATCTGTTGATTAAACTTTCTGGAATACATATATTGCTTATGTGGTGTAGGATCTGGGCTCTTTCTTTCTTTCTTTCTTTCTTTCTCAGACTCAAACCACACACCCTTTGAGCCCCGCCCTTTAAACCACGCCCACTATTTAATTTAAGCCCCGCCATTTTTTTGTGGGGGGGGGGGGGGGCATACAACATTTTGCTATGGGGCCCTGTGATTTCTAGTTACGCCCCTGGTCTGGCAGCAGTATTCATGATGGACTAAAGGGAGGATAGCCTATATAAAGATAAGCCAGTGAGGAAGGAATTGCAGTAGTCGAGGAGTAAGATAACCAGGGAGTGAATTTGAAACATTGTGGTGATGTTGGTTAAGAAGGGGCATATTTTGGAGATATTGTGGAGATTAAGGTGCCATGATTTGGACAGCAATTGGATGTGGCGCCAAAGGAGAGTTTAGAGTCCAGGGTTAAACCTGGTACCTTGGTATGTGGGGGTGGACTGATAGTTGTGCCATCAATAGGGATGAGCCGAACACCCCCTGTTCTGTTCGCACCAGAACCTGCGAACAGACCTAAAGCTCGTGTGAACTTTAGAACCCTATCAAAGTCTATGGGACTCGAACGTTCAAAATCAAAAGTGCTAATTTTAAAAGCTAATATGCAAGTTATTGTCATAAAAAGTGTTTGGGGACCCGGGTCCTGCCCCAGGGGACATGTATCAATGCAAAAAAAAGTTTTAAAAACGTCTGTTTTTTCAGGAGCAGTGATTTTAATAATGCTTAAAGTGAAACAATAAAAGTGTAATATTCCTTTAAAATTTCGTACCTGGGGGTGTGTATAGTATGCATGTAAAGGGGCGCATGTTTCCCATGCTTAGAACTGTCCCTGCACAAAGTGTAATTTTTGCAGGAAAAAAAGCTATTTAAAATCACTCGTGGCTATAATGAATTGTCGGCTCCCCATAATACAGAGAACAGTCATTGAAAATCATTGATAAAAAAAAAAGCGTGGGGTTCCCCGAAATTCAATCACCAGGCCCTTCAGGTCAAATAAAAAAAAAAATGACGTGGGGTTCCCCCTAAATATCCATACCAGACCCTTCAGGTCTGGCATGGATTTGGAGGGGAACTCCATGCCAAGTTAAAAAAAAAAAAATGGCGTGGAGGTCCCCCTCTAAATCCATACCAGACCCTTTATCCGAGCACGCAACCTGGCAAGCCGCAGGTAAAAGAGGGGGCGTCGAGAGAGTGCCCCCCCTCCTGATCCGTACCAGGCCACATGCCCTCAACATTGGGAGGATGCTTTGGGGGTCTGTCACCTGACCCCGCCCCCCTCTGACGCAAGGGAAAAGCTGGGCTTCCCCAGTGACGTACGTGTGACCACACCCCCCTCTGATGTAACGGAAACCTGCGTTACATCAGAGGGGGCGGGGTCACCCATACATCACTGGGGAAGCCTGGGTTTATTTTTTTATTTTTTTTTATTTTTAATAAAGGACTTTTCCCAACGGTGTCAGTGTGTTTTTTAACAATTTTTTTTACACTTTCTTTGTGAAATGGTAGGGGTACTTTTGTACCCCCTTACCATTTCAAACGGGGGGCGGGATCTGGGGATCTGTTAAAGGGGGCTTCCAGATTCTGATAAGCCCCCCGCCCGCAGACCCCCACAACCACGGCCAGGGTTGTGGGGAAGAGACCCTTCTCCTCATCAACATGGGGACATGGTGCTTTGAGGGGTCACAGACCCCCAAAGCATCCTTCCAATGTTGAGGGCATGTGGCCTGGTACGGTTCAGGAGGGGAGGGGGCTCTCTCGTCCCCCCCCTCTTTTCCTGCGGCCTGCCAGGTTGCGTGCTCGGATAAAGGGTCTGGTATGGATTTTGAGGGGGACCCCCACGCCATTTTTTTTTAAATTTGGCGTGGAGTTCCCTTAAAATCCATGCCAAACCTGAAGGGTCTGGTATGGATATTTAGGGGGAACCCCACATCATTTTTTTTTTATTTGACCCGGGGTTCCCCTTAATATCCATACATTCCCCTTTACATGCATACTATACACACCCCCCAGGTACGAAATTTTAAGGAATATTACACTTTTATTGTTTCACTTTAAGCATTATTAAAATCACTGCTCCTGAAAAAAACGCAGTTTTTAAAACTTTTTTTTGCATTGATACATGTCCCCTGGGGCAGGACCCGGGTCCCCAAACACTTTTTATGACAATAACTTGCATATAGGCTTTTAAAATTAGCACTTTAGATTTCTCCCATTTTACAGGGTGCTCGCGGCTTTTCAAATTTGCCACGAACACCCCAAATTGTTCGCTGTTCGGTGAACAAGTGAACAGGCAATGTTCGAGTCGAACATGAGTTCGACTTGAACTCGAAGCTCATCCCTAGCCATCAATTATGACAGAGATGCCAGGGGAAGAGGCACATGGGGGGGAGAAAACATTATGAGCTCAGCTTAGGATAGATGAGTTTGAGGAAGTGGTGTGACATCCATATTGATATGTCTGTTAGTACATTTGTGATGCGTGAGGAGACTGATGGGGTGAGCTGAGGGATAGAAAGATAGATTTGGGTGTTGTCAGCATAGAAATGGTCAGGCCCGGATTTACTCCCTTTGCCGCCCCAAGGCCGGGTCCTTCAATGCCGCCCCACTCCCCCCCCCCCCACACGCACACCACCATTCTCGTCCTTTATGCAATTATAGTACAGGGGATGGTCAGAGACTGCAGACATGATACAAGAGATGGTCAGGAGACTGTAGTTATGATACATGAGATGATCAGAGACTGCAATCATAGTACAGGAGATGGTCAGAGGTTGCAGACATGATACAAGAGATGGTCAGAGACTGTAGTTATGATACAAGAGATGATCAGAGGCTGCAATCATAGTACAGCAGATGGTCAGAGACTGCAGATATAATACAGGAGATGGTCAAAGACTGCAGACCTACTACAGGAGACGGTCAGAGACTACAGACATATTACAGGAGATGATCAGAGACTGCAGACATATGACATGAGATGGTCAGAGACTGCAGACATATGACAGGAGATGGTCAGATACTTCAGACATATGACAGGAGATGGTCAGAGACTGCAGACATGAAACAAGAGATGGTCAGAGACTTCAGACATATGACGACAGGAGATGGTCAGAGACTGCAGACATGATACAAGAGATGGTCAGAGACTGTAGTTACGATACAAGAGACTGTCAGAGACTGCAGACATAGTACAGGAGATGGTCAGCGACTGCAGACGTAGTACAGGAGATGGTCAGAGACTGCAGACATAGTACAGGAGATGGTCACAGACTGCAGACATAGTACAGGAGATGGTCAGAGACTGCAGTTCCTATGGACGTTAGTAGATAATGGCCGATCGGCCCTCTCACCTGACCCAGCGATACAGCAACGGTTCCTCTGATCAGGAGTCAGCTCACTCTGAATTTCCCGTGGCGACCCCGCTGGGTAGAACCCAGATCTGTATTCCTGCAATGACTCTGTTCCATTTTCTGCCAGGGATGGTGCTAGGCTGTGTGGCTTTCCCTCTGGTGGCGCAGGGCAGCGGGGTTATCTCTCTCCCTCCATTAGTACAGACCCCCAGGACAGACCCCCCCAGGAAAACCCCCTTCCATTAGTACAGACCCCCCAGGAACCCCCCCCCCTCTATTAGTACAGACCCCCCAGGACAAACCACCCCCTCCAATAGTACAGACCCCCAGGACAAACCACCCCCTCCATTAGTACAGACCCCCCCTCCATTAGTACAGACACCCCCAGGACAGATCCCCCCCATTAGTACAGACACCCCCTCCATTAGTACAGACCCCCAAGACAGACCCTCCCCCTCCATTAGTACAAACCCCCACCTTCATTTGTACAGACCCCCCCAGGACAGACCCCCCCTCCATTAGTACAGACACCCAAGGACAGACCCCCCTTCATTAGTACAGACCCCCCAGGACAGACCCCCCCTTCATTAGTACAGACCCCCCCTCCATTAGTACAGACCCCCCCCCTCCAATATGGTACATAAAAACACCCGGGCGGCAGCTGGAGAGAAGAGGACAATGTGCAGTCGTGCCACCTGGGTGGAGAGCAGTTGTTCACAGCAGGCAGGAGAGAGACACAGAGAGGAGGAATAGAACGTGTCAGGCACGGACCACCCCGCCCCGCGCAACGTCACTGCGCTGCTGCCGCTGGTCTCCCTCCACACAGAGACCAGCCACTCCGCCTCTGATCTCATCCCCAGCTGCTCTCCTTCTCTGACAGGAGGGGCTTGGGCAGGAAACACAGCGGCGGTACAGGAGATGGTCAGAGATTGCAGACATAGTACAGGAGATGGTCAGAGACTATGGACGTTAGTAGATAATGGCCGATCGGCCCTCTCACCTGACCCAGCGATACAGCAACGGTTCCTCTGATCAGGAGTCAGCTCACTCTGAATTTCCCGTGGCGACTCCGCTGGGTAGCACCCTGATCTGTATTCCTGCAATGACTCCGTTCCATTCTCTGCCAGGGATGGCGCTAGGCTGTGTGACTTTCCCTCTGGTGGCGCAGGGCAGCGGGGTTCTCTCTATCCCTCCATTAGTACAGACCCCCAGGACAGACCCCCTTCCATTAGTACAGACACCCCCCCCCCCCCCAGGAAAACCCCCCTCCATTAGTACATAGGTATCCCTTACTGTTATTGCGCATGCGCTGGTTTGAGGCAAAGCAAGCCAAGCGCAGAGCTGCTGCAGCCGAAGACAACTGGTGTTAATTAACCCCTTACATGCTGAGTGATTGGTTGGCTCATAGAGACACAGGCTGGATCTGGATGACAGTGGGACATGGTGTGGCACAGGCTGGTTGGGAGGAGGGGACAGCAGCAAGCTGTATCAGTTAGAAACTGGCTGGATGAGGGGAGACATGGGGACACAGGCTGGATAAGGGGGAACAGAGGCTGGATGAGGGGGGACATGGGGACATAGGCTGGATGAGGGGGACACCTCATCCAGCCTATGTTCCCCCACATTCAGCCTGTGTTCCCATGTCCCCCCTCATCCAGCCTGTGTCCCCCTCATCCAGCCTTTGTTCCCCCCTCATCCAGCCTGCGTTCCCCCCTCATTTAGCCTGTGTTCCCCCCTCATCCAGCCTGTGCCCCCCCTCATCCAGCCTGTGTCCCCCCTCATCCTGCCTGTGTCCCCCCTAACCCAGCCTGTGTCCCCCCCTCATCCAGCCTGTGTCCCCCTCATCCATCTTGTGCCCCCACATCCAGCCTGTGTTCCCCCCTCATCCAGCATGTGTTCCCCCCTCATCCAGCCTGTGCCCCCCATTCAGCCTGTGTTCTCCCCCACATCCAGCCTGTGCCATCCCTCATCCAGCCTGTGTCCCCATGCCCCCCCCTCATCCAGCCTGTGTCCCCATGTCCCCCTCATACAGCCTGTGTTCCCCCCTCATCTAGCCTGTGTCCCCCCTCATTTAGCCTGTGTTCCCCCCTCATCCACCCTGTGCCCCCCCTCATCCAGCCTGTGCCCCCCCTCATCCAGCCTGTGTTCCCCCTCATCCTGCCTGTGTCCCCCTCACCCAGCCTGTGTCCCCCCCTCATCCAGCCTGTGTCCCTCCCCTCATCCAGCCTGTGTCCCCCCTCATCCATCTTGTGCCCCCACATCCAGCCTGTGTTCCCCCCTCATCCAGCATGTGTTTCCCCCTCATCCAGCCTGTGTTCCCCCCCTCATCCAGCCTGTGTTCCCCCCTCATCCAAACTGTGTTCCCCTCTCATTCAGCCTGTGCCCCCCCCCATCCAGCCTGTGCCCCCCCTCATCTGGCCTGTGTCCCCCCACATCCAGCCTGTGTCACCCCCACATCCAGCCTGTGTCACCCCCACATCCAAACTGTGTCACCCCCACATCCAGCCTGTGCCCTTCACATCCAGCCTGTGTCCCCCCCTCATCCAGGCTGTGTTCCCCCCTCATCCAGCGTGTGTCCCCCCTCATCCAGCCTGTGTCCCCCCCTCATCCAGCCTGTGTTCCCCCTCATCCAGCCTGTGTCCCCCCTTCATCCAGGCTGTGATCCCCCCTCATCCAGCCTATGTTTCCCCCTCATCCGGCCTGTGTCTCACCATGTCCCGCTGTCATCCAGATCCAGCCTGGTGTCTGTGTCCCCCCCCCGCCCCGCTGTCATCCAGATCCAGCCTGGTGTCTGTGTCTATAATCCAGCCGATCACTCGGCATGTAAAGGGGTTAAATCAAATCTGTTGTCTTCGGCTGCAGCAGCTCTGCTTTTGCCTTGCCTCAAACCTACTTTCACTTTTACCCACTGCTACACTGGCCGCTGCGGCCGTGCCCCTGGTCTGACTTCCTAGACCTAGAGAAGGAGAGAAATGGCAGGGGGCAGGGGGCAGCGGCCACCAGCCATTTCTAATATGTGTGGTAGCGGCACAGGCAAGGCTGGACTGGGACAAAAATTTGGCCCTGGACTTCATCTAGACTGGCCCACTTTAATTGGTATTTGGACAGTTGGTCAGTTTTAGGTGGGGGCAGTGGACTCCTTTTTTGTATTACTGTTATATTGGTTAGGCAACGCACTGTTACCTTTGCAGCCATTGTGCGATTTGATGGGTGTTCAGTGTGCCCCTGTACCTTTAAGAAGGAGTCCATCATAATGCAAGTGCTTCAATTGTGGAGTCACTCAGAAGCTAGTGATAGGACCACAGATACCAGGGTGCCGTGACGAGGTTCTGTGGCTTACGCATGTATTTGCAAATGTGTACAGACTAAAGCCCTGTTTTAACACATACTGTTAGATAGGTTGATTTGGTTGTCAGGGGGCTGGTCGATGAGTAAGCTTGGATCTTTCCTTGGACTCATACTTGGCCTTGTTTATATGGTATACCGACAGGCCAGGGTGGTATACGGACAGGCTAGGATGATATAAGGACAGGCCAGGGTGGTATACGGACAGGCCAGGGTGGTATATGGACAGGCTAGGGTAGTATATAGACAGTATAGGAGCAGGCTAGAAGTCCAGTAGAAGCTGTCAGGGCACTCTGGGAGTTCCACAACAGCTGGCGGGTGACAGTCCACTTTTCAGCTCAAAGCTGGCCTCCTGCCTCCACTCACCACATCCTGGGCTTTGGCACTGAAGGCCCCCGAGGGCCAGGTCTTCGTCAGCGCATCAGTGATGTCCCTGTGCAGAGCAGAAACAATCCCTCTGGGAGCGAGGCATGGCCATTAAAGTTCCCAGTCAGCTGCTGACCAAGAAGTGGAGAGGGGGGAGTGCTGGTCACCGGGATGAACCCCAGGAAGAGCAGCACTGTTTAGTTCCAATGGCCAGTACATGCCTGGGCACAGACAGCGTACCCATTGCCCTTGGTGCACGTACCCCCAGGGGTACACGTACCACGGGTTGAGAAACCCAGTTTTAGATGATACAAGGGGCCAAATTACACAGCACAAGCACTGTGCTGTTATGCATGCTTTAAGGGAACAGGAATCCCGGCCCCCCACCCTATGTGAATGAGTATGGGGTACGATGTACCCCTACCCATTCACCTAAGGTGTAAAATGTAAAGTAAAAAACCACACAATTTTGAAAAAATATTTTATTGCACTGCTCCGGGGGTCTTCTTCCGTCTTGGGGGGTCTTCTCGCCGGACTCCTCCGCCATTTACCTAGCTCTTTTACCGAGCTACCTTCTTCGTCGTCGCCGCCGTCGTCTGGGGGTCTCGATCCGCCTTCGGGGTCTTCCGGGGTCTCTTATGTTCTTGCCGCGGTCGTCGTTTTCCGCGCTGCCGGCGCCGCCTTCTTCTTCTTCTTCTTCTTCCGATGTTGACCCGTCGCTCTCTCTGGCCGGAATCCCAGAGCCGCGCTGTGCTGGGACTTATATAGGGACAAGGGGACAGGGTCACATGCTCATGTCACATGGTGACCCCGCCTCCCTGTGATGTCACAGTCCCAGCATCCTCCGGGACTGTGACATCACAAGGGGGCGGGGTCACCATGTGACATGAGCATGTGACCCTGTCCCCTTGTCCCTATATAAGTCCCAGCACAGCGCGGCTCTGGCATTCCGGCCAGAGAGAGCGATGGGTCAACATCGGAAAAAGAAGAAGAAGGCGGCGCCGGCGGCACGGAAAACGACGACCGCGGCAAGAACAGAAGAGACCCCGGAAGACCCCCGAAGGCGGATCGAGACCCCCAGACGACGGCGGCGACGAAGAAGGTAGCCGGCCTCCTCCGCTCGGTAAAAGAGCTAGGTAAATGGCGGAGGAGTCCGGCGAGAAGAGACCCCCCAAGATGGAAGAAGACCCCCGGAGCAGTGCAATAAAATATTTTTTCAAAATTGTGTGTTTTTTTACTTTACATTTTACACCTTAGGTGAATGGGTAGGGGTACATCGTACCCCATACTCATTCACATAGGGTGGGGAGCCGGGATCTGAGGGCCCCCTTATAAAAGGGGGCTCCCAGATTCCGATAAGCCCCCGCCCGCAGACCCCGACAACCAACGGCCAGGGTTGTCGGGAAGAGGCCCTTGTCCTCATCAACATGGGGACAAGGTGTTTTGGGGTGGGGGGGCCGCACGGCCCCCCTTTCCCCAGGACACCCCTCATGTTGAGGGCACGCGGCCTGGTATGGCTCAGGAGGGGGGGGCGCTCGCTCGTCCCCACCCCTTTCCTGGCCTGCCGGGCGGCGTGCTCGGATAAGGGTCTGAGATGGATTTGGGGGGGACCCCCACGCCATTTTTTCGGCGTGGGGAGTCCCTTTAAATCCATACCAGGTGACGGGGCTAGCGCGGCGGCATTCACTGCCTTCGCTAGCTCCGTCTACCTGCAGTTACGTTCTAAATGAACGGACTGCTCCGTGTGTGGGCAAGTCCGTTCATTTTCAAAAGTCCCGCGGACTTTGTCCAGTGGATTGCCCGCCGGAGAAGTCCGGGCGTGTGTGGGCAAGTCACACGCTCGGAAGTCCGGGCGTGTGTGGGGAAGTCCCGCCGGACCTAGTCGGACAAAGTCCGAACGTGTGTACGCGGCATTACACTGAAGCTGTGGTGAAATAGGCAAGATGAGAATCAGCAAAGAGTACAGTCACAGAGACCAAGGGAATATAGTTTTTGGAGAAGAAGGGGGTGGTCAACTGTATCAGAGGAAGAAGAGAGGTCTAAGATTAAGAGTGCAGTATAGTGATCATTGGTTTTAGCCGTTAGTAAGTTGTTTTAGGAGAGCAGTTTCTGTGGATTGCTGTGGGCCAATTCCAGACTGAAGGGGGTGAAGAAGTTTACCTCCATAAGCTGGTAGCACAGGCAGTTGTAGACAAGGCTTTCAAGTAGTTTGGAGGTTGAAGGGAGCAAGGAGATGAGACTTGTGTTGCTCAGATTAGTGGGTCCAGTGAAGGCTTTTCGAGTATAGGGGTGACCAGCGCATGTTTTAGAGGGTTGGGGAAGACACCAACATGGAGTGTAAAGTGGGGGGCACTACGGCAGTCCGCCTTCCTGCTTAGCAGGTGCCAGGGCAGCCCTTTCGAACTGATGGGGCCCAGGCCTGGTACAGGAGGGCTAGCTGTACTGTCTTATCAGCAGCCCTTCCTCATGGCAGAGCCCAGCTCCCCATGCCCCCTTTCTTTACAATCCCATGCCTATTAACCTTTAAAATGTCTTAAAGTGATAATGATTATAATTGATTAGCAGGTTTAAGTTCATTATAGGTTCAACAAAACCCCCTGTAGACCAAACCAAAGCACATTCCCTCATCCCTACTGGCAAGGAAGCATGTACAGTTCTGCACAGAATAAAACTGACATCTCCGGTCGGAAGCCACTCTACCAACCATAAGAAGTTAGGTGCAGCGATCTCCCCCGCTGAGCTGTTGTGTTCTGACAGGGGGGCAGCCCAAACTCCCCCACTAGAACACTCCGATCAGCACTCTCTGCCATTGGCTGAGAGCGCTGATTAGGAGTTGGTCGGCTGCTGGTTTTCCAGCATGCACGTCCGACAAAAGCTGGCTGAGCGGTCAGCTTCTGTCGGACAGAACGACATACACACGGGCAGAATGTCGGCCTGTATTTTTTGTACTGGCAAATGTCTCCTGACATTCTGCCCGTGTGTACAGGGCTTAAATATAAAAGTCGAAGTGCAGCGCTGTGAACAATGAATAGCACACAATGCAATATAAAAGTTCATATAAAAGTTCATAAAACGAGACAAACAATATCCCAAAGAGTGTCCCTCATCGATAAAGTCAATACATTTCGGAGCGGACAGCCAAGAAGAGCAGCACAAATATATATATATGTCTCTGATGACCCGATTCATCTCAATAAAACCGGAACTCCAAATAGTATGGTACATCGGAGACATATACAGTATATACACACAGTATATTCGTGCTGCTCTTCTTGACTGTCCTCTCGGAGATGTATTGACTTTATCGATGAAGATTCCCAGTGTTTTACCCTTTGTGGGAAAGCGCATTTGACCCATGTGTTTAGTCAGGGGTCCATGTTATTAGGTGAGCTGCTAGTGCTATCCGTGGTGGAGGCTCTGCACATTTTTAACCTGCATGAATACAATATAACACGAGTGGACACCCTTTGGGAGCTTGTTTGCCCTGTTTTATGAACTTTTATATGAACTTTTACATTTCATTGTGTGCTATTCATTGTTCACAGCGCTGCACTACTACTTTTATGATTCATGCTGAGATTTGATTCATTGACCCTGATTGTTCAGCTGCTTTTATATATTATTATTTTATTTTCATTTGCGCTGATTGATTACCTTTCAGTACGGGGCTTAAAGCCTGAAAGCCTCCAGGCACTTTTTCTTATGTATTAGGCTCCATTCACACCTGAGCGTAGTGAAATCGTGGGATGGAATTTCTCAATTCTGCCCGCAATTCCAGAATCACAGACTCGTTTGTGATGCCATATTTTCTTAATGGCGTCCCAAACGCGGTGCGATTTTGCCGTAATTGTCGAGTGACAAAACGCGCTTAAATCAGGGGAAAAATCTCATTACCAAATGCTCCAGGCTGTGTTTCAAAATTTGGTGCATGAGCTTTTTGGAAAGTTTTTGGAACGTTTTTGGAACAGAGAGAGGCCCATTCAAATGAATGGTGCCAATCCAAAAGCGCACTACAAAAAAACACAAAAAAGCTAAAAAAAACACGGTGCAGTAACTGTTGCTGCAGTACGCTTAGGTGTGAATGGAGCCTTACCCTTGTACTAAACAGCTTTTTCAATGAAATATGAGTATGTAATTCTGCAAGGGTTTAGAGAAGACATAAATAGGTAATTAGCCTTCTTTTGTACAAAATAAATGTTCACAGCTGAACAACACTCTAAATTGAATTCAAAGTGTTGCCTGGGTTGGAAGAATGTTGTTTTTAGAAACTGGATGCCAACAGTTACAAGAAAACAGGGTTTCATACTTACTGGGGCCAAAACATTTAATTCATAACACATAAAACGATGTGGCCTCTTTTGCCTTCTTACAAAAAAGAATCATACAATCTCTCATTTGCCATAGTTCCACTCCAAAATGATACAAATAAGGATAAGCTTTGTGGTTCAGTCAGTAGTTGAATTTGGTCCAAACTTTTGCCTGTCCAGTGAACAGGCACACTACATGTTATCGGTGTTCTCCCGATAAGCTGAACCTCTAGCTGTAGCCAGAAGTGACATTTTTAATCATCCTTATGTGCCAGAACCATTAAAACCAACCAACTCCTCAAAATCAGTACCACTTTACAAATAAGCAGATCAAACCGCAACACTCTAAAGAAAGGATTTCAATGTGGGTGGTCTCCCAGACAGAACATCAATACACTTTAAAAAAAACACTTTAAAAAGCAAAAACAGAGCCAATCCAGGAAACAATAATAATAGTAATCCAAAACAGGATAAGGACCCAATGCTACCTGAGTCTTATCGCCCTATCTCTCTCCTCACCTCAGATGTTTTTTTTTTTTTAATTGTATATTTATTAAAGAGTTTTTGGGTCATACAGAGGTGACAAAACATTGTCAAACACATGCACAATAAGAGAAACATAAACATTAAAGTTACATTCAGACAGCTTAAAAAGGAAAAAAAACTGTCGTTTGGAGACATCCGTCCAACTGAGCTGAAGAATCGGAGTATAACATATTATAAAAGAACAATGCAAGATGATGCAACCAGCCAGTATGGCCTATCTAAATTCATTTTAATAGATAAGAAAGAAAGAAGGGAGAAAAAAATAAATAAATACCGGTAGTAGAGACAAAAATAAACATAGAACCAAAAATATAAGGATAGAAGAAATAGCACCATGGAAGGGTAATTTATGCAAACAGACATCTGTGCAGCATAAAAAGAAGATTTTACATAAGAAATTACTATCATTCAGGGGGGGGGGGGGGGGGGGGGTCTTTCTGGACAATAAATAGAATCATCCCAGGCTTCCCAAACTTTGTTAAATCGAACCAAGGAATCTTCAATAGTAGCAGTCAGATGTTCCATCCTACGAGTGTCAGCTATATTAGATAGAAGCTGAGAACTGGTAGGAAGGGAGGTGGACAGCCAGAAACACTGAATCACCCTTTTGGCAGCTAGGAGTATGAAAGCTACCAAAACATTATAATTTTGTAAGCTATCTCCTTCTGCGACACACGGCGGGATACCTTAGAAGAAGACTCCCAAATCTTACCCCAGTCTGATAAGGAGATGGTTTGCTGAAGGATACAAACCCATTTACTTATATAGGAGTGGCTAGAGTCTGTTAAGGCTATAGCCTCATTTTGTAAATAGATGAAATTAAGTGAGGTTTGTATGGGCCTTGGGTGCATAGAAGTTCAAAGCTGGTAGGTTTGACTAGCAAGAGGTCAGGGGATCTAACGGAGAGGAAATGCTTGATTTGTAAATAGGAGTAGAAGAGGGATTTCGGGATCTGAAGTTTGGACTGTAAGTCTGAGAAAGATAGAAATCTATGGGTAACTGGGTGTACCAGGTGGCGGAGTTGAAAGACTCCAGCTTGAGTCCAGGGTAACATACGATTGTAGGATAGGCTATCTGAAATGTCCAGGTTAAATAGTGTATTCAACAGCGGGGGACAGGGAGAGGAAAGGGAGTACTTCCCAACACATCTTTTCCATATGGTTAATGTAAAAAGCATAGAAGCCAAACAAAGATTTCTCAACTGGGGCATATGCCTGTCCAAGGGTGCCCATAACATAAATCAAGGGTGTACAGGGGATGTGACCCTCATTTCAATCTCGGACCACCTACTTGGGGCACCGTGGGATGTCCAAGAGATGACAGCTCGCAGGTGAGTGGCATGATAATATTTTAGTAGATCCGGGGCACCAAACCCACTCCTAGACCTCAAAGACTGAACCACGACTCCGCTATCCTATGGGAGGTATTGTGCCAAAATTAAGAAAGGACCTTTGAAGCACTTTCAGTTGGGGAAGCAGAATCGCTACCGGGAGTGTCTCAAACATGTACAGCAGCTTGGGTAGAAGGGACATCTTTAATACGTTAATTTTCCCGAATAGAGAGAGAGGGAGGGTGTCCCAGTGTTTTAGTAAGCGCTTTATTTCAACAAATAGTGGAGGGAAATTAGTCTGATAGAGAGTAGAATAGGAAGAGGTTATGGAGATTCCCAAGTATTTAAGCTTCTGAGTGCACCAATGATAATTGAAGTTCCGTTGGAGGGTGTCCAAAAGAGGCTGGGGAATATTTAAGGGGAGGGCCTCAGTTTTGGAGGAGTTTATCTTAAAGCCCAATAGGGTTTTGTGTAGGGAGGGGAGGGTAGTAAGTGGATGTGTTAACATAAGTAGTATGTCGTCCGCAAAGAGAGAGAGTTTATATTCCTCCTGCCGCAGCCGCACCCCCGTTATAACAGGCTTGGAGCGTATGGCAGCGGCCATAGGCTCCAAGCATAAAATGAAAAGTAAGGGTGAGAGCAGGCAGCCCTGCCTAGTGCCATTTCGTAGGGGAAACGACTGCGACAAATGGGAGGCAAGTTGGACTCGGGAGGAGGGTATAGAGTATAATGTTTGTAGGGCCTGGAAGAAGGAACCAGAGAAGCCATAACGGGATAAAGTAGCGAACATAAATGACCAGTCTAAATCGTCAAAAGCCTTTTGGGCATTAAGGCTTAAAACTAAGGCAGGGCGATTTGTTTTAGTGAGGAGATCTATGAGGTCTATGGTTATTCCAGTGTTGTCACCTGCGTGTCTGGTAGGAACAAATCCCACCTGGTCTCTGTGGATTAGGGATGGCAGTAATCTTCATAAAAACTTTATTGTCTGAATTCAGTAATGCAATGGGACGGTAATTATCCGGGAGGGAAAGGTCTTTTCCGGGTTTTGGGATAACAGTAAAATGTGCATGTAGAAATTGGGGGTGAGGGATTGTGCCTTTCAGTAAAGATCCAAAGAGATTCAGCATATGTGGGGTTAAAATAGGGAGGAAGGTCTTGTAGTAGGAATATGGTAAGCCGTATGGACCTGTGGAATTGTGTGATGGAAGACCAACTCTTCGGCTGTAATAGGGGCATTTAGTGTTGCTCTATTTGTTGAGGTCAACGTAGGGAGACGGATGGAGTCAAAGAATGCATCAAATTTGCTCTGAGTAAACTGGGAGCTTGGGTCAGTACTAGGGATGGGCCCGGTGCTCGATGCGAACCCACGTTCGCATCGAGCACCGGGCGTTTGCTCGCTCGGCAAGCCTGTAGCCAATTAAAGCTCAGGGGCTTTAGTACACGTCCCACCATTTAAAAGGCCGCCACGCCGTCGGCGCCGGTCACATGAGTCCGGCTTTAGGAGAGATCAGTCTGCTGATTCTGTGTCTTAGCTTGATTCATTGCTACAGAAAGATTTGCTCTTCTTTGCTAAACCATTGGCTATTTCTTTGCTAAACCATTGCTACCTAAGTCATTGATCGTTCATTGCTGCTGATTGCACAGTTAGTGTGTTATTAGCTGCTGCTGGGGATTAGTCTGGTGCGTGTTTTACTGTTAGTACAGTATTTCAGTAGTACCAACCGCAGTGCTGTTAGCACAGCATTGCACCCCAACAGCACCCATAGGACTTCTAGTGTGTTAGTGGCAGCAAACAGAGCTCCTATATTTTCTTCCCAGAAGCACCCATAGGACTTCTAGTGTGTTAGTGGCATCACACAGAGCTCCTATATTTTCTTCCCAGAAGCACCCATAGGACTTCTAGTGTGTTAGTGGCATCACACAGAGCTCCTATATTTTCTTCCCAGAAGCATCCATAGGACTTCTAGTGTGTTAGTGGCAGCAAACAGAGCTCCTATATTTTCTTCCCAGAAGCACCCATAGGACTTCTAGTGTGTTAGTGGCAGCAAACAGAGCTCCTATATTTTCTTCCCAGAAGCACCCATAGGACTTCTAGTGTGTTAGTGGCAGCAAACAGAGCTCCTATATTTTCTTCCCAGAAGCACCCATAGGACTTCTAGTGTGTTAGTGGCAGCAAACAGAGCTCCTATATTTTCTTCCCAGAAGCACCCATAGGACTTCTAGTGTGTTAGTGGCAGCAAACAGAGCTCCTATATTTTCTTCCCAGAAGCACCCATATGACTTCTAGTGTGTTAGTGGCATCACACAGAGCTCCTATATTTTCTTCTCAGCAGCACCCACAGGACTTCTAGTGTGTTAGTGACATCACACAGAGCTCCTATATATTTTCTTCCCAGAAGCACACATAGGACTTCTAGTGTGTTAGTGGCATCACACAGAGCTCCTATATTTTCTTCCCAGAAGCACCCATAGGACTTCTAGTGTGTTATTGGCATCACACAGAGCTCCTATATTTTCTTCCCAGAAGCATCCATAGGACTTCTAGTGTGTTAGTGGCAGCAAACAGAGCTCCTATATTTTCTTCCCAGAAGCACCCATAGGACTTCTAGTGTGTTAGTGGCAGCAAACAGAGCTCCTATATTTTCTTCCCAGAAGCACCCATAGGACTTCTAGTGTGTTAGTGGCAGCAAACAGAGCTCCTATATTTTCTTCCCAGAAGCACCCATAGGACTTCTAGTGTGTTAGTGGCAGCAAACAGAGCTCCTATATTTTCTTCCCAGAAGCACCCATAGGACTTCTAGTGTGTTAGTGGCAGCAAACAGAGCTCCTATATTTTCTTCCCAGAAGCACCCATATGACTTCTAGTGTGTTAGTGGCATCACACAGAGCTCCTATATTTTCTTCTCAGCAGCACCCACAGGACTTCTAGTGTGTTAGTGACATCACACAGAGCTCCTATATTTTCTTCCCAGAAGCACCCATAGGACTTCTAGTGTGTTAGTGGCATCACACAGAGCTCCTATATTTTCTTCTTAGCAGCACCCATAGGACTTCTAGTGTGTTAGTGGCATCACACAGAGCTCCTATATTTTCTTCCCAGAAGCACCCATAGGACTTCTAGTGTGTTAGTGGCAGCAAACAGAGCTCCTATATTTTCTTCCCAGAAGCACCCATAGGACTTCTAGTGTGTTAGTGGCATCACACAGAGCTCCTATATTTTCTTCTCAGCAGCACCCACAGGACTTCTAGTGTGTTAGTGGCATCACACAGAGCTCCTATATTTTCTTCCCAGAAGCACCCATAGGACTTCTAGTGTGTTAGTGGCATCACACAGAGCTCCTATATTTTCTTCCCAGAAGCACCCATAGGACTTCTAGTGTGTTAGTGGCATCACACAGAGCTCCTATATTTTCTTCCCAGAAGCACCCAGAGGACTTCTAGTGTGTTAGTGGCATCACACAGAGCTCCTATATTTTCTTCTCAGCAGCACCCACAGGACTTCTAGTGTGTTAGTGGCATCACACAGAGCTCCTATATTTTCTTCCCAGAAGCACCCATAGGACTTCTAGTGTGTTAGTGGCATCACACAGAGCTCCTATATTTTCTTCCCAGAAGCACCCATAGGACTTCTAGTGTGTTAGTGGCATCACACAGAGCTCCTATATTTTCTTCCCAGAAGCACCCATAGGACTTCTAGTGTGTTAGTGGCAGCACACAGAGCTCCTATATTTTCTTCCCAGAAGCACCCATAGGACTTCTAGTGTGTTAGTGGCAGCACACAGAGCTCCTATATTTTCTTCCCAGAAGCACCCATAGGACTTCTAGTGTGTTAGTGGCAGCAAACAGAGCTCCTATATTTTCTTCCCAGAAGCACCCATAGGACTTCTAGTGTGTTAGTGGCAGCAAACAGAGCTCCTATATTTTCTTTCCAGAAGCACCCATAGGACTTCTAATGTGTTAGTGGCAGCAAACAGAGCTCCTATATTTTCTTCCCAGAAGCACCCATAGGACTTCTAGTGTGTTAGTGGCATCACACAGAGCTCCTATATTTTCTTCTCAGCAGCACCCACAGGACTTCTAGTGTGTTAGTGGCATCACACAGAGCTCCTATAGTTTCTTCCCAGAAGCACCCACAGGACTTCTAGTGTGTTAGTGGCATCACACAGAGCTCCTATATTTTCTTCTCAGCAGCACCCACAGGAATTCTAGTGTGTTAGTGGCATCACACAAAGCTCCTATATTTTCTTCCCAGAAGCACCCATAGGACATCTAGTGTGTTAGTGGCATCACACAGAGCTCCTATATTTTCTTCCCAGAAGCACCCATAGGACTTCTAGTGTGTTAGTGGCATCACACAGAGCTCCTATATTTTCTTCCCAGAAGCACCCATAGGACTTCTAGTGTGTTAGTGGCATCACACAGAGCTCCTATATTTTCTTCCCAGAAGCACCCATAGGACTTCTAGTGTTTTAGTGGCATCACACAGAGCTCCTATATTTTCTTCTCAGCAGCACCCACAGGACTTCTAGTGTGTTAGTGGCATCACACAGAGCTCCTATATTTTCTTCCCAGAAGCACCCATAGGACTTCTAGTGTGTTAGTGGCATCACACAGAGCTCCTATATTTTCTTCTCAGCAGCACCCACAGGACTTCTAGTGTGTTAGTGGCATCACACAGAGCTCCTATATTTTCTTCCCAGAAGCACCCATAGGACTTCTAGTGTGTTAGTGGCATCACACAGAGCTCCTATATTTTCTTCTCAGCAGCACCCACAGGACTTCTAGTGTGTTAGTGGCATCACACAGAGCTCCTATATTTTCTTCCCAGAAGCACCCATAGGACTTCTAGTGTGTTAGTGGCATCACACAGAGCTCCTATATTTTTCTTCTCAGCAGCACCCACAGGACTTCTAGTGTGTTAGTGGCATCACACAGAGCTCCTATATTTTCTTCCCAGAAGCACCCATAGGACTTCTAGTGTGTTAGTGGCATCACACAGAGCTCCTATATTTTCTTCTCAGCAGCACCCACAGGACTTCTAGTGTGTTAGTGGCATCACACAGAGCTCCTATATTTTCTTCCCAGAAGCCCCCATAGGACTTCTAGTGTGTTAGTGGCAGCAAACAGAGCTCCTATATTTTCTTCCCAGAAGCACCCATATGACTTCTAGTGTGTTAGTGGCATCACACAGAGCTCCTATATTTTCTTCTCAGCAGCACCCACAGGACTTCTAGTGTGTTAGTGGCATCACACAGAGCTCATTTATTTTCTTCCCAGAAGCACCCATAGGACTTCTAGTGTGTTAGTGGCATCACACAGAGCTCCTATATTTTCTTCTCAGCAGCACCCACAGGACTTCTAGTGTGTTAGTGGCATCACACAGAGCTCCTATATTTTCTTCCCAGAAGCACCCATAGGACTTCTAGTGTGTTAGTGGCATCACACAGAGCTCCTATATTTTCTTCCCAGAAGCACCCATAGGACTTCTAGTGTGTTGGTGGCATCACACAGAGCTCCTATATTTTCTTCTCAGCAGCACCCACAGGACTTCTAGTGTGTTAGTGGTATCACACAGAGCTCCTATATTTTCTTCCCAGAAGCACTCATAGGACTTCTAGTGTGTTAGTGGCATCACACAGAGCTCCTATATTTTCTTCCCAGAAGCACCCATAGGACTTCTAGTGTGTTAGTGGCATCACACAGAGCTCCTATATTTTCTTCTCAGCAGCACCCACAGGACTTCTAGTGTGTTAGTGGCATCACACAGAGCTCCTATATTTTCTTCCCAGAAGCACCCATAGGACTTCTAGTGTGTTAGTGGCATCACACAGAGCTCCTATATTTTCTTCCCAGAAGCACCCATAGGACTTCTAGTGTGTTAGTGGCATCACACAGAGCTCCTATATTTTCTTCTCAGCAGCACCCACAGGACTTCTAGTGTGTTAGTGGCATCACACAGAGCTCCTATATTTTCTTCCCAGAAGCACCCATAGGACTTCTAGTGTGTTAGTGGCATCACACAGAGCTCCTATATTTTCTTCTCAGCAGCACCCACAGGACTTCTAGTGTGTTAGTGGGATCACACAGAGCTCCTATATTTTCTTCCCAGAAGCACCCATAGGACTTCTAGTGTGTTAGTGGCATCACACAGAGCTCCTATATTTTCTTCTCAGCAGCACCCACAGGACTTCTAGTGTGTTAGTGGCATCACACAGAGCTCCTATATTTTCTTCCCAGAAGCACCCATAGGACTTCTAGTGTGTTAGTGGCATCACACAGAGCTCCTATATTTTCTTCTCAGCAGCACCCACAGGACTTCTGTTGTGTTAGTGGCATCACACAGAGCTCCTATATTTTCTTCCCAGAAGCACCCATAGGACTTCTAGTGTATTAGTGGCATCACACAGAGCTCCTATATTTTCTTCCCAGAAGCACCCATAGGACTTCTAGTGTGTTAGTGGCATCACACAGAGCTCCTATATTTTCTTCTCAGCAGCACCCACAGGACTTCTAGTGTGTTAGTGGCATCACACATAGCTCCTATATTTTTTTCCCAGAAGCACCCATAGGACTTCTAGTGTGTTAGTGGCATCACACAGAGCTCCTATATTTTCTTCCCAGAAGCACCCATAGGACTTCTAGTGTGTTAGTGGCAGCACACAGAGCTCCTATATTTTCTTCTCAGCAGCACCCACAGGACTTCTAGTGTGTTAGTGGCATCACACAGAGCTCCTATATTTTCTTCCCAGAAGCACCCATAGGACTTCTAGTGTGTTAGTGGCATCACACAGAGCTCCTATATTTTCTTCCCAGAAGCACCCATAGGACTTCTAGTGTGTTAGTGGCAGCACACAGAGCTCCTATATTTTCTTCTCAGCAGCACCCATTTTTTATACTATATACACTACCGACTACAATGGCTGGAAGACCGCCAAGGAGAGGCAGAGCGTGCCGAGGCAAGAACACAGGGCAGGCAGGCTCTGTTTCTAGAGACAACAGTGCTGGCCGTGGACGTGGTCGTGCATCGTCATCAGCACGTGGCCATGGGACACGCTTGTCTTTGTTTTCGGCAGCTGGACATGTGGAGCCGCATCATGCTGAAGGCTTGGTAGAATAGATGACCAAGCCCTCCTCATCCTCCTCATCCTCTCTCACCCAGGCTCAGGGTACTGGCAGAGCACCTGCCAACGCGTACTCAATGGCATCATCAGCCACCCCTTCCCTAGACCCACCATGTCCTCCTGAGGAGTCCCCCGAACTTTTTGAGCACAGTGTTGGGTACATGCTCCAGGAGGATGCCAAACGATTCGAAGGCTCGGATGATGATACCCAGCTTGAGGAAGTCCCCTTCAGGGGATGCTGAAGGACAGCAATCTGGCAGTACTGTTCCACCAGCTGCAGCTTACTGCCAGGTTTGCTCTAGTGGTGAAGAGGGAGGGGATGATGAGGTCACTGACTCCACGTGGGTGCCTGAAGGGAGAGAGGAGGAGGAGGAGGACGAGGAGGAGGAGGATGCGGTGTCACATGTCCAACGAGTCAGGATGCCCCCTGGAGGCCAGCTAGAGGCCAGCACAGCAACTGTACCACACCGCAGAGCTCCGCCTGTGCAGGGCGCTGCCTCTGCACGTTATCAGAAAAGTTCTTTGGTGTGGGTCTTTTTTGAGACGAGTTCATCAGATCGCACCACTGCTATTTGCAATATTTGTCTCAAGCGTATCTCGCGTGGCCAAAACATCAGCCGCTTGGGCACCACAAGCATGAGCAGACATATGTCGACCTGCCATGCAGCTCGTTGGCAAGCACACATAAAAGACCCACACCAAAGAACAAAGCAGACCTCTCCTTGCTCCTCATCAGCTGGGATCTCCATCCCCACTATATCTTCAGTCCTCTCTGAAAGCTGCTCTGAGAGGACTGAAGGTGTAGAATTAGGTGTGTCACAACCAAGTACTTGCAGTACACCGACGTCCGATTGTAGCAGGCAAATTTCCCTGCCCCAGCTGCTGGACCGTCGAAAGAAGTATACTCCCAGCCATCCACATGCCCAGCGGTTGAATGCTAGCTTGGCTAAATTGCTAGCACTTCAACTGCTGCCTTTTCAGTTGGTAGACTCGGCCCCCTTCCGTGAGTTTGTTCAATGTGCGGTTCCTCAGTGGCAGGTTCCCAAACGCCACTTTTTCTCACGGAAGGCGATTCCGTCTCTCTACCGGCATGTGGAAGGCAATGTCCATGCCTCGCTGGACAGGGCGGTCAGCGGTAAGGTGCATATTACCGCTGACTCATGGTCCAGCAGGCATGGACAGGGACGTTATCTTTCTTTCACAGCCCATTGGGTCACTCTATTGGCAGCTGGGAGGGATGCAGGACAAGGTGCAGTAGTGTTGGAGGTTGTTCCGCCACCACGCCTCCAAAATGCTACTACTGCTACTGGTTGTGACACACCTCTCTCCTCCACCCCCTCCTCTTCTTCCTCCAGTGCTCTGTCCTCGGAACCAGCGGTGCTCCGTAGGCGTACAAGGGGCTACGCAAGTACGCAGGCAAAAAGATGCCATGCCGTGCTTGCGCTGGTGTGTTTGGGGGACAGGAGCCACACTGGGCCAGAGGTTCTGGCAGCTCTGCAGGGGCAGGCCGAGAGGTGGTTGACGCCACGCCAGCTTAAGCCAGGAATGGTCGTTTCTGACAATGGCACCAACCTCCTCTCCGCCCTGCGACAGGGGCAGCTCACCCATGTGCCCTGTATGGCTCACGTCCTCAACCTGGTGGTGCAGCGGTTCTTGGGCAGGTTCCCAGGCTTACAGGATGTCCTGAGGCAGGCCAGGAAAGTCTGTGTGCATTTCCGCCGATCTTATAATGCCAGTGCTCGGCTGACTGAGCTGCAAAAGGAGCTGAACCTGCCCAAGAACCGCCTAATATGTGACATGCCCACCAGGTGGAACTCAACGTTGGCCATGCTGCAGCGACTGCACACGCAGCAGAGGGCCATCAATGAGTCAGGGGAGCTTGGCTTTTTTTCCCCACGCCAGTGGAGCATGATCAGGGATGCATGCACTGTCCTCTCACCATTTGAGGAGGCCACGAGGATGGTGAGCAGTGACAGTGCATGCATCAGTGACACTGTACCTCTTGTCCACCTGTTGGAGCATACGCTGCGTGGGATAATGGACAGGGCACTTGAGGCAGAACAGAGGCAGGAAGAGGAGGACTTCCTTGCCTCTCAAGGCCCCCTTTATCCAGACAGTGTTCCTTCTGTCCCACCCATCACACAGGAAGAGGATGAGGAGGAGGAGGAGGAGGAGGAGGATTGTGTGAGCATGGAGGTGGAGCCTGGCACTCAGCATCAGCAGCAGCAGTCTTTTAGGGATGATGTACAGTCCCAACAAACCAGTGGACTTGTACGTGGCTGGGAGGAGGTGGCTGGCGATCATGTCATCCTCAGTGACCCAGAAGACTCCGGACCGAATGCCTCAGCTAACCTATGCTGCATGGCCTCCCTGATCCTGCAAAGCCTGTGGAAGGATCCTCGTGTTCTTCGGATCAAGGAGAGGGACCATTACTGGCTGGCTACTCTCCTTGATCCACGGTACAAGGGTAAGGTTGCTGACCTTATCTTGCCGTCGCAGAGGGAGCAGAGGATGAGACATCTCAGGGAGGCCTTGCAGAAAGGTCTGTGCAACGCGTTCCCAGAAACTGGGAGGTTACAAACTCCTGGTCCTGGACGACGAGTTGCTGAGGCTTCGGTCAGTAGCAGAAGGAGCGGTGGGGAAGGTGGACGTCTGACCGATGCGTTCAGACAATTTTTTAGTCCGCAGCCCCAAGGTATGATCGGTTCCAGCAACCATCGCCAGCGTCTGATATACATGGTGCAGGAATACCTAGGGGCAAGGTCAGACTTGGACACCTTTCCCACCGAAAATCCTCTGGCTTACTGGGTCCTGAGGATGGATCACTGGCCAGAGCTTGCACAGTATGCAATTGAGCTACTGGCCTGTCCTGCATCCAGCGTTCTTTCCCGAACGCACATTCAGTGCTGCTGGAGGATTTGTCACTGATCATAGGGTGCGCCTGTCCACCGACTCGGTTGATCGACTGACCTTCATAAAAATGAATCAGTCTTGGATCACCACCAGCTATCAGGCACCTGAAGCGGATATAACGGAATAATTTATAATGTCACATCCCTTCAAGACTGCCTATGCTGATGCTGAGTGACTGTCCTGTTATGTTCACTGACTATCCTCTTCCTCCTCCTCAATGATCCATGCCACCACACCAGTGCCTAAGGCACAATTTTTCAGCCCCTGTATAACAGGGGCGTGTACTTACAATTTTTTTAAAAAAAATGCTTCGCAACAGGTGTGACTGCTGTGCTCCAAGTACAGTATCTGTGAGGGGTTGCAGTGTTTTGGCACCAGCACCAGTGCCTAAGGCACAATTTTTCAGCCCCTGCATAACAGGGGCGTGTAATTACAATTTTTTAAAAAGATGCTTCGCAACAGGTGTGACTGCTGTGCTCCAAGTACAGTATCTGTGAGGGGTTGCAGTGTTGTGGCACCAGCACCAGTGCCTAAGGCACAATTTTTCAGTCCCTGTTGGGGCGTGTAATTACAATTTTTAGGCAATGCTTTGCAACAGGTCTCATTGCTGTGCTAAGAGTACAGTATCTGTGAGGGGTTGCAGTGTGGCACCAGCACCAATGCATAAGGCACAATTTTTCAGCCCCTGTTTAACAGGGGCGTGTAATTACAAATCTTGATCTAATAGTTCACACCAAGAGTAACTGTGAGGGCTTAAGTCTTGTGGCAACACCGTCCACCACCACCACCAGCCCAATTTTTCTGCCCTGTTAACAGGTGCATGCAATTACAAATCTTGATTAAGGATGAGCCCGGTGTTCGATTCGAACCCATGTTCGAATCGAGCACCGGGTGTTCGCTCGCTCGGCGAGCCCAGAACTATGGGGCCGCTCGCATCAAATTCGTGTGATGCGAGCGGCCCCCAATGCATTGCGGCCCGCGCAGTGCAATGCTGGCTGATGATTGGCCAAGCATGCACTGTGACCCCGCATGCTTGGCCAATTACAGCGCCGGCAGCGAGGTGAGCCATAATTGGCTACAGGCATGCCTGTAGCCAATTATAGCTCAGGGGCTTTAGTACACGCACCACGGTATAAGAGGCCGCCGCGCCGGCGGCCTCGCATATTATGTTTCAGACAGTGTCAGCGTGTCAGTGTGCTGCTGACTGCTGACAACAATATGTGCTTTATTTCTGGGGATATGTGTGTGCATGCTGTTAGAACAGCATTGCAGTATCACATCTGGGGGGTGTCTACAGGTGGCCTGTGAAGGGGGGCAGGTTTCCTGTGCTTAGAACTTTCCCTGCAAAAAAGTGTCATTTTTGCAGGAAGAAAGCTATTTAAATCACTCGCGGCTAATGAAATGGCTCCTGTAACACAGAGAGCTGTCATTCATTAAAAAACAAAAAAAAAAGCGTAGGGTCCCCCCAAATTCAATAACCAGGCCCTGCAGGTCGGGGATGGATATTAAGGGGGATCCCACCCAAAAAAAAAAAAAAAAATGGCGTAGGGTCCCCTCAAAATCCATACCAGACCCTTGAGGTCTGGTATGGATTTTAAGGGGAACCCTAGCCAAAAAAAAATGGCGTGGGGTCCCCCTCAAAATCCATACCAGACCCTTATCCGAGCACGCAACCTGGCAGGCCGCAGGAAAAGAGGGGGGACGAGAGCGGCCCCCCCTCTCGCCTGAACCGTACCAGGCCACATGCCCTCAACATTGGGAGGATGCTTTGGGGGTCTAAGACCCTAAAGCACCTTGTCCCCATGTTGATGAGGACAAGGGCCTCTTCCCACAACCCTGGCCGGTGGTTGTGGGGGTCTGCGGGCGGGGGGCTTATCGGAATCTGGAAGCCCCCTTTAACAAGGGGACCCCCAGATCCCCCCCCCCCCCCTGTGTGAAATGGTAAGGGGGTACAAAAGTACCCCTACCATTTCACCAAAAAAGTGGCAAAAATGGTAAAAATGACAGGAGACAGTCTTTGACAATTCCTTTATTAAAATCTTCTTTCTTCTTTCTTCATCCTTCGGTTTCTTCATCTTCTCCTTCCTTCATCTTCTTCCATCTTCTTCTTCCATTTTCTTCTTCCTCCGATCCGCTTCTTCTTGCGCTGGTCTTCTCGTCCTTCTCGTCCGGCATCTTCTTCCGTCGGCGTCGGCGTCGGTGTCGGTGTCTCTGTCTCTTCTTGGGCCGCTCCGCGCAATGGGAGGCTCCCGCTGTGTGAGGCTCCGCTCCGTCTGACAGGTCTTTTATAATGGAGGGCACCTGGTGACCCCGCCCCTCTGACGCACAGGGACGTCATGGGAATTCCATGATGGCTTTCCCCATGACGTCAGAGGGGGGCGGGGTCACCAGGTGCCCTCCGTTTTAAAAGACCTGTCAGATGGAGCGGAGCCTCACACAGCGGGAGCCTCCCATTGCGCGGAGCGGCCCAAGAAGACACCGACACCGACGCCGACGCCGACGGAAGAAGATGCCGGACGAGAAGGACGAGAAGACCAGCGCAAGAAGAAGCGGATCGGAGGAAGAAGAAAATGGAAGAAGAAGATGGAAGAAGATGAAGGAAGGAGAAGATGAAGAATCCGAAGGATGAAGAAAGAAGAAAGAAGATTTTAATAAAGGAATTGTCAAAGACTGTCTCCTGTCATTTTTTACCATTTTTGCCACTTTTTTGGTGAAATGGTAGGGGTACTTTTGTACCCCCTTACCATTTCACACAGGGGGGGGCCGGGATCTGGGGGTCCCCTTGTTAAAGGGGGCTTCCAGATTCCGATAAGCCCCCCGCCCGCAGACCCCCACAACCACCGGCCAGGGTTGTGGGGAAGAGGCCCTTGTCCTCATCAACATGGGGACAAGGTGCTTTAGGGGTCTTAGACCCCCAAAGCATCCTCCCAATGTTGAGGGCATGTGGCCTGGTACGGTTCAGGCGAGAGGGGGGGCCGCTCTCGTCCCCCCCTCTTTTCCTGCGGCCTGCCAGGTTGCGTGCTCGGATAAGGGTCTGGTATGGATTTTGAGGGGGACCCCACGCCATTTTTTTTGGCTAGGGTTCCCCTTAAAATCCATACCAGACCTCAAGGGTCTGGTATGGATTTTGAGGGGGACCCTACGCCATTTTTTTTTTTTTTTTTGGCTGGGATCCCCCTTAATATCCATCCCAGACCTGAAGGGCCTGGTTTATTGAATTTGGGGGGACCCCTACGCTTTTTTTTTTTTTTCATTTTTTTTTTATTTTTCATCAATGACTTTTTTTTATGAATGAGTTTCAATGAATCACTGTTCTCTGTGTTACGGAGCCGTGAATTAACATTAGCCGCGAGTGATTTAAATAGCTTTTTTACTTTCAAAAATGACACTTTGCGCAGAGACAGTTCTAAACACGGGAATACTATAGACACCCCCCAGGTACGAAATTTAAAGGAATATTACACTTTTATTGTTTCAATTTAAGCATTATTAAAATCATCCTGAAAAAATAAAAAAAACTAATAGGGTTCTAAAGCTCGCACGGACTTTAGGTCCGTTCGCGGGGTTCTGGTGCGAGCCGAACGGGGGGGTGTTCGGCTCATCCCTAATCTTGATCTAATAACTCACAGCAGGGCCCATTCCTGCACCCACCAAGTGTAACTGTGAGGGCTTACAGTCTTGTGGCAACACCGTCCACCACCACCACCAAAGGCCCAATTTTTCTGCCCGGTTCAACAGGTGCATGCAAGTACAAATCTTGATCTATTAACTCACAGCAGGGCCCATTCCTGTGCCCACCAGTCTTGTGGCTACACCAACATCTAATAGGGCAAATTTCTGCAGAGTATATACGGCAGGCCCCTACTTTCAAACATCCAACTTACAAACGACTCCTACTTGCAAACGGAAAGAGAAAACAGGAAGTGAGAGGAAATCTACCCCTAGGAAGGGAAATTCTATCATGTTAGATTTAATTTGGGAAAAAGGTATCTCCTCTCTACTGATGCTTTATCACCAATCCTTGTTTCAATTAAAACCCCACTTTCCAAAAACATTTGTCATTGGGACGGAAAGTGAGGTGACATGTTCTGAACAGATGTGCAAAGACAGCAAATGTTACAGGGGTGATAACCCCTCCCTATGTTCTCCAAAAAGCTTAAAAATAGATTTTTTTGGGATGGAGCTACACTTCATAATGTACCTGTTCAGATTCTACTTAAGAACAAACCTACAGTCCGTGTCTTGTTTGCACCACCTATATACTGCTGTTCAGAGTATATAGGGTTGTAGGTATAGGGTTTTATTTTGGGTGCGGGGTCCCCCTTAATATCCATACAAGACCCAAAGGGGCTGGGGGGTGGGGGGGGGGGGGTGATGGGGTAGCCATGCCATTTTTTTCAAGGATTTTCAGCCATATGGCGGCCAGGACAAGACATGACATTAAAGCCGCAAGTGGTTTTAAATGGCTTCTTTTTTTCCTTTACAAATGTCATTTTGTGCAAGGACAGTTCTAAACACGGGAAACACATGCCACTTCACAGGCATACTTTAGACACCCCCCAGGTACCATATTTAAAGGAAAATTTCACTTTTTTTTTTTCACTTTATGCATCATTAAAATGACTGCTCCCGAAAAAACGTTAGTTTTTAAAAGTTCTTTTTGCATTGATATATGTCCCCTGGGGCAGGACCCGGGTCCCCAAACCTGTTTTATGACATTAACATGCATATTGGCCATTGTAATTAGCAATTTTGATTTTGAACGTTCGCGTCCATTATAACGAATAGGGCTCGAAAATTTGCGCGAACTTTCGGTCCGTTCGAAGGTTCTGGTGCGAACCGAACCCGGGGGTGCTTGGCTCATCCCTAGTCAGTACCCACACTGTTGTAGGGTTTATGATAAAAGTCTCCAAAGACCCTAGCCATAATATGGGGATAGTAGGTAGGGGTACCATCAGTCTGGACGAGGAAGTCAGGAACAGAGATGGAAGATCTGGGTGTGAGTCTTTGTACTAACATCCTATGGGGTTTAGAAATATAAAAGGTAATCCTGCGCCAGCACAAAGAGTGACAGCTAGTGTACTGCAGCGTACACTATATGGGTGAAATGAGTGGCCAAAATTGGCTATGTATCAGTGGTCTCAGATGAGTACCACACATAAATCCGTAACTGAAGTGAAAGGAGCAGCCCAAGAAAAATAAATATATAAAAAAATATATAGATATAGAAAAAAATAAATATGGAATAAATATGACGAGTGTATTCAATGAATAAAGTCGCAATAAATAAGATCGGGTAAAAAGTCCATATAAATCATAGAGTGCAATAAGTGTTCATCAATCCATTAAAAGTGCAAGTGCTGGGGTTTGGGCTGGTGAGTTCTGATGTTGTCTGTGGCTATCCTGTGCAGTTTTCCGAGTTCCGTGCAAACCTAGTGGGGGTAATATAGGTGGCCCCTTACCTTACGGCTGTAAGGTTACAGCATAGATGTATAAGCCTTTGTGGTTCTTGGTGACCGTCCTCCTATGGATCCCAGCTGAGTGGCCCAGGTCCTGTTTAGCGTATCCTATTAGGTTTTCCCTTGCATGTAGGTGTAGGTGTATCCAGGTAGGGGGGTGTTCACGTCAGTATGTATAGGGAAAGGAAGTAGGCCTCATAGTGTAATAAGTTTTTAACAGCGTTTATTTTAAACAGTAAAAGCAATAAGGTGGGTACTCACAAATCAGGGGTATATACAAGCAAGGTATAAACGAGCAGTGAGCTCGATGGCGTCACTTCCGGTACGTCAGGTGTAGCTCAGTCTGAGCTACACCTGACCTACCGGAAGTGACACCATCAAGCGCGCTGCTCGTTTATACCTTGCTTGTATATACCCCAATCTTATTTATTGTGACTTTATTCATTGAATACACTCGTCATATTTATTCCATATTTATTTTTTATTATATCTATATATTTTTTTATATATTTATTTTTCTTGGGCTGCTCCTTTCACTTCAGTTATGGATTTATGTGTGGTACTCATCTGAGACCACTGATACATAGCCAATTTTGGCCACTCATTTCACCCATCTACTTTGCACCTATTTATTTCATTATTTTTTTTGATGTTTATGCACCGTTCCTTTATATCACTTTATGATATATCAATCATTCAGGATTATAATAATTTAGTTGGATCACTGGTTTATTGATTTATTCACAACTGGATGCACCTTTATTTTGATGCACTTTACCCAGTTACTATCTTGATGTTTGCTATGTTTATAGCCACTGTTTTATTTTACAATATTTGACCTTATTATCTTTTATCGTTTAGTTTAAGCGGTTCTGCACCCTTTTCATTTAGTAAATCTCTTTGCCTTCCAAATCAGGCAAAGAGTACTAAATGAAATGTTTTTTTTTTTTTTTTTTTTTTTTACTTACCTTGTAATTGAAGACTTCCGGTCTTCTCTCTCTGCGGCGGCGGGCGGGGTCTCTGCGTCGATCGTCGTCACGGCGCACTGTCTCCTGGGATCTGGTGTCATTGATCCCAGGAGTCAGTGCGGGCATCTTCCGAAATCTCGCGAGATTTCGGCCACATCTTCCGAAATCTCCCGAGATTTCGGCCACATCTGCCGAAATCTCGTGAGATGTCGGCAGATGTGCCGTTACTGCGCACGCGCGAGTAACGGCGGTGCATGCTGGGCCATCTAAAGTTCCTGTGGGTGTTTCACATGCCCACAGGCAAGATGGCCCCCAGCACTAAAGAAGAAGACGAGGAACTTCATCGGACGAAAACCGGCGGCGATCGAGATGGAAGAAGGAACAGGTGAGTCCCCTAATAAAGGTAAGCACACTTTATATTACGTCCTAAAAAAAAAATTTTTTTTTCAGAGTGCAGAACCGCTTTTAGTTTAAATTATTGCGCGCCACTACCTTCTTTTTACCTATCCTATGGGGTTTATTAGCATATTCATAACATTTCTGTCTGGCCCATAGCATTGATTTTGAGATCTTACCCAAGTTCAAGGATTTAATACGGTTCCGTAGGGAAACAACGGATCTCAAGCGATCCACCGTAGGGGAAAGGAGTAAATTGGTCTCTGCGGATCGCAGCTGAGCAAGTAGCTGTAATTTTTGGAAGGGCAGAGTCTCTCTTTAGGCACGAGCCTGTAGAGATGCATTCACCCCTGAAAAAGGCCTTGTGGGCTTCCCATAAGGTGGATGTCTCCGATACCGTACCTTCATCAAGGTGAAAATATTCTGATAGTTTTTGCGTCAAGTGATCGTTGGTGAAAGGGATCTTCAAACGCGTTTCATTGAGACGCCAATGACACATTTTTGTAATCGGGGTAGATAGGGCAAGGTCCAGAAGAATAGGCGCATGGTCTGACCATGTTAAGGGGTCAATTTCAGCATACACCAAATGCATCAGTAATGGTGCAGAAATAAAAAAATTATCCAGACGAGAGTAGAGTTTATGTGGGGGAGAGTAAAAGGTATATTGTTTGTGAATTGGGTGTTTAACCCGCCAAGAGTCATAGAGGTTATGGGACCTTATCATTTTACGAAAGGATGTAGATAACTTGTGGGTGGGGGTTGAGGGGGAGGATTGGAAGAGGGTACGTCTATCCTTAGTTGGGGACATGCACATGTTGAAATCACCCCCCCATAATCATGAAAAGGTTGAGAAAGGGGGCAAAGTTTCTCAAATACCTCTGTCAGAAATCCAATCTGTCCCGCATTAGGAGCATGTATATTGATCAAAGTAAGGCATGTACAGTTCAGGAGAATAAATCGGCCCAGAGGGTCTAAAACAGAAGATCCAACCTGTAATGGGCACGTGCGTTTGATTAGGATAGCAACCCCCGCTTTCCCAGATCCAGAGGCTACAAAGGTGGTGGGGAACCATTTTGAAGCAAACTTAAAAGAACCCTCAGAGCAGAAATGAGTCTCCTGAACCATAATCTGGTCAGCATTAAAAGCCTTGAATTCCTTAAGAGCAAGCCATCTCTTATGAATAGAATTCAAGCCCTTAACATTGCATGAATAAACACGTAGAGCCATATAAAACAATATGAGCAAAAGCATAGTAAGCTGGGCACATAAAATGAGAGCACAGTCCATGGTGAATGAAAAAAAAAAGAGAAAAAATCCAAAAAGGACATAGAAGGAACAAAAAAGTAAAAAAAACAAAACAATGGGGGTTATTTACGAAAGGCAATTTCAAGTGCACTTTGCACTTGTAGTTTGCACTTGTAGTGCAAAGTGGATTTGCCTTTCGTAAATAACCCCCAATGTTAATAAAAAAAAGGGGCAAAAACATGCGTGGACATGAAGGCAGAATAGAAAAAAATAATTGGCGTGGGATGAAAAAGGAACAGAAAAAAATCCCACAAAAACAAAAAACAAACAAAAAAAAAAACCCACTACATTGGTGAATGGCCTGAAGGGAGTTCTTCCCTCAGGAATCCGAGGCGAGTGCCAAGGATAGTGATGGGGAGCACAGTAGTCCGTGAGATCGGACTTGTGGGTCCCGTCATCTTCTAATAGTTCTTGAACTTAAGCAAATTGGAGAACCCAGCAGGTAACAGTGGGCATTGTGATAGTCCCATGGGTAAAAGGACTAGGTCGCTGCAGCGTAAACTACAACTCACAAATAGGATGTCTATTTGTGTGGAAAGAAGACCATCTTAATCAACTCTGTCAAATTGGGTCTTCAGGTGAGGTGACGTGGGTGTACAGACCTTTGGGGATTGGAGAACGCCTTCTGCGATTTCTGTCGTACTGGTGTCCAGATCTTGCCAGTGGTGGAGAGTGGCCGAGTTGACAGCAAGGGTGGATGAAGCTCTTCCTCGGGCAATGAGACCAAGATTGCGTAAGAAGGCTTCCCCTTCATATAGATCTTGCATTATGTGTTGAACCCCATCTTTGGATACTACAGGAGGGGGACAGAGGCTGCGGACATACTACAGGAGGTGGACAGAGGCATGTGGACATACTACAGAAGGGGTACAAATGCTGTGGACATACTACAGGAGGGGGACAGAGGCTGTGGACATACTACAGGAGGGGGCAGAGGCATGCGGACATACTACTGGAGGGGGACAGAGGCATGCGGACATACTACTGGAGTGGGACAGAGGCTGCAGACATACTACAGGAGGTGGACAGAGGCATGTGGACATACTACAGGAGGGGTACAGAGGCTGTGGACATACTACAGGAGGGGGACAGAGGCTGTGGACATACTACAGGAGGGGGGCAGAGGCATGCAGACATACTACAGGAGGGGGACAGAGGCACGCAGACATACTACAGGAGGGGGACAGAGGCACGCGGACATACTACAGGAGGGGGACAGAGGCATGCGGACATACTACAGGAGGGGGACAGAGGCATGCGGACATACTACAGGAGGGGGACAGAGGCATGCGGACATACTACAGGAGGGGGACAGAGGCATGCGGACATACTACAGGAGGGGGGCAGAGGCTACGGACATGATAGTGTCCCCCTCACCCTCTCACAGTAGCCTCAAAGACAGTAGCATCCTCCTCTGTCCACCATCATATTACAGTCTACACCAGTGTGTGTTGCTCCTGTGCTGCTCCCCTTTTACCTCTCCACAGTCCACAGGGAAGCACATCAGTGTCCTTCCCTGTCCCCCTACATGCCATGGCTTCACCCCCCCAGTAATGACATGTCATACTCTGTCATCTGTCCCCAGACCCAGTAGTGTCAGCTACTGTCACCAGTAATGTCATCCCCTGCCCCAGTGTCACACTCTCCTCCTCACTTGCCGCCCCCTCGACTCCTCCACCTACAGCAAGTGCACAAAACACGGCTGCCGTGTCTTAGCAAGTGTACTCTGGAATCTATTCAAAAATGGCGCCATTAAGTTACTGCACATGCGCCGCCCGGCCGAGCGAGTACAAGCTTTTCTGAGCCCGGCCGGCTTCGGAACGGCGCATGCGCAGTTACATGGTCGGCTCGCGGCCATCTTTTTTACGGGCACCGCTGCCCGTAATGGACATTTACGAGCGCCCTGAAAATGGAAGTAAATTTACGGGCTGCCCGTAAATCTACGGGCGGTTGGCAACACTGGCCGGAAGTTCAGCATAGAGATTTCTGGTGACCAGATTGCCCCCAGTCATCTCTATGACCCTCAGAAGTAAACAATGCCGGGGACGCGGCAGGAAAGGCCAAGACAGTTTATTTTAATTTTTTTATCTCAGCCTTTTCAGCCTGAAGGAGAGATGTGGGGTCTTATAGATCTCACATCTCCTCATAAAGAGGTCACGCACTATTCCTATTACAAGGGATGTTTACACGTGCTTGCGCACAGACGCGAACGTATATGTAAGCCGAGCCCAAATATGTAAACGGCGTTCAAATCACACATGTGAGGTATTGCCGCATGCCTTAGAGCAAGAGCAACAATTCTAGTTCAAGACCTCTTCTGTATCTCTAAACAGGTAACCTGTAAAAATGTTTAAAGTGTCGCCTATGGAGATTTTTTAAGTACCAAAGTTTGGCGCCATTCCACAAGTGTGCGCAATTTTAAAGCGTGACATATTAGGTATCTATTTACTCGGCGTAACATCTTTCATATTGTACAAAAGAATTGGGCTAACTTTATTGTTTTGTTTTTATTTATTTAATTAAACTGTTATATTTTTCCAAAAAAACGTGTTTGAAAAATCACTGCACAAATACCGCAAACAGTTGCAATGACTGCCATTTTATTCCCTAGGATCTCTTCTAAAAAAATATATAATGTTTTGGGGTCCTGAGTAATTTTCTAGAAATAAATTATGATTTTTACATGTCAGAGTTGGCCCGGATGGGAAGTGGTTAAATGCAGTGATGGGAGCAGGGAGCAGGGATGAGCCAATGTCCTAGGTTTAAAAGCAGGTTATATGCTGAACCCCACTGAAACGAATGGAGGCTGAGTCTGCCCTGGGGAACATGTACCAGTGCAAAACCAAATCCATTTGGTTGGAAGCACTGATTTTTTTTAATGCACTAACATTTACAAAGGAAAAATGGTTTGTTTAAAATTGACGGCAGATGGCATTTATCTTCTAGCTTCTTTAAAAAAAAAAAAATAAAGGCACACATACCCCAAAAGTCCACTTTTGGAAAGGGCTATGAGCCAAAAAAAAAAAAAAAAGTAAATTTAAACTGTATAATGTGTTTTCTTTGTAAATGTCACTTTTGCTGTAGCATATCCTACAGCAAGAATGAAAACAAAAAATATGTGAAGTCCCCCTATAAATCCATTCTAGACCCTTAATGCTGTCCAGGAAAAGGAATACCAGGACACTTGCCCTCAACATGGGGGTGCCCAATGTTGATGAGGACAACGGTATCTTCCCCACAAACCTGGCCGGTGGTTGTGGGGGTCTGTGGCCAGGGGGCTTATTGAAATCTGGAAGCCCTCTTTATAAATAAGGGGATCTCCAGATACTGTCCCCCTACATGAATGAGTAAGGAGTACATAGCACCCCTTACTCATTCACAAATAAAAAAATTTAACCTATAAAGACTTGCTGAAATTAAAATTTGACGAGTGCATATAACTTGTCCTGATTGTACTGCTCGCTGAATGACATCTCCCCTAGAGTACACCAGCAAAAAAAAATCAACAAGTGAATCCTCCTGTGTTTTGAAGAAAACCCTTTATTGCAAAGGGGGGTGGGGGATAATCATTCAGAGAGCAACACAAGTACTACTTCCTTTCAAAGTCTTACTGAATGAACTCATAGTTGCCCATTAAACATTTACTACCTATTTGTATTACCAATTATCAATCACCTCTTCATGACATAGAGGGTTTGATTTACTATAGACTTAAAGGCTGTTGACTTTGCAAGGGAATTTTCCCTTAGCGTAGTGAATGAGGTGAAGCTCTGCCCACTTCCATCATCCATCGAAGTTCAAACAAAGATAGTTTTTTTTGTTTTGTTTTTTCCCTACCACGATATTGGGAATTCTTTGCAAAGTAAATTTTAACAAAATTCCCTTGCAAAGGGAACAGCCTATTTGCCTTTAGTAAATAATCCCCATGTATACTATCAGTCCCCCATAATCATAACAGAAGATAGATCAGTTAATACACAAGCTCCCTTCTCATTTACAAATAACAGTTGATATTAAAATCCATGTTTAATCTTTTAGGATGCAGTGTTCCCAATCCAAGCTTTTTTCCCCCTTCTCTTTGATTGAGAGATTTAATTAAATCTCCACCTCTCAATTTATTCACATGGGTGTATGGATTTGTACACCTATGTGAGAGGCCATCTTCACCTGTTTGGGATGAATAGGTGTTCTGTGCATCCGTGTGCAGGCAGTCCCATTAATGTCTATTGGGACACTGTAGCTGCATGGACACAACCACTGGTCCTAATTGGACAGCAGTGCATTCCTCCACCCTCATGGCTGTCCAATTAGGACTAGCGGCGGTGTCCTTGCAACCACTGCATCCCAGTAGACATAAATGGGACTGCCTGAATGTGGATACATGAAACATCTGTACATCCCGCAAGGGTGAGGATGACCTTTCACACTAGTGTACAAAACTATGCACTTGTGTGAATGAGGTCACAACATCTACTTGCTGAACAGCTAGTAATGTAAATGTACTTGTATCTTGAATGTAACACTGTCAAATATGGTTCATGGTGCTCTTCTTTTACAGTTTTTACTATTCAAGACATGTTTCTTCATTTGTCTGGCTAAAATGTATTTTGTGCATCTTACATATTGAAACCCACAATTGCATTCAGAAGGGTCGACCACATTTCTCGCATTACACGTTAAATACTCCCTATAATTAAATACTTTACCAGTAACAATTGATTCTAAAGTAACCATATTTCTCTTGTAGGCTCATCAGTAAAATGTTTAATGCACCTGCTTTTTTAAACACAAAATTGGGGTTAAATGGCAAAATGGAGCTTCATCTATTACTCTATCAACTGATTTATCTTTTAGAAAATTTTCTCTATTAGTTTCCAAAACATTTATATAGGCATCACCTTATATTACTTTAATTTTGGAGTTCCTTCCATCTTTGCCTTAAATCTTTGAATCTTTAAATCTTTGAATAGTGGTATAAAGCTCTCCCCGTTGGTAGAATTATGATAGTACAGTAAAAACTGTTCTTTGGGAATATCTTTTATTCCATGTTTATAATGGCAGCAGTTCACAGGTTCAAAGCCATTACATAGTCTGTTTTCTTTTCGATACACATGTGTTTTAATCTCCCATTTACTATTTAAAGGCTAAGTTCACTTTTACAGAAAAAACTATGAATACACATATTTTTGTAGAGGTAATATTTTGTCCTGCAGGAGTCTGGAAAGCATTGCACTCACGATCAGTAGGTCACAGGTGCAAAGATGACAACTGCAGACATGTCCTCCATCTTTCTGTTTAAAAGCCAGTGGACACTTCAATGGACTACAAGGGCACTCATCAGTGTCCTCGCAACCCATTGAAACTACAAGCCTGTCTACTGCAGTGGAGATGGTACTTGTAGTTTATTCATGCATGGATGGTTTTAAATTTTTTTTAGCAAATGCACAGAAAGTGAGGGAGTGGCTAAAAGAGTTTGCAGTGCAGGTGAATATAAAACTTTGGGGCGAGGGGGTATAAATTAAAGGATAACAATGTAAACACAAATTTTAGTGTTTACATTATGCTCAAACCACCGCAAACACAAATTATGCAGCATTTAATGTGAACTTTTGTCATTTTGGGGAATTGTATTTTGTTATAAAATCTGTACAGGTACATACAAATTGATATCTATGACCAGTTTCAAGAAGCCTCACCTCCAGTCATGTTGTTTACCCTCTTATTGATGCTACTGCTGGTCCTGCATTGTATATGATGACGTTGAAAGCCCGCTTACATTCCAAACAGTAGTGTATAAACAAAAATACAAATTATTTTGACAGATAAAACTGCTTTCAGATTCTGTATGTATTTCATCTGTGTGCTTAGTTGTTTTCATAAAATTCAGGATTGAGAAGTTAGGAATTAAGCCTGGAGTTAACAATTAAGAACTTTGAAGAAGACCCAAAGTTATCTATGTAATTGCCATCTTTAATATTCCTCAACATAACCTTTAATTAAACCTGTTCCTTGCTTAAAAAAAAAAAAAAAGTTTAGCATCTTAGTTGTAGTTTTTTGCTTCACACGTCATGAACCATATTTTTAGGCAGAAGATCTACATCAGTCCTATCCATTTGCTACAGTTATCCATAACAGTATATCATATTCTGCATAGAGATGACAAAAATCAATAGAGACCAGTGCAAATTGTCCCCTTGGTATTTACACTGACGTAAAAGGTGTCTTCCCTTAAAACCAATTTATCTCTAATTTAAACCATGAAACATGATATTGATATGCCTAATCCAATAAGACATTGAAAACTCATATTGTCTTGGGATAATATTAAGGTGATTTGTTGTTGCTCTGTAATAATTGAAGACAAATGCCTCAATTTCAAGGTATATCATTTGCTAAAGGATAAAAAGCACTAACTTAATAAAGACTTACAAAAGGAACTAGAGGATAAGGTAAGCCCTGTCAGAAAACAGGTTATTTATTAAGATGCTGTTTGTTATCTCACTTCAGCCTTTTTATTGTGAAGAAAAATAATAAAAAATATTTTTTCTTTCTATCGTTTTTAATTTGTAGGTACAGTACTTTGTAATATTAATGGAATAAAATAAATATGCACTTGCGCTTATGATATACAAAGGAATCTATCTCCCTACAATTCCCAGCAGTTGCTAGTGGGTGTATTCCCTCTAACACCACTACAAAATGGAAAAAAAAAACAGTAGCAGCACTAATGGTCAAAGTGTTCAATATGAATCAAAGTGATGAAACTACAAGCATCAATATTCCTTCATATAATTGTGCTAAAATAATAAATTAATAACATATAGGAAGGTCTGACTTTTATTTCTTAATTTAATATGTTTGCACAATTATATGAAGAAGTGTTGATGCTTGTAGTTTTAACACATTGTCACTTTCCTTGATATTAAAGCGGAGCTGCACCCGCACCAAAAATATTAAAAGTCAGCAGCTACAAATACTGCAGCTGCTGACTTTTAATAAATGGACACTTACCTGTTCCATGTTCCAGCGGTGTCGGCAGAATGTGACGAGCAAGTGCTCGTCTCTCAGCTGCCCTGCCGTCATCCTCTGTCGGGGAATCAGGAAGTGAAGACGCAACGTCTTCACTGCCCGGTTCCCTACTGCGCATGCGCGAGTCGCACTGCGCTTCTCTATTGGTCCCGCTGTGTCCTGGGAACTGTGTTTCCCAAGACACAACGGGGCATCCTCGGATATCCTCGGATATGGGCGGGGATGCTAGTCCCGGAAGTGGGTGCAGATACCTGTATTATCCACTTCAGCCCCGGACCAATTGGCAGCCAAAGGACCAGGCCCCTTTTTGCAATTCGGCACTGCGTCGCTTTAACTAACAATTGCGCGGTCATGCGACGTGGCTCCAAAACAAAATTGGCGTCCTTTTTTTCCCACAAATAGAGCTTTCTTTTGGTGGTATTTGATCGCCCCTGCGGTTTTTATTTTTTGCGCTATAAACAAAAATAGAGCGACAATTTTGAAAAAAATGCAATATTTTTTTTACTTTTTGCTATAATAAATATCCCCAAAAAATATATAAAAAAACATTTTTTTTCCTCAGTTTAGGCCGATACGTATTCTTCTACATATTTTTGGTAAAAAAAATCGCAATTAGCGATTATTGATTAGTTTGCGCAAAAGTTATAGCGTTTACAAAATAGGGGATAGTTTTATAGCATTTTTATTAATATTTTTTTTTTTATTAGTAATGGCGGCGATCAGCGATTTTTATTGTGACTGCGACATTTTGGCGGACACATCGGACATTTTTGACACATTTTTGGGACATTTGTCATTTATACAGAAATCAGTGCTATTTAAATAGCACTGATTCCTATGTAAATGACAGTTGTAGTTAGGGGGTTAACCACAAGGGGGCGGGGAGGAGTCAGTGTGACGTGATGTGTTGTGTTTACTGTAGGGGGGCGTGGCTGTACGTCTGACGTCATTGATCGGCGTTCCCGATGACAGGGAACCGCCGATCACTGACAGTCAGTGTAGGAAGCGCGGGGAGAGGTTTGTTTACATAGACCTCTCCCCGTTCTTCCGCTCCGTAACCCGATCGCGGGATACCAGCGGCGATCGGGTCCGCTGGTCCCGCGGCCGGGGTCACGGAGCTCCCGACCGGGGGTCGCGAGCGCGCCGCTAGCGGCGCGCGCGCGACCCACGGGCAGGCACATGCACGATCACGTACAGGTACGTGATTCTGCCTGCCCGTGCCATTCTGCTGACGTATATATGCAGTGGCCGGTCGGGAAGCGGTTAAACAGGTATCTGCACCCCCTCCCCCCTGAAAGGTGCCAATTGTGGCACCGGAGGGGGGGAGGAATCCGATAAGCGGAAGTTCCACTTTAGGGTGGAGCTCCGCTTTAAGCATTTTAACCATTAGCGCTGCTATTGTTTTTTTTTTTTTTTTTTTTTTATATTTTTACTTAGTTTGTGATATTACCCTAAAAGTATGTTTTATGGATAAACATGAAAAGATTAACACTTTAATAATCTGAATATCAACAACAGCTTGTAGCTGTTAATACCTGGAATTTAGGAATTTGTATTGCTTTGGTGCTTGTGTTATTTTCTTCTGGCAGCCCTTGTTTTTCACCATAATCCTAAAACATTGTTGGGATTGATTAAAGGAATAATGACTGTTCACTGGGCAGACTAAATGTCTACTTTCAAAGCGAGAGTTCGCTGAATTTAAGAAATAAGAAACATGCCAGATTTTTTCACTTGTGCACAAATGCCATTGGGAACTAAACTGAGAACCTGCCAAAAGTTGGAAAATGTGTGCGCATGTGCATAAATCCCAGCACGAGTGTGCATGTGCACTGCTGGTCTCTACCAGGTCCTAGAGACCAGTGGTTCATATGTGCATGCGCTAGAGTTTTAGTTTTAAAGATGACAGTATAGAAGAGGACCACAAGGAGGCTGCATATTACGCGTTTAATTCTCCTTTAAGATTTATCTAGAGCCAGAACTTTTTTCAGCTTTAGAATAAGTAGAGAACGGCAATTCCTAGGCAGGTTTTTTGTTGCCATCTGTGTTCCATTTGGGAATTTTTTCCTTCACCTCTTGTTTTGTAAACATATCAAGAAATGAGTGGAAATCAGTCAAAACGGGGGTAAAATCTTCTTAGACAGTTGTGCCCCCTCAATTGTCCCCATTGGAAATTTCCCCTCTATTCCTGTTCAGGTGACAACTCAGTTACTGTAAAAGTGGTCATCAGGTCAGATATAGAAAATAACTAGGAGAAAAAAGAAAAAAAATGATGGTGAGACTAGGCCTACATCCAAGAAAGTTAGACTCATCTCACTGAGCTCTTACACAGTGAGACAAGGTTGATACTTAAAGCGGAGTTCCACCCAAAAATGGAACTTCCGCTTTAAGGGAGGTGACCCCCTGACATGCCAATTTGGCATGTCATTTTTTTGGGGGGGGGGGGAATCACCTCTCCCCCTCCCTCTCTGCAATTATCTGGGACACGTCACAGATCCCAGATGATTGCCCAGCCAGTCACAGCGCGCAGCGCGGCTTGCACATGCGCGGTGGGTGCCCGGCTGTGAAGCCACAGCCGGGTGCCCTCCTTTACAATGCCGGTGCCGCAGAGAGGAGGGGAAGAAGAGCGGGGCTGCACTCCCCCGCATCGCTGGACTCTGGGACAGGTGAGTGTCCGGTTATTAAAAGTCAGCATGTGCAGTATTTGTAGCTGCTGACTTTAATTTTTTTAGCAGAACTCCGCTTTTAATGCCTCATGTACATGGGGCAGTTGAAAACCTCTTCTGAATGCTGGAAACTGACAACTGATAAACGTCAGTGAAAAACCTCAGTTTAACTGCTTTTACAATACTGAGTTTAGCAGCAGTTGTCAGCAGTTGAGGTTAGAAGCTTGTACTACATGTACTGATAAGATAACAGAGGAGAGTTCAGGGGCAGCTGAAACAAATGTCCAACTGCTCCTAAACGTCCGTTTATCAGCAGCAGTGTACATGAGGCCTAACTGCAACCTGCTACTAGGCACAGGATGAGGACACCATCATGACAAGGAGAGAAAAGACAGAGAAGGGCCATGTAAACGGAGGGATGTCTTTGTACTATCAGATGTGGCCAGAGGACAAGATGGGGCCTGTTGATGTATTCCTCAACCACCGCACACGCTTGAACATCTAAGGCACACTCACTCAAGCAGGAAAGAGGACATAGTTATAGATGCAGATCATCCTATGCACCGTTCCCTCCCAGATTACCAGCAACTAGCAGTTAACTGTTAAATCAAAGCCAAGAACAGCAGCAGTACTCCCATGCAAAAAGATATGTAGCGGGGTCGTACCCCTTTTAGGGGAAAAGACTACATTCCCCATAATTCCCCAGGCTCCCGGGCTGCTTGTTTCCGCCCGAGAGGCTGCTGGGGGAGGTGATAAAAAGGAGGAGGAGAGACCGCCTCTCTCTCTTCTGACTGGGCTTCCTCTTGTGACTGGTCGTCCTCTTCTGACTGTGCTGGTGACGCGGAGACTGGTTCCTGAGGAGACACCTGTGCGGACCGGGACTGCTGAAGGCCTGAAGCCTGGGCCTTGCAGCAGGTGGAGAGAGACTCTCATCCCTCAGAGTCAGCAGCAGCGGAGCGGAGACTTTTCCCTACAGTCGGTCGGTCGGAGTTGAGGACCGGAACGCAGGGGCTGTGATGGAGGAGACCGGACGCCGCCATTGGAGGGACCGGAGCTGAGGACGGTACCCCAGGATTGGTGAGAGAGCTGAAAGGCTCATCCTGCATTGCTACACACATTTTCATGCCTATTGAACTGCCAAGGCACAATTTACCTCAGAGCAGCAAATGTTACTTTCTGTGGATTACAAGTACACCATTTAAAGCTACATGTGCACCACCTCTACAGTTCTATTGCCGGTGAAGAATACTATACTTATACAAGGACTGAGCTCTATTGCTAGGGATCAGGCCTGGTCCGTTAGGTAGGCGCAGAAAGATTTATTGCACCTCAGGGGTGCATAGCAGATGGTCGCTACGTTTGGCGCTCCGTTCCCCATTGCTAGTTTGATACATATATGTGTTCATGTTTAAAGTGCATATTGCAGGGACCTGCTAATGTGTTGTAAGTCAAATATTTAAATGCATGTTACTATTTCTTTTTCTTACTGCCAAAGTAAAGCCAGTTATTCTTATCTCAGCAGTCTGCTTGTGAGTTTGAATCAATTACACTTAGAGTATAAGTGATATTTATATGTGCATAGATACATACCCCTTTACTAACTGTGCCAGAGCGGGTAGAGCAAAATTGCCGGGGGTTGGTGGAGCTGTACTCAGGGACCCAAAACAAACCAGCGGCCCTCTTAACTGGGGGTATCGCTACACGTGGGGGCTCGTAATCCGGGATCCTGAGTCAGCGGGAAAACCCGCCAGAAGGTACCGGCATGGACCCGATAGAAGTGGGACGGTGGTCCGCAACATGGGCCACTGATCCAGCCGCAGCAGCAGTCATTGAACTGCCAGGGATATGGCAGAGAGAGGCAGTCAAGCAGCTCATAATGTCCCTATCCCCATGCCACAAGTCATGGATAATGGACATGAGAAATGATGCTGGGTATACATACGCCTTAATAGAATGGAAGGAAGAGACTCCAGAGCAGTTCAGGAGCCAAAGCATACGGGCACCGGATGGTCAGACCTATCAATTGCTGCATACGCTGCCGCGCAAGGGAGACTATTCTCCTGTGAAAACTATGCTATCCCCAAAGCAGGAAGAGCAGAAGGGCGCGGAAAGTCCCGCACCCGCACAACCTACTCTTAGCACAGAACTGTGTGCTGTCCTAGGGGAGATTGTGACTCAGTGCAGAAGAGACCCCGGGGATTACCAATGTCGGGATACAGGAAACTCCGGATGTTTTCAGGGAGGACTCCTGTACCCTCGGGGGAAGAGAGATTTGAAGAGTGGTTAGATGGTGCCACGCAGGCCTTAGAAGAATGGGAGGTCTCAGAAGGTAGAAAGAAGCAAAGGATTGTTGAGAGCCTAAAAGGGCCTGCCTTAGAGGCCATACGCAATCTGAAGACAAGCAAAAAGGATTGCACTGCCCAGGACTACATAGACATCCTGGAAAGTGTGTTTGGTGGGACAGAAAAAGTCACAGAACTTACCCATCAACTGGAACACTGTTACCAGAAGACAGGGGAGAAGCTGTCGGAGTACATGGGACGCATAGACAAGATCCTGCATAGGATTATCCTGAAGAAGGGGATAGATCCGGGGAAGGTAGATGAAGCCCGTGCCCAGCAGGTGATGAGGGGAGCCCAACCCCTGGACCCTGTCGCACTAGTACTACGTACCCGGCCGGATGGGAAGAGCCTGGACTACCCTGATCTCATTCGAATGGTCAGAGAAGAAGAGGCCATGTTGGAAGAGAAAAGGGAGAAGCAAGTGATGGGGTCTACAAAACTTCCAGTGGCCACGGTCAGGTCGGCCTTAACCCCTGAAAGAGAGACAGATGTAGATGCCCTGAAGTTGCAGATGTCCCAGATGATGGAGATACTGACATCTCTAGTGGCGAAAGAGACGCCCAGTCCCAAGAAAGAAACAAGCAGGAGGGAATTATTTCCAGCTGTTTCAGCACCAGCATCCCCACCTGACCAAAGAGAGATGATCTGTTTTAATTGTGGGGGAATTGGCCATATTGCAGCTGTATGCTCCAGTCACAAGAAGAGGAAAACAGATAGCCGTCAGCCGGCGGGAAACGCCAAAGGGCCCCGGTGAAGGAGTCAACCGGGTGCCCATCGCCTTCAGTGAGCTCCAAGAAGAATAACAGGAAAAGAAAGCGAGGAGCTCAAACCCCTCGGAAGGAACCCAGGGATCCTCAACCAAGGTACACTCCAGAGAAAGGGGGCAAGACCCCTCCGAAGAAATACAGTACTCCTAAACGAGAACCCTTAAAAGTGAGAGATAACAATGTCCCTCAACGGGTTCACACTCCCACTAAGAGGGAGAAAATTAATGCATACCAGGCTCAAGAAAGGATCAAGCGCAGATCAAGTGAGAAGGAAAAGAGTCCAAAGAAGAAGGTAGCATCAACTCGGCCCTACCCAGAAGAGCTGGTTGGCCCATCCCCTACTGTACCTATCCAAGTGGAAGGAGTGTACACGAAGGCTCTCTTGGACACTGGAGCACAAGTGACCCTATTGTACAGGGACTTCTATGACAGATACCTGAGTCATCTGCCCATACAGAAGATAGAAGAGTTGGAAATAAGGGGATTGGGAACTCAGAGTTTCCCCTATGATGGATACCTACCCATACGGCTGACCTTTGACCCATCCATAGCTGGGAAAAATGAAGTGTTTGACACCTTAGCAGTGGTGTGTCCCCGCCCACCAGGAACCAGCAAGACGTCCCTGATTATAGGGACGAACACGGACCTAGTCAGAAGGCTTCTGACCCCCCTGGTGAAGAAAGAGAATCTTTCAGCTCCCAAGATCCACCCCATGCTGAAGGCAGCCTACCAGCGGTTGGTCCTAGAGCAGAAGACCCCAAATGAGGGGATAGGAAGGGTATGGAGGCTTGAAAAAGAAGGAGCGGTGTTGCAGCCTGGAGAGGTGACCTGCATGAGAGCCACGGTGAAACTTAACTGGGAGCAGCCTGGCCCCTTTGTGATGTTGGAACCCGACCCAATGGAGGGTCACTCAGGCCTGGAAGTGATACCAGAAGTGATCTCATTGAAGGACCTGAAGAAGGCCAGAGGAAGAGTCCCTGTCAGCGTGAGGAACCCCACGGAGCAGCCCGTGGAGATCCCTGCCAGGATGCTTCTGGGACAGGTGAGTCCTGCTGTCCCAGTTGGCTGGTCAGAAGTGAAGGGGACGGGTAAAGGAGAAGATGTTTGGAAGAAACTCTCCATGGAAAACCCAAACCTACCTGGAGCTTGGAAAGAGAGAGCCAAGGCCCAGCTGACCAGATGGGAGAAGATTTTCTCTAAAGATGAGTTTGATGTGGGGTGTGCGAGGAGTGCCACCCATCGAATCCGCATGCAAGAAGACAAGCCATTCAGAGAGAGAGTCAGGCGAGTCCCGCTAGCAGATCTGGAGGATCTGAGGGAGCAGCTTGCGGAACTAAAGAAGACGGGAGTGATTCGGGAGTCCAGAAGCCCCTATGCCTCCCCAATAGTGGTAGTCAGGAAGAAGAATGGGTCATTGAGGCTCTGCATTGACTACAGAACTGTCAACAGGAGGACCATTCCTGACCAGTACACCACGCCAAGGATAGAGGATGCCTTGCAGAGTTTATCTGGAGCTAAGTGGTTCAGTGTGATGGACCTCAAGAGTGGGTATTACCAAATCCCCATGCATCCAGAAGACAGAGAAAAGACTGCCTTCATAACCCCAGTAGGATTCTTTGAGTTCAACAGGATGCCTCAGGGCCTATCTGGAGCTCCTGCTACATTTCAACGCCTTATGGAAAGGACAGTTGGAGACATGAACCTCATAGAAGTCCTTGTGTACCTGGACGATGTCATTGTCTTTGGAAAGACTTTGGAAGAACATGAAGCCAGATTGGAGAAAGTACTGAAGAGGCTCAGTGAAGAGGGACTCAAACTTTCCCCCGAGAAGTGTCGGTTCTATCAGTCTTCTGTGAACTATCTGGGACACATAGTGTCTGAAAAAGGAGTGGCTACAGACCCTGAGAAGTTGGAGGCAGTTACTTCGTGGCCAAGACCCACAACAGTTACAGAACTTCGGTCTTTCTTGGGGTTCTGCTCCTACTACCGCAGGTTTGTGGATGGGTTTGCCCGCATTGCAAAACCCCTAAACGAACTGCTCAAGACAGAAGGAGAGGAAGATGGGTTGGGGCCTAGGAGGCCCGGTGAGTCGGTCCAAGACCAATGGAACTCAAGGTGTGAAGAGGCTTTCAGAACCTTGAAGAGAAGTCTCACCACCGCCCCAGTTTTGGCCTACGCTGATCCCACTAGACCATATGAGCTACATGTTGATGCCAGCCATGAGGGCCTAGGTGGAGTACTCTACCAGGAGTATGAAGACCAGCTACGACCAGTGGCCTATGTGAGCCGGAGCCTGACCCCCTCCGAGAAGAACTATCCCACTCACAAGTTGGAGTTCTTAGCCCTCAAATGGGCAGTTGTTGACAAACTGAGAGACTATCTGTATGGGGCTGAGTTTACTGTAAAGACAGATAACAACCCCTTGACCTATCTATTCACCACCGCCAAGCTGGATGCAACTGGACACAGATGGTTGGCGGCGTTGTCTGGATTCAATTTCCGCCTCAAGTACAGACCAGGGGCTGGAAATAGAGATGCAGATGCCCTGTCCCGAAGATCCCATGTCATGGTCGATGACTGGGAAGACTGGACCCAAGTGGCACCAGAAGGAGTGCGAGCCCTTTGTCAGGGGGCTGAACTCCAAGCCAGAGGAGGATCCAGAGCTGAAGAGATAGGAGTTACCACAGTGGGAGTCCCAAAGTGTTACTGTGGGGTAACTCAATTAGAAGAAGAGTGTCTACCGAAGCTGTCCAAGAAGGAGTTAAGGTGTGACCAATTGGAAGACCCCATGGGGAGATTGGTCCTGGAAGCCCTGGAAAACCAGAGTCCAGAGGGACTTCGCCTTCACCCTTCCAAAGAAGCTCGCCTACTTAGGAGAGAGTTGGACAAGTTACAGGTGCATCAGGGGGTAGTCTACCGAAGGGGCCCCTCTGATGGCCCAGAAGATAAGTGGCAGTTGTTTCTCCCCGGAAAGCATCGAGAGACTGTGCTGATTGCCTTACATGACCAGCATGGTCACTTGGGAGCAGAGAGAACCTTCCAACTTGTCAGAGACCGGTTTTATTGGCCCTGCATGAGGGCCGAAGCGGAGGAGTATTGCCATTCCTGTGCAAGATGCATTCAGAGGAAGACTTTACCCCATCAAGCTGCCCCAATGGGCCATCTACAGAGTCAAGGCCCAATGGATCTGATATGCATTGATTTTCTCTGCCTCGAACCCGATTTGAGTGGATTGGGAAATGTTCTGGTGGTAACCGACCATTTCACCCGTTATGCTCAGGCTTTCCCAACCAAGGACCAGAAGGCCTCTACAGTAGCCAAGGTACTTTTGGAGAAGTATTTTGTTCATTATGGACTACCACAGAGAATCCATTCAGACCAAGGAAGGGACTTTGAGAGTCGCCTGATCAGGAAGCTACTAGATTCTCTGGGAGTAGAGAAGACTAGAACTACGCCATATCACCCTCAAGGTGATGCCCAGCCGGAAAGGTTCAACAGGACCCTATTGAACATGTTGGGAACTTTGGAAACAGAGAAGAAGCAACATTGGAGTCAACACATTTCAGCTCTAGTGCATGCTTACAACTGTACAACCAGTGATGTAACAGGTTTCTCCCCTTACCGACTTATGTTTGGGAGAGAAGCAAGATTGCCAGTGGATTTGGCCTTTGGCATTTCCTTAGACCATGCCTCTGCTGCCTCCCACAAAGGATATGTGGACAGACTGAGGCACAGTCTGAAGATAGCTTATGAGAAAGCTCAAGCGGCCTCTGACCAGAGGGGGGCCCGAAATAAGAGGAACTTTGATTTGAAAGTTAGAGTACAGGACCTACAGCCTGGGGACCGTGTACTGTTACGCAACCTAGGGATCCCTGGAAAACACAAGATTGCTGATAGATGGAGATCAGAGCCATATATCATCTGTAGAAAACTTCCAGGATTGCCTGTCTACAAGTTGAAGCCAGAAGGGAGAGTGGGGCCTTTGAAGACCTGGCATAGGAATCATTTGCTCCCACTCACTGAAGCAGTCAGAATACCTCCAGCAAGAGACGTACCTGAATCTGTTTTCCCCAGGCCTAATACTCGGTCTCAGACATCCCAAGCTAGGGGTGGACAGGACCCCCAATCACCAGAGGAAGAAAGAGGAGAACTTGAATGGCTATGGCCTTCCTCAACTCCAGGAAATTCCGCCATAGATCTTCCACCTACTGAAGATGTGGAAGATGGAACATTGAACCCAGAAGCTACAGAGTTTGTGCCATTCAGTGTTGTGCCTGAGTGCTGGGAAGATATCCCTGGTCTCTACTCAGAAGAAGAAGAAGTAGATGTTCCAGAACCAGAGATGTTGCCAGAATGTGTGCTTGAAGAAGTCCCAAGAGAACAGAGATCTCGCAGAGTTGTGAGGACTCCCAAGAGGTTAACTTACCCCAAGATGGGAAAAAGTTCAGAGGACTCTGTTACCACAGCAAGGAGAAGTGCTGAACGCCCTGACCCATCCACTGTTCATTTGGTGGAGGGCAACCCCAGCTCACTCTCTGGCACAGTTAAACAGGTCGCCCACACTGAAGTGACCTGTAGACAGGACAGCTCCCCATCTTATGCTAGTTGGTGGGAAGCTCCCCTGTCTAAATTATGTGAATGTGTTGTTTCCGAGAAAGCTTGTAATTTGAACACTGTCTTTGGGGACCAAAGATTCAAAGTGGGGGGAGTGTGTAGCGGGGTCGTACCCCTTTTAGGGGAAAAGACTACATTCCCCATAATTCCCCAGGCTCCCGGGCTGCTTGTTTCCGCCCGAGAGGCTGCTGGGGGAGGTGATAAAAAGGAGGAGGAGAGACCGCCTCTCTCTCTTCTGACTGGGCTTCCTCTTGTGACTGGTCGTCCTCTTCTGACTGTGCTGGTGACGCGGAGACTGGTTCCTGAGGAGACACCTGTGCGGACCGGGACTGCTGAAGGCCTGAAGCCTGGGCCTTGCAGCAGGTGGAGAGAGACTCTCATCCCTCAGAGTCAGCAGCAGCGGAGCGGAGACTTTTCCCTACAGTCGGTCGGTCGGAGTTGAGGACCGGAATGCAGGGGCTGTGACGGAGGAGACCGGACGCCGCCATTGGAGGGACCGGAGCTGAGGACGGTACCCCAGGATTGGTGAGAGAGCTGAAAGGCTCATCCTGCATTGCTACACACATTTTCATGCCTATTGAACTGCCAAGGCACAATTTACCTCAGAGCAGCAAATGTTACTTTCTGTGGATTACAAATACACCATTTAAAGCTACATGTGCACCACCTCTACAGTTCTATTGTCGGTGAAGAATACTATACTTATACAAGGACTGAGCTCTATTGCTAGGGATCAGGCCTGGTCCGTTAGGTAGGCGCAGATAGATTTATTGCACCTCAGGGCTGCATAGCAGACGGTCGCTACGTTTGGCGCTCCGTTCCCCATTGCTAGTTTGATACATATATGTGTTCATGTTTAAAGTGCATATTGAAGGGACCTGCTAATGTGTTGTAAGTCAAATATTTAAATGCATGTTACTATTTCTTTTTCTTACTGCCAAAGTAAAGCCAGTTATTCTTATCTCAGCAGTCTGCTTGTGAGTTTGAATCAATTACACTTAGAGTATAAGTGATATTTATATGTGCATAGATACATACCCCTTTACTAACTGTGCCAGAGCGGGTAGAGCAAATTGCCGGGGGTTGGTGGAGCTGTACTCAGGGACCCAAAACAAACCAGCGGCCCTCTTAACTGGGGGTATCGCTACAGATACAAGGTAAAAAATTCCCCACCTGCACTCTCCACTCCTCCTCTTCTCTGACTGCCCCCATAGGAAGCCAGCTGTGGGTACGCTTGTGAGCTGGGCTGTGTGCGCCTATAGACACACACAGCATGGCTTGGCCAAGCCAATGGCTCCCACTGTTGCCAAGTCTCCTGTAAGAAGAGAGAGAGAGAGTAAAAGAACTTCTGCAGATAGGCATAGTGCTGGATCGAGATCTAGCTCAGGTAAGTGTTGGGGGGGGGGGGGTGTCACTAGGGGGAGCAGCTACTAAAAGGCTTTTTTAGCTTAATGCAAAGAATGCCTTTTATAACTACTTTAAGTTGTTCAAATCGTTCTAATGGCTTATCTCTTTCCACCATTACTAATATGCTACCTGTTCATAGACACTGCCAGCATAACATGTTCCAATCTTAAATATTACCACAAAAGTGGATCTCTATCCCCCTTAATAGTGACAGCAGCATAGCACTGCCTCTGGAGCCCCTGTAGGACCAACAATGTTTATTCTGTTCTCATCCTTGTTGCATGTTTTTCTTCACACTTGAGTTCCAGATTCATGTAAGACATACAGTACATCATCAACAAATATAATATATTTCAAGTATAAAGAAATTGACAACTTTTCAATAAGTAAGCCATCCAAAATATACACCTTTTTCTCATTACTTCACTCTTACAGGAATGGTACTACAAATAGTATCTATTAATACCGAAAGACTCCCTATAAAAAAATGATAATTTGGGAAGAAGCAATAAAATTCCACTACAATATTCTATCTGCACAAGAAACTCATTTACATGCCTTGAAACAGCCAAAATGTACTCATAAAAATTTTTCCACACATTTCCTTTGCCAAAGCCTAGGAAAAGAAAAAAAAATCCCATACCACTCCACAATCTGATCACCAATCTCAATGGCAGATTTAACATTTAATGTTGTGACATTAAAAACATCTGGGATTCAATTGCAAACCTTGACAACCCTAAGAGCCAACTACTTCCGGATATCTATTACTATGTAAAGATTTCAATGCTGTTTCATGCAAAATGATAGATCCCCCTCTCCCCATCCTGCACAGCAAATAGCATTTAAGTAAATTTTACATAAAAAAAAAATATCTATTTGATGTATAGAGGTACAATTTAGAGGTACAATTCAGAGGTACGATTTTTAGACAAAGACTTTCCTTCTACTCCCATTCCTTTATATTATATTTAAAGACAGACTTGTTTATCTTAAACAAACACTTGCTATAAAAAAATACAAAATTCAAAAATAAATACTATCACTTGGTTAGGCTATGCTTCCACATCCACTGCTTTTGCTTAAAACCACAAATGTGCCAAAACTCCTACCTATGGTGTAAAAACACTTTCGGGATGTCTAATCTCAAAAACCCATAAACAAGTAACCTCACATCTTAATGACTTTTTAACCACTTCAACACCAAACACTTTACCCGCTTCTGGCCCAGGCCAATTTTTAGCTTTCAGTGCTGTCATAATTTGAATGACAATTGTGCGGTCATGCAACACTGTACCCATATGAAATGTTTATCATTTTTTCACAATAATTTTTACCCGCCCATGTACATATGACGCCCAGCAGGTGGATCTCCCATCCTGGGTGGGCGTCATATGACGTCCTCCCATTCCCGGCCACCTAGGGGGCGCATGCCCGCGGCGTCGCTCGGGACCCGCTGCGCGTGCCCGGCGGCCGCAATGTCCGCCGGGCACCCGCGATTGCCTGTTAAAACAACGGGACGCGATTGCCCGTTAAACACACAGCTCCACGTCCTGTCAGTGGCGAGGAGACCGATCATGTGTTCCCAGTACGGAGGAACACTGATCGATCTCCTCCCCTTGTGAGTCCCCTCCCCCCACAGTTAGAATCACTACATTAGGGAACATATTAACCCCTGCAGCGCCCCCTAGTGTTAACCCCTTCCCTGCCAGTCACATTTACACAGTAATCAATGCAATTTTATAGCAACGATCGCTGTGTAAATGTGAATGGTCCCAAAAATGTGTCAAAAGTGTCCGAAGTGTCCGCCACAATGTCGCAGTCATGAAAAAAAAAGTCACAGATCGCTGCCATTACTAGTAAAAAAAAAAAAAAAAAATGCAATAAATCTATCCCCTATTTTGTAGACGCTATAACTTTTGCGCAAACCGATCAATATACGCTTATTGCGATTTTTTTTTTACCAAAAATATGTAGAAGAATACTCATCGGCCTAAACGGAGTAAAAAACTGAAAATTGTTACCAATACTTACCGTAATTTTCCTTTCCTGGCCTGCCCTCACGTCAGCACACAATGGGTTAACCCCTTCCTCCAGTCTCTCAGTACCCCCTTCTCTTAGCTGATAAAAGGGAGCCCCTCCTCCCCAGCCCTTGTTCCATTAACTAGCGGACGACAGGCTTATAGGGAGGGAAAAAAAGATTGTGCTGACGTGAGGGCAGGCCAGGAAAGGAAAATTACGGTAAGTATTGGTAACAATTTTCCGTTTTCCTGGCCAGCCTCACGTCAGCACACAATGGGATTTGATTTAGCTGATATAGGGTGGGATAACAAAAAAAGAGTCGAAAAACAACTGGTAATGCTGCTTTAGTGAATATTTTATTTTGCTTGGAAGGGTGCTGACACCACTGTGTTTCCAAAATTTGATGCACTAGCTGCTGTGACATCTAAACTGTAATGTTTTGTGAAGGTTTCGCAGGAGCTCCAACTAGCGGTCCTGCATATGTCTTCAACCGATATTTTAGCAGAAGCTGCCCATGAGGCTGCCACCCCTCTTGTAGAATGAGCTCTAATAACTTGTGGAGGCGTCAGCCCCTGTTTCTCATATGTGAGGCTTATCACCTTGGTGATCCAGGTAGCTATGATTCTAGCTGATGCCGCTTCTCCTCTTCTAGGTCCTGACGGCAGGACGAACAAGGTATCCGTTTTGCGCATCTGTAGAGCGCGGTTTAAGTAGGTTGAAAATAAGTTGACCATGTCCAATGGTCTGAGATCTAGTTCCTGCGCTTGTCTCGGCGGTTGTGTGAAGCTGGGTAGGACCGCCTCCCAATTTACATGGAACTTGGAAACCACCTTAGGGGTTAAGGCTGGTGAGGGCCTTAGGATCACTTTGGCCGGGAGAATGATGCAAAAGGGATTTTTGTAAGATAGAGCTGCCAGCTCTGAAACTCTCCTTGCTGACGTTATGGCTGTGAGGAAAATTAGCTTGACTGTCAGGAACCATAGCGGGCATGTCTCCGCAGGCACGAATGGATGTTGGAGCAAAGCTTTTAGCACTGTGCCCAAGTCCCAAGCTGGGAATAGGGACTTTCTTGGTGGTCTTATTATGGCCGCTCTAAGAAATTGCTTTATTAGCAGCTCGTCTGCCCACTTGTGGCCTGTGAAGCAAGACAAGGCTGACACCTGCACCATTATGGTGTTGTATGCTAAGCCCTGACTGTAAAAACTCTAGCACCTGCGCAATGTTTGCGGACAATGGGGAGAAATTTTGTTGTAAAGCGAATGCTGTAAATTTTCTCCAAATCCTGGTGTATGTGGCATTAGTTGTGGCCCTTCTTGACTTCAATAGTGTCGAGATTACCTCCTCTGAGATGCCCTGAGACTGCAGTCTGGCTGATTCAACAGCCATGCTGTCAGTTGCAATCTGCCTGGGTTTGGGTGACACCATTGGTCCTGCTGTAGAAGGTCCCTCTTCAGCGGCAGCCATATTGGGGGAACTGCCGCCATCTGCAGGAGCAGTGGGAACCATGGCCTCCGTGGCCAGAAGGGTAGGATTGCAATTGTATGGACGTTCTTCCTCGCAATTTTTAATAGGGTTTTCATTATCAGAGGTACCGGTGGGAAAAGGTAGACTAGGGGAAATTCCCACGGGATTGAGAAGGCATCTTGAGCTAGCGCTTTGTTGCAGCGGAATCTTGACACAAACTGGGGTACCTGTGCATTCCATGGGGTTGCCATCAGATCTACCGAGGGTGTACCCCACCTGTAAAAGATTGTTCTTAGATAGACCTTGTTGAGTGCCCACTCGTTTTTGTTGGGAAAATCCTGACTCAGATGATCTGCGGGACGGCCTCTTGTCGCACTTGGTTCTGCCGCCATAGCTGTCTGAGCATTTTCGCGGCGTGGACTGCCCGTTGCTTGGGGTCTATGTCCTGTGCGTGACCGAGATGCATGCAGAGATTTTGAGCGGTGGCGGCGGGACTTTTCCTTCCGCGACTGTCTTTTTTTAGGACTTCTGCTCCTATAAAGACAAAATACCTTATTAAACTGGTGTTGCACTCTTTTGTTTTGTGGCCCCCGTAGACCCCTCCTACCTTTCCGACGATCTTCGTGCATTTTGGGGCTGTGGTGAGCTCATACTACAGCAACAAAAGACAAGATATAGAAATAAGAAAAAAGAAGTCCCTATTCTATCGCTTTTTTTTTTTTTTTTTTTTTTTTTTTTACTGGCTCTTTAAAGGAAATAACTTTACCTTAATACTGGATAAGGAGTCACTCAGGGTGGCAGCAGATTTGTAGGGTATCTGAAAAGCTGTAAACACATGGTGTAATGCATTTTGTGATCATGGCTCAGTAAACACTGACACAGCCCAGCCACCCCTCCCCCTCTGTGAAGGAAAACTCACCAGTACACTTCCCTCACTAGCTGTGGCAAACAGCACTGGAGCTTCTGGCTCTCCAGGCTTTATAGCCCTACAGCCCCGCCCCCCTGTGAGGTCATCATCGACCAATCAGAAAACACAGGGGAGGCGGCCGGCGCAGCACCTAGGAAGCAGGAAAGGAAAGCACAATACTACAGCAACACCACAGCCTAAAATGGTAAGCTCTTTAAGCCTTAGTATGCCCGCATGGCTCCTGCACATAGAGCGTCCAGTGTGATAAAACGAACTACCTTGTTATTGTTCTGGACCTTCCAAACCCAGGAGAGGCTTGAACCTGGGTGGGTAGGTTCGGTAGGGGGTGTAGCCTAATCCACGAGCATGGTGGTCTGCAGTCTGACCAAAAAAAAGGAACAAGGGCTGGGTAGGAGGGGCTCCCTTTTATCAGCTAAGAGAAGGTGGTACTGAGAGACTGGAGGAAGGGGTTAACCCATTGTGTGCTGACGTGAGGCTGGCCAGGAAAAATCGTTTTTTTTTTTTTTTAAATGGGATATTTATTATAGCAAAAAGTAAAAAATATTGTGTTTTTTTTCAAAATTGTTGCTGTTCTTTTGTTTATAGCGCAAAAAATAAAAACCACAGAGGTGATCAAATACCACCAAAAGAAAGCTCTATTTGTGGGAAAAAAAGGACGTCAATTTTGTTTGGGTGTAAAGTCGCACGACCGCGCAATTGTTAGTTAAAGCGACGCAGTGCCGAATCCCAAAAAGTGCTCTGGTAAGGAAGGGTGTACAATGGCCCGGTGCTGAAGCGGTTAATCACCACTGGGATTTTTATTTTTAGCTAAATAAACTAAAAAAGGTCAAAAAATTTAAAAAAAATACAAGCTTTTCTTTGTTTCTGTTAGAAAAATAATAAATAATCTTTCTTAAAGATAAATCATCTTTCATAAATTTACATTTCTTTGGTGAAAATCAGTGTATATTATTTTGTCTGTAGGAAAGTTATGTCATCCACAAACTATGGTATATACAGTATATATATATATATATATATATATATATATATATATATGTAGCGCTGACACTTTTGCAAGGTGTCCGCTATGTGTAAATGTAGTTATTTTGTCTCTCAGAATAGTGAAGGGGTTCTGAGAGTTAATTTTGTAGGTTAAGTTTGGCATCAGTTTGACTGGGCTGTGCTAGGGTTCCGCCTGGTTATGTTTGCAGTTAGGTTTCATTTTACCCGGGCTGTTAAGATTTCCTTAATTCTAGTAAGACCTCTAGCCTTCCACTGGTCAAAAGCTTTGTGCATAATGGAGGGGGGAAACATTGGATTGGCTTGGGTTGGCAGGTGGCACAAGATACTGGAGGGTAGCCCTAGTAGTCTCCGAGTCTCTCTCCAGGCTATGACTGTATCCCTTATAAACATATTCGATTTAAGGTGTGTTGGTAGCTTGTTTGAGTGAAGAATAGCTGGTAGAGTAGAAGGTAAGGTAGCTGCACCTTCTAGTATATTATTGGAGTATCTGGATTTGCCCGATATCCAATCTAGGCCTTGTCTAAGTAAACAGGCTAAGTTAAAGAAACGTATATTGGGCAGGCCCACCCCCCCTTCCATCTTTGGGAGACACAATTTTTGTAGGGCAACACGTGTTTTTTTGCGGGACCACAAAAAGTTGGTCAACGCCTTATGGATTAGTTTGACATCTGAGCGTTTGATTAATAGAGGGATGGTTTGCATGGGGTAAAGTAAATGTGCAAATGACACCATTTAAAAAAAAATGACATCTTTCAAAGAGCGAGAGAGGGAGAGCTGCCCAAGCTTCCAACTCCTTTACAATTTTTGATATCAACGGTGGAAAATTAAGTGTGTATAGCGAAGAAGGTTCTCGACCAATGCGTATACCTAAATATGTAATATGCTGTGTTGCTATAGCTAGAGGGGACCGATGTAACCATTTAGCAGATAGCTTAGGTCGGAGCGACAATATTTCACTTTTGTCAAAATTAATATGTAAACCTGAGCAAAGACGGAAAGTCTGGAAGATATCTCTAAGTTTCTCAAAGTCTGCTGAGGGTTCGGTAGAGAAAAGTATTTTATCGTCCGCAAATGGAGCGAAGCGTTTGGTCCCCTATTGTTATACCACTAATTCCGTAAGGTGAGTTAAGTAAACTGGATAAAGGCTCGATTGCAATGTTAAACAATAAGGGGGAAAGGGGACACCCTTGTCTGGTTCCTTTTGTCAGGGGGATCGTGTCTGAGATAAAGTCAAGTGTGACTAATCGGGCCGTTGGGGATTCATACAGTCGGTGTAGAAAGCACATAATTGGACCCGAGAATTCAAGACGCTCCATTACTCGGAATAGCCAAGACAAGCTGATGTTGTCGAAGGCCTTTTCGGCATCTAACGACATTATAGCGACATCTTGTTCTGGGTTCAATTTAGCGTATTCCAATGCTGTAAGGAGCTTTCGATTGAATTACACTCTAAGAAAGTCCAGAACAGGGGTTCAATTTAGCGTATTCCAATCCGAAACGGCAGGTTTGAGTCAACGCCCACAATTTATATCGATGTAATACATTGTATTTTCTTATCTAATACTGTTCAAATATTTCAATAGGTTTTTTATTGTAATATTGTCAAAACAATTTCCCTCTTTTTTATATATAATGCTGTAATAAATACTTTTCGAATACATATTATCTTATGTTTTGTCTGGGGTCACAAATTGAGCATGCCTTAAAAGTCCAAACCCTGATTGGGCCGGATGTAGTATGGATGGAAGTATATGGGCTAGGCGTGTTGCGATTATTTTAGATAAAATTTTGACATCTACATTGATTAATGAGATTGATCGATACGACCCTGGGAGTGTGGGGTCCTTATCTTTTTTGGCTATTAGTCTAATGTAACTTTCATTGTTTTATTGAGGAAGGACAAATCAGGTTGCAACAAGTTATCACATATAGGCAAGCAGTCACTTCCACCGCTAAGAGGTCTCCTGTGGTAAAAAAGCAGCAAATACAATGGTATTCCAGGACTAGGCGGATGCTGCCCTCCTTACATGGGTAATCCGCAAGATACTACAAAAACAAAACAAAATGCAAGGCGCACGCACCTGGTGCATTACCAAAAAACATTTATTGAATAATAAAACCAGTAAAAAGTGGGTACTCACAAAGTAGCAACTATCAATGAACCATAAAACCACACAATGTTGAGTTTATGAATTTACGACACACGATCAATCTTACCTCAGGTTACCTACATGCATTTAGTAAAGTAGGTATAACAGTGATACTCAGACCATGTTATAAACAATAGTAAAATGCATTTCAGCTGGACAATATACACCTTTAGTGTTGCATCATACTAGAATAATGAGCTCAGGATTTTTTTCATTGTATTTCAATTTTTTTTAAGATTAATGGTAAAGGTTCACACAGAGACATTAAAGTGTGGAACAACAATGGTTGAAATACAAATAGTTTCATGAGTACAACTTAATTGGTGCACTGCTGTTATTACTCAGAAAATATGTTTTATGTTATTGCATTAGGTTACACAGCAATTAGGAAAAGAATTGCTTTCATTTTATTGTTGTTTGATTCATGAAAGTGGTTTTGTATGAAGTATATAAAAATACACTTTTAAACAATGAACTGAATATAGAAAAACAGACTGATAACGGAAGACATAGAGAAAGTAGATAAGCTTAAACTGGGTACACACTATAAAAAAAGATTTCAATCAACTCAGCGGGCTGAATGAAAAAAACCTTCAGATCGCCGTACTGACACAAATGATGTTCATGCGGCAATCTCCCCAACTGAGCTATTGTGTTATTGCCTCCCTAGCAGGAAACACTGATCTACCCTCGCAGCCATTGGCTGTAATTGCTGATCAGATGCTGGTTTTCCAGCATGCTCGTTCAACATAAGTCAATCATGAGACCAACTTCTCTCAGACAGGGAGCTGTACACATGTACACATGGGCTGAAAGTCGTCCGGTTAATGCTAAACCGACAGTTTACAGACGATTTTCGGCCCTTGTGTACCCAGCCTTAGTATCAGATCTGGTATCATAGGTACATACATGGTAAGTTATGTGTAAGTATCTCACACATTCCCCATGACAATGCCTTAATCTCATTTTCTCATTATCTTTGTTCGGGCATTAACCACTTAGCAACCGAACCATAGCTGAATGACGGCTACAGGGCAGTTGCTTCACTCTGGGAGGGCATACTATGACATCCTCCCAGAATTCCGCTCTCGTGCGCTCCCTGGGGCACGCACCTGAACATTTCCGTGACCGCGGGGTCCAGAGGAAAGCTAATCGTGGCCGTTTATCACATGATCGCTCCATCAAATGACGGAGCGATCACATGTAAACAAACCGGCGCGATTTCCGGTTCCTCCCACCCCTCTCTGTCCAGTGTGTGCGGAGAGGGGAGAGATCGGTGGCAGCAGCGCTGCGGGCTGCATGTGTGCCCACAGCGCTGCTCAGTGAGAGATCCATCCATGCTCATCCATACCCTGCATAACCATCCATACCCAGCCATACTCTGCATACCCAGCCATACTCTGCATACGCAGCCATACCCAGCCATACTCTGCATACCTAGCCAAACTCTGCATACCCAGCCATACTCTGCATACCCAGCCATACTCTGCATACTCTGCATACCCATCCATACTCTGAATACCCATCCATACCCTGCAAACCCATCCATCCATACTCTGCATACCCAGCGGCGTTGCTATGGGGGTGCGGGGGGTGCGGCCCACACCCGGGTGACACCCAGCAGAGGGTGACACCCGGCTCAGACGTGCAACGGCGCCGCATTGAGAGGGGCGCCGCAGCTCTCTCCTTCCCTTTCCGGGATCTCCTCTGCGCCATGCGATGTGGTGGACAGCGGCGTTGCTATGGGGGTGTGCCCCGCACCCGGGTGATACCCGGCTCAGACTGGCAACGGCGCCGCATTGAGAGGGGCGCCGCAGCTCTCTCCTTATCGTTCCGGGATCTCCTCCGCTCAATGCGATGTGCGGGGAGACTGGGGGAGGAGGGAATGAGGCAGAGACAGACTGGGTGCCCGGGGCGGGGTCTGACTCTGACCGTCCCACACACACCTTCGCACGGCACGGCCGTAATCAGATCTCTGACCCCGCCAGCTGCACTCACTGCTGCTTCCTCCTTGGCTCTGACGTGTACACAGGCCGGGAGGAAGGGCCGAGGATGAGGAGGGTTACCATCCACGCAACAGCACCTGCCCTGAGGTATTGCAGAGGAGGGGTTGGGGGGGGGCATTGGCAGGTAGGGGGGTTAAAGAATAAGTGCTAGGGGGTGCTGAGTGCTCTTTGTTTTGGTTTAGAGAGGACTTGTACTAGAAGTAGGAGAGGGGCAGATTTGAAGTTTGACCCCCCTCCCCAGCGCAATATCTCTCCTGTCCCAACGCACCCCCTAGCACATATCCTTTAACCCCCCCAAATCAAAGATCCCATATCCGCTCCATCCACCCCCCCATCCCACCCAGCTCCACCCACCCACCGATCCTATACCTGCTCATCCATCCCCCCTGATCCTAATACATTCCCGGCTCCATCCATCCCCCGATCCCATCCCCACTCCATCCATCCCCCCTGATCCTATATCTGCTCCATCCATCCCCCCTGATCCCATATCTGCTCCAGTCATCTCCCCTGATCCTGATCCCATCCCGGCTCCATCCATCCCCACTCCATCCATCCCCCCTGATCCCATATCTGCTCCAGCCATCTCCCCTGATCCCATCCCAGCTCCATTCATCCCCTCGATCCCATCCCGGCTCCATCCACCCCCCCCCCGATCCCACCCAGCTCCACCCACCCACCGATCCTATACCTGCTCATCCATCCCCCCGAACCTAATACATTCCCGGCTCCATCCAGTCCCCGATCCCATCCCCACTCCATCCATCCCCCTGATCCCATACTTGCTCCAGCCATCTCCCCTGATCCTGATCCCATCCCAGCTCCATTCATCCCCTTGATCCCATCCCGGCTCCATCCATCCCCACTGATCCCATCCCAGCTCCATCCATTTCCCCAATCCCATTCCAGCTCTTTTCACCAACTCCCCGATCCAGCTAGCCTGCTTAGTGCCGGGGGGTGGGGGGTGACACCATGTATTACCGCACCAGGTGACACCAACCCTAGTGACGCCACTGTGCATACCCATCCATCCATACTCTGCATACCCAGCCATCCATACTCTGCATACCCAGCCATCCATACTCTGCATACCCATCCATCCATACTCTGCATACCCATCCATCCATACTCTGCATACTCATCCATCCATACTCCATACCCATCCATACTCAGCATACTCATCCATCCATCCATGCTCACCCATCCATACTCATCCATTCTCATCCATACTCAGCATACTCATCCATCCATCCATCCTCAGCAATACTAATCCATCCATGCTCAGCCATCCCATCCACCCCCATCCATAATTAGCCATACCCATCCATACTCAGTCATACCCAGCCGTACCCAGCCGTACGCAGCCATACCCAGCCGTACGCAGCCGGACCCAGCCGTACGCAGCCGGACCCAGCCATACCCAGCCGTACTCAGCCATAACCAGCCATATTCAATCGTACTCAGTCATACCCAGCCATACTTAGCCATACACATCCATACTCAGCCATACCCAGCTGTTCGCAGCCATACTCAGCCGGACCCAGCCGTTCGCAGCCATACCCAGCCGGACCCAGCCGTTCGCAGCCATACCCAGCTGGACCTAGCCGTTCGCAGCCATACCCAGCCGGACCCAGCCATACTCAATCGTACTCAGTCATACCCAGCCATACTCAGCCATACCCATCCATCCCATCTATACCCAGCCATACTCAGCCGTACCTATCCATACTCAGCCATACCCGGCCATACTCATTCATGCTCATCCATCCCCATCCACGGCTCATTCATCCCCATTCACGCTCATCCATGCCACTACAGTGCCTCACAAGTGTTATAGGTAGTCAAATTAGATTTAAAACTTATGTCCCTAGAACACCTGATGGTGCTCCCTGCATGTTGGTCCTCTGTATGTGGCCACGCTGTGTAAAAGTCTCACAGATGTGGTATCGCCATACTCAGGAGGAGTAGTAGAATGTTTTTGGGGTGTAATTTGTGCTATGCATATGCTGTGTGTGAGAAATAACCTGCAAATATAACAATTTTGTGAAAAAAAAAGAAAAGAAAATCTTAATAGTGCAAAGAATTCTGGTAAAAAATTCCAACTTCAAAAAACTCACCATGCCTCTTTCTAAATACCTTTAGATGTGGCCACGCTGTGGAAAAGTCTCACATATGTGGTATTGCCGTACTCAGGAGGAGTATGTACATGTTATGTGTTAGAAATATTGTGTAAATGGACAACGTTGTGTAAAAAAAATGTGTTTTCATTTTCTTTGCACATTTTCCAAAAACTTGTAGAAAAAAAATGACATGTTCAAAAGACTCGATATGCCTCAGATTATACATTGGGTTGTTTTCTTTCCAAAATGGGGTCATTTTGGGGCGTTTCCATTGTCCTGGTTCTCCAGGGCCTTCAAAAGGGTAAGAGGTAGTCAAGAAATGATATGTGTAATTTATGCTCCAAGAACATCTGATAGCACTCCCTGCATGTTGGGCCTCTGTATGTGGCCACGCTGTGTAAAAGTCTCACAGATGTGGTATCGCCATACTCAGGAGGAGTAGTAGAATGTTTTTGGGGTGTAATTTGTGCTATGCATATGCTGTGTGTGAGAAATAACCTGCAAATATAACAATTTTGTGAAAAAAAAAAGAAAAGAAAATCTTAATAGTGCAAAGAATTCTGGTAAAAAATTCCAACTTCAAAAAAACTCACCATGCCTCTTTCTAAATACCTTGGGATGTCTACTTTCCAAAAAATGGTAATTTGGGGGGAATTTGTACTTTCCTGGCTTGTCAAGAAATGATATAGGCCATCAGTACTTCAGGTGTGATCAATTTTCAAAGATTGGCACCATAGATTGTGGACTCTATAACTTTCACAAAGACCAAATAATATACACCGATTTGAGTTATTTTTACCAAAGATATGTAGTGGTATAAATTTTGGCCAAAATATATGAAGAAAAATTACTAATTTTCAAAATTTTATAACAGAAAACGAAGAAAAAGTAATTTTTTACAGAATTTTCTGTCTTTTTTCTTTCATTGCGCAAAAAATAAAAAACCCAGCGGTGATTAAATACCACCAAAAGAAAGCTCTATTTGTGTGACAAAAAGGACAAAAATGTCAAATAGTTGCAGTGTTGCATGACTGAGTAATTGTCATTCAAGATGTGAGAGTGCCAAAAGCTGAAAATTGGTCTGGTTATTAAGGGGGTTTAAGTGCTCAGTGGCCAAGTGGTTAATCAGGGTCTGCTTGTTTCTTAAGCTGGGATGCTGGTTTGGAGTTAAAACACTCATGTAAATCCTAATGCCTGCATATTTCTTGGCTGTGTTTCTAAATATAAAGTAGTGCTCCCGCGTCATCACTATAGGTATGTAAATAACTAACTGCCACAGACACCCATAAGCTAAATCCGTAGCCAATGGAATGTGAAATTACAATGTGTGGTGCTGCTCTGTCAAAGGTAAAAACTAATGTAAAAAAGTGAAATAAATCACCTGATGAAATCACATGGCCGTGACAATACGTGTCGGGATTCATTGATAGGCACATCGGAAGTGATGCAGCAATATAAGCTTGCCACTCGTGGATTGTATGCTGTATGTTGCTTGTGTCAATGTGAGTAAAAACAAGCTGTTTTTTTAACTAATAAATTTACAAAACTTTACTTCACTTTTTGGGAATTCTTTTCTTCCATATATCATATGGGCAAGTCTAGGTAGAACCCCCAGACCACAAGATTATCTTAGAAGAGCCAACATCCACCTTAGGGAGCTACTGGGCTAAGATACCCATAGAGGTAGCTGGAATTGTCTGCTTGAAAGAGCCACCAGCTGGGCTAACCATAGGAAGGTCAATCAAAGCCATTGGAATTTCAACAAAGATCATTCACATATGCTGTTAACTTACAGCAGTAAGGTGAGAGGCCAATCAGCACAGAGATGTCACTGCACTGAAAGAAGGGACAATTGCCACATTTTGCTTTATTTTTGCACATTTTTAAGTATTTATCACTTTTGACATTACCCATATTGGACTGATTCCAGGACTTTTATATCACTAGTTTTCATTCTGTCACGCGATTTAAATGTTCGCTATAAGCAGGTAGTGTTTTTCCTTTTTTTCTGTTATTTCTCTGTGCCATCCATTTTTCTGTTACCTCTCTGTGCCATCCAGTGCTGCCTATCAGTGCCCATCGGTGCCACCTATCAGTGCCAATCAGTGCACAACAAAGTCACCTTTCAGTGCCATCAGTGCCACCTACCAGTGCCTATCAGTGCCCATCAGTGCCACCTATCAGTGCCGCCTATTAGTGCCCATCAGTGCCACCTATCAGTGCTGCCTCATCATTGCCACCTCATCAGTGCCTATCAGTGCCCATCAGTGCAGCCTATCAGTGCCCATCAGTGTAGCCTCATTAGCACACATCAGTGAAGGAGAATAATTATCTGTTTGAAAAATGTTACAACAAACGATGAAAAAATTGTGAAAAAAAATGATACAAATTTTCTTTGGGTACAGTGTTACATGACCACACAATTGTCATTCTAAGTGCAACAGTGCTGCAAGCTGGAAATTGGTCTGGGCAGGAAGGGGGTTGAAGTGCCCAGTAAGTGGTTACCGTATTTATCGGCGTATAACACGCACTTGTTCCCCCTTAAAATCGGGGGAAAGTCGTGGGTGCGTGTTATACGCCGATACCCCCCCAAAAAAAAATGACAAAAATCGGTTGCGGCGCCGAAAAATGGCGACCGCGGCCAAAAAAGGATGAACCGCGGCCGAAAAAGGCCGGAAAAAGCCGAAGCGCGGCCGAAAAAAGACCGAAGCCGGCTGTTCAGCTCCGCTCGTAGTCCCGCCTCCCTGCGCTCGCTCCCAAAACAGCAGGGAGGCGGGACTCCGAGCGGAGCCGGCTCGGTCTTTTTCGGCCGCACTTCGGCCTTTTTCGGCTGCGGTTCGGTCTTTTTCGGCCACGCATGCGCGGTTTGTCTCGCGGCGGGAAATTTAAACGCTTGCAAACTGCAAATGACACTAGCAAGCTGCAAATGACACTGGGCAAGCTACAAATGACGCTGGGCAAGCTACAAATGACGCTGGGCAGGTTGCAAATGACGCTGGGCAGGTTGCAAATGACGCTGGGAAAGGCTGCAAATGACGCTGGGCAAGCTGCAAATGACGCTGAGCAAGCTGCAAATGACGCTGGGCAAGCTGAAAATGACGCTGGGCAAGCTGCAAATGACGCTTAAATGTAAGTTTTTTTTTTTCCCTAAACTTCTCTCCTAAAACTTTTTTTCCTTAAAATTCCCTCCTAAACTTGGGGTGCGTGTTATACGCTGGTGCGTGTTATACGCCGATAAATGCGGTAATACAAAAAAAGCACAAAATATAACCAAATCTTTTTGGTACAATATAAAGGATGATGTTATGCCGAGTAAATAGATACCTAACATTCTTTAACCACTTAAGGACGGCCCTTAAGCACAAAATCACGTACCTGTAGGTCTATTTCTTTCAAGGGCTCTGGGACGCGCTCCCACTGTGATTGGACACATTGGGAGCCAATCAGTGGGTCCAGCGAACCCGATGTCTGCCAGAAACCCGGTGATTGTACGGAGAGAGGCAGAACAAGTAAACATGTAAACAAGGCAGATCACCATCCTGCAAGTAAGGAAGATGGAGATCTTGTGTTTCTGCTATACAGGAACACGGATCTCTGTCTTCCTACAGTTCAACCAGGGAAAGCACTCCCAGGGAACACATTTAACCCTTTGATTGCCCCTGATGTTATCCCCCTTCCTTGCCAGTGTCAATAGTACAGTGATCGTGCATTTTTTTTAGCACTGATCACTGTATTGGTGTCACTGGTCCCTAAAAAGTGTCAGATTTGTCAGAGAGCAATAGGCAAAATACATAGGTCGTTCATGCATATGTAATAAAATTTAATTGATGTCCTTTTTTTCCCACAAATAGAGCTTTCTTTTGGTGGTATTTTATCACATCAAAAAACAATACTTTTTATTTTTTGCTATAAAACATAAAATAAAAATAAAAAATCTAATTTCTTCATCAATTTAGGCCAATATGTATTCTGCTACACGTTTTTGGTAAAAAAAATCCTAATAAACGTGTATTGATTGGTTTGCGCAAAAAGTTATAGCATTTACAAACTGTGGGATAGATTTATGAACTCTTTTTTTTATTACTAGTAATGATTAAGGATGAGCCCGGTGTTCGATTCGAACCCATGTTCGAATCGAGCACCGGGTGTTCGCTCGCTCGGCGAGCCCAGAACTATTGGGACCGCTCGCATCAAATTCGTGTGATGCGAGCGGCCCCGCAATGCATTGCGGCCCGCGCAGTGCAATGCTGGCTGATGATTGGCCAAGCATGCACTGTGACCCCGCATGCTTGGCCAATCACAGCGCCGGCAGCGAGGAGAGCCATAATTGGCTACAGGCAGGATGCCTGTAGCCAATTATAGCTCAGGGGCTTTAATACACGCCCCACGGTATAAGAGGCCGCCGCGGCGGCGGCCTCGCATATTATGTTTCACTCACAGTGTCAGCGTGTCAGTGTGCTGCTGACTGCTGACAACAATATGTTCTTTATTTCTGGGGATATGTGTGTGCATGCTGTTAGAACAGCATTGCAGTATCACATCTGGGGGGTGTCTATAGGTAGCCTGTGAAGGAGGGCAGGTTTCCTGTGCTTAGAACTTTCCCTGCAAAAAAGTGTCATTTTTGCAGGAAGAAAGCTATTTAAATCACTCGCGGCTAATGAATTGATGGCTCCTGTAACACAGAGAGCTGTCATTCATTAATAAAAAACAAAAAAAAAAGCGTAGGGGTCCCCCCAAATTCAATAACCAGGCCCTTCAGGTCTGGGATGGATATTAAGGGGGATCCCAGCCAAAAAAAAAAAAAAAAAAATGGCGTAGGGTCCCCCTCAAAATCCATACCAGACCCTTGAGGTCTGGTATGGATTTTAAGGGGAACCCTAGCCAAAAAAAATGGCGTGGGGTCCCCCTCAAAATCCATACCAGACCCTTATCCGAGCACGCAACCTGGCAGGCCGCAGGAAAAGAGGGGGGACGAGAGCGGCCCCCCCTCTCGCCTGAACCGTACCAGGCCACATGCCCTCAACATTGGGAGGATGCTTTGGGGGTCTAAGACCCCTAAAGCACCTTGTCCCCATGTTGATTAGGACAAGGGCCTCTTCCCCACAACCCTGGCCGGTGGTTGTGGGGGTCTGCGGGCGGGGGGCTTATCGGAATCTGGAAGCCCCCTTTAACAAGGGGACCCCCAGATCCCGGCCCCCCCCCTGTGTGAAATGGTAAGGGGGTACAAAAGTACCCCTACCATTTCACCAAAAAAGTGGCAAAAATGGTAAAAAGGACAGGAGACAGTCTTTGACAATTCCTTTATTAAAATCTTCTTTCTTCTTTCTTCATCCTTCGGTTTCTTCATCTTCTCCTTCCTTCATCTTCTTCCATCTTCTTCTTCCATTTTCTTCTTCCTCCGATCCGCTTCTTCTTGCGCTGGTCTTCTCGTCCTTCTCGTCCGGCATCTTCTTCCGTCGGCGTCGGCGTCGGTGTCTCTGTCTCTTCTTGGGCCGCTCCGCGCAATGGGAGGCTCCCGCTGTGTGAGGCTCCGCTCCGTCTGACAGGTCTTTTATAATGGAGGGCACCTGGTGACCCCGCCCCCTCTGACGCACAGGGACGTCATGGGGAATTCCATGATGGCTTTCCCCATGATGTCAGAGGGGGGCGGGGTCACCAGGTGCCCTCCGTTTTAAAAGACCTGTCAGATGGAGCGGAGCCTCACACAGCGGGAGCCTCCCATTGCGCGGAGCGGCCCAAGAAGACACCGACACCGACGCCGACGCCGACGGAAGAAGATGCCGGACGAGAAGGACGAGAAGACCAGCGCAAGAAGAAGCGGATCGGAGGAAGAAGAAAATGGAAGAAGAAGATGGAAGAAGATGAAGGAAGGAGAAGATGAAGAATCCGAAGGATGAAGAAAGAAGAAAGAAGATTTTAATAAAGGAATTGTCAAAGACTGTCTCCTGTCCTTTTTACCATTTTTGCCACTTTTTTGGTGAAATGGTAGGGGTACTTTTGTACCCCCTTACCATTTCACACAGGGGGGGGCCGGGATCTGGGGGTCCCCTTGTTAAAGGGGGCTTCCAGATTCCGATAAGCCCCCCGCCCGCAGACCCCCCACAACCACCGGCCAGGGTTGTGGGGAAGAGGCCCTTGTCCTAATCAACATGGGGACAAGGTGCTTTTGGGGTCTTAGACCCCCAAAGCATCCTCCCAATGTTGAGGGCATGTGGCCTGGTACGGTTCAGGCGAGAGGGGGGGCCGCTCTCGTCCCCCCCTCTTTTCCTGCGGCCTGCCAGGTTGCGTGCTCGGATAAGGGTCTGGTATGGATTTTGAGGGGGACCCCACGCCATTTTTTTTGGCTAGGGTTCCCCTTAAAATCCATACCAGACCTCAAGGGTCTGGTATGGATTTTGAGGGGGACCCTACGCCATTTTTTTTTTTTTTTTTTGGCTGGGATCCCCCTTAATATCCATCCCAGACCTGAAGGGCCTGGTTATTGAATTTGGGGGGACCCCTACGCTTTTTTTTTTTTTTCATTTTTTTTTTTTTTTATCAATGACTTTTTTTTATGAATGAGTTTCAATGAATCACTGTTCTCTGTGTTACGGGAGCCGTGAATTAACATTAGCCGCGAGTGATTTTAAATAGCTTTTTTACTTTCAAAAATGACACTTTGCGCAGAGACAGTTCTAAACACGGGAAACATGCGCCCCTTTACAGGCATACTATAGACACCCCCCAGGTACGAAATTTAAAGGAATATTACACTTTTATTGTTTCAATTTAAGCATTATTAAAATCACTGCTCCTGAAAAAAAAAAAAACGGCCGTTTTTTTTTAAAAAAAAATTTTGCATTGATACATGTCCCCTGGGGCAGGACCCAGGTCCCCAAACACTTTTTATGACATTAACATGCATATTAGCCTTTAAAATGAGCACTTTTAATTTCGAACGTTCGCATCCATTATAACTAATAGGGTTCTAAAGCTCGCACGGACTTTAGGTCCGTTCGCGGGTTCTGGTGCGAGCCGAACGGGGGGGTGTTCGGCTCATCCTTAGTAATGATCAGATATTTTTAGGGGGACTGTGACATTACAGCAGACAAATCTGACACCTGACACTTTTTAGTTACCAGTGATACCAATACAGTGATTAGTGCTAAAAAAATGGTTGCACTTTAGGAAGACAGAGATCCATGTTCCTGCTTCGCAGAACACAAGCTCTCCATCTTCCTTACTAGCAGAACGGCGATCCGGTGGACATCAGTTCCGCTGAACCCGCTGATTGGCTCCCGCTGTGTCCAATCACAGCAGGATTGGGGCACCGGTAGTGGGCGCGCCCTAGAGCCCTTGAAAAAAATCACGTACAGGTACGTGCTTTCACGCTTAAGGGCCATCCTGCCGCAGTAAATGTACATGGGGCGGTCCTTAAGCAGTTAAAGAGTGATGTATTAGGTATCTATTTACTCGGCATAACATCATCTTTTATGTTGAAAGAAAATTTTTACTTTTTTTTATAAATGTTATAAAATTTTATATCAGATATAGACCTAGGCACTTAGCCAGCTACATATCTTCTTCATCTGTCACACCTCCTGAGACACAGATATAGCTGTTAAATGTGGCCAGGACGTGCATTCTAACCCTTTGGGGAAGGAGCTCTCCCCACAGTTTATTGATATTTAATATAGACTAGATCAAGCTTATGGAATACCTTGTGGCCTCTCTTTACACCAAGAGGAAAAATTCAGACTCCGATGGGTGGATTGTCAGTTCACCTGTTTTCAAAAATACAAGAATCTTCTTTCTAATGGCTGACATTCAACAATGTGCTATTACATACTGTATCCCCCCCCCCCCCCCACCACTTACACAGCGCACATTTCACTTTTGAACCCTTTGAATCCTATATCCATTCCCTTGCTCCTGTGACTCTTCCTTTTTGACCTGTTAGTCCCTCTTACAAGCTCTTGAACCAGATGCTCCATCAAACATTTTAATTAACATGTCTAAGTTAAAGTAAAGATGCAGGGACTTAACCTATACATTTTTTTTTTTGTAATTGTAATTGAATTAAAATCACAAAGTGGAATTTACAAAATGTAGAACACAAAGAGAACATAAAGAAGAGATAAACTCTCTGCAGATGTTACATGAAACATAGGTACAAAGATCACAGCGTAAAGCCTAAGCATAAATTACTGGATAGAGAAATGCTTCTCAACCTGATACAGTGTAAAGGGGTCATAGGGAAAGCAGATACACACTATAAATAATAGGAGGAGTCATTTGAGAATGGTATAAACCATAGAGGCATAAATCAGGGTGGCTGCTCTCTGTATTTAAATTGGTCCCAGATTTCCCAGATTTTATTAAATTGAGGAATAGCATAATATACAGAAGCGGTTAGATATTCCATTCCCCCTGATTTCCGCTATAGGTTGTAATAATCGTGGTTGAGATGGTGGGTCGGTTGATAGCCAACATAATGGGATGGCTCTCTTTGCAGCCAGGAGAATGTAGGAAATTAATTGTTTAACCTGCTTTGCTATATAATAGAAGGGTAGTCCCAGTAAATAATGGATATGATCAAGTAGGAGGGACAGGCCCACCACCTTCTGGAGCATCACATCAGACTAAAAGGGCCAAATACAGGGACACAGCCAAAATATATGGAAATGTGAGCCTATTGCTAGACCACAACGCCAACACAAAGCTGAGTGGAACCTATAGATCTAAAAATCTGAAACAGTATCAAAATCTGAAACAGTATCATTATTATTAAATTATAGCTACTCTACAAAGGAGCCAACCACAAAATTCTATGGAATGTAAAATGTCTAGGTAATTTATATTGAAGGTACACTGTGTGCAAATATGATGGGTTTATGAGTCATGTCACCTTGTATGGCTTCCACGTACCAAAAGTGTGTCACTTACAAGCTACTTAAAGTTACTTACCTTATGAACTGATTCTTGTAAAAACAAAATGAATATTTTGCAAAATAATAGGTTGGGGTTTTGGGGTTTAACTTTTGGGGAGGTGCATTTTATTTTGCTAGGGATTTTTTTTAATTATTATTTTGGGTGGTGCAACTTATCCTTGTTGCTAACATAGACAAAGCTGCGCTTTGTAGAACATTATACTTTTGAGGTAAAACAGTGTGCACGAAAGCACCACCATATATGTCAATCAGGCCTAAAGTGACAAGAAGAGGTCTGCATGCAGAGGTAGTAGGGGGCGAGTAGGTTCTACAAGACAAAGTTGTGGCTGGGTCGCACCATCTAAAACCAGGGCATTTCTGCCTTTTCTGTCTCAGATAGGCCACGCTATACAGTCACAGCACAAGTAGGAGGTAGTTGCGTGGCTGACAAAGCCCCCCCCCCCCCTCCGCACACACACACACTTTTTTATCCTCTGAGAAGCACAGCAGCCAGTTGTCTTTAACTGCTGACAATTCACCCTCTTCTTCCTCCTCTTTTGCTAACCCTGCCTCAGGCCCACAAACTGGCAATGAGGAATCAGAAATTATGTGAACACTCAATCAATTACTTTCTGCAAGTGTATGATCTTGGTCATGCGCAAGCTTTTATCTTTTCAGGTATAGAGTCTGAGGTAATAAGTACAATGACCATAGAGGGAGGGGTTTTGGGCAGGGAGCAGCAAGAGACAGTCATTTTTCAAAAAAGGTCCCTTTTTAACATATCTGTTACCTATGCCTGCAGCATATCAGCCATGGTAAAAGTACCAGTCATTTGGGTACCACATGCATATGAAAACACATGACCCTGCACCGCAAAACTAGTGGGAACAGCACCTCAATGAGACAAGTTGACATCAAAATGCCTGAAGTATTCTTCCTCGTTCTTTACATTCTACATCTCATCCTACTCCACAACATTCTCCTGCCTCCTTCACAACATCTGTGGCCTCTAGTGACAAGGAAAGAAGTCACCAATGAGTTTCAAGGACTTAGGATACACATGCCAAGGAGGCAAAAGGGTAATTCAAGTCATTCTGAGGAGGGTCAAATGAAGGCTGTTTATGGCCTATGCTACATCACAGTGACAGGTAACCAGCTGCCTTCATTTTGACTAAAAAGCCATAGCTGCCTCCCACCAGCATCCGAATAGTAATGTGTCTGTTCATCCCTACTTTACACAGCCTTTCAGCATTATGGTTGCATTATATTTTATGAATCCTTGGTCATGTTACTAAACAGTACTGACAGTTTTTTTTTTTTTTACTTATTTTTACTGTACCACTGCTATTGTCACAGTTTTATGCCTTAACACCTTCCACATATAATTGTTTTAGTTACCAAACACTTTCGAACACAAATTAAATGTTTGCCATGTTTGTTTCATTGTAGTGACTTATGAAACACTAAATCTGTTCTGCATATAATTTTTTTATTAAAGTAATTTCCAAGAATGTCATTGTCTTTGGACAAACTTAAAAACAACAACTTTAAACAACATTCTTTAAGTGTGAAAGAGCATTACAGACATATGAAACCTTCCCTTGGTACCAGATTTAGTGAAATTTTTACGTACTTATATTCTAGTAATTAGCTGGTGGTTTAGTCCAATGGGTTGGACCAAACTTTGGCTGATCAGACACTGAGCCTCATGTTTGGGAGCTGTGAATTATATGTAGAAATTGTATTTTTACCTCTTCTATTTATGACAGCTTCCTGCTGTCAATTGTTCCCAAGGAAGCAGTGGGTGCTGGCACCCACTGTATCCCTAGCAGCTGCTACTGATTATATACATGGGAATCCTCAGCCATGCATGCAAAGGCATGGAGTTAGCAATTATATCACTGCTAAAATATGGTCACAGGCCAAATTTGGACAATGACATTGCACAAACACGACCATGGCCATATTTGGTCAATGATGGTAATGCTATCCCAGCTTCCTCCCTTATATAGCTAATGACAGCTTGGGAAGCTGTCATTCAGCAAGCAGTACTGTTGGGATTGGCTGTGTGTGCCTGGCCTGTCGAATCATTAATTTTGGCGAGTTTGCAGGCAGCGGGTATTGTGATTGATGATGGATTTACAATTATGGCCTTTTTAGGGATTCTTTAATAAAGAACTTGTCAAACACTTGGATGTCTTTATTTCCTTTTTCTTGTGAATGAGTAGGGGTACCTTGTACGCTTTATTCATCCACATGGGGAGGCGCAGTATCTGAGGACTCTCCTATTTTTAAAGGAGGTTTCCAGATTTTGATAAGCCCCCTGCCTGCAGACCCCCAAACCACCAAGAAAAGAGAAGAGGCCCTAGTTCTCATGAATATGGGAACAAGGTGCTTTGCCATGTTACCTGGTATGGTTCAAGAGGAAGGGGGGCACAAACTTGTCCTCCTCCTTTTCTGAGCATTTCAAGCCAGGCTGCATGCTCAGATATAGGGCCTGGTAGGGTTCCAATTAAAATCAATACCAAACATTCAATAAAAAAAATATACAATTGAAATTGCCAGCAAATTAAATTTCAATGTCGTCTGCCAGTTTCTTTTTGGTCTATAAGCCAGAATGGAAATGTAATTTTTTGGGGAATTTAAAACAATTTTCCTTGAAAAAAAAAAACACTGCTCCCATCCAAATGGAATGATTCACCAACCCCCCCCCCCCCCCCACATTTTTCCTAGGGCAGTGATCAACCCTTTTGCCTATTAGCCCATTCTTGATCTGACAGATTCAGCTCCCAGTGATTTCATTGGGGTTCAGATTTCTTATTTGAACTTCTTTGAAGTTTGCCAAACCCTGCTCAAACCGAATCCAGGGGAGTTTGGTTCATCGCTACTAGTGACCATCCATAATCACTTGAAAATTTAGCTGAAGACTTTGCCAAACACCTATACCCAAGATCGTTCATATGTTCTTGTCCCTGTCTCTCAATTTTTCTCCTGTATATTGTTACCCTGTCATCTGGGTTTCTGATACAGACAATTTAGATATGTGGAAAATTCAACCCACATTACCGTGATATGGTTCACTGTCGTCACCACCACCACCACCACCAGGGAACTCACCCTGAGAAATGTCAAGAAGCCATCCCTGGAGTGCATGCACGTAGACAGGAAGTGGCTAAAAAAAAAGCTACAGGAGATCAGCAGAACTGAGATGCAACAAAAGATGTAAAACAATAAAAACGAAAAAAAGAGTTTTATTACGGTAAATATGCAAATTACATTTTATTCAGATAGGGTTTACATAACTCCTTCCTAACTTGATTCTGTTCGGAGGAGCACAAGACAGTTCAGTATCCAGCTAGACTGTGAGGCTGAAATAAATAAAATAAAGTCTGCGCTAATAGAAAGAATATATACAGGGCATTCAGCAAGGAACCAATATACAGTATGTCAATTTCAAACAAATCACAAAATATATGCACACACCAAATAAATAATTTTTGTAATACATAAACTTAATATAAATTTAAAAATCATGTGTCATAAATAAATGTAAAAATGTTCATAAATCAGTTAATTAAGGTGCAACAAATCATCCACCAGTATAAAAAGAGTGAAAAACAATGTGACGGCCAAATCCTGGATCTGCAAACAGTGGCAATGGAGCACCTGTCACTCGGAGGTAAGTATTAAGCTTGCCAGAGCTTCAGCCTCCCAAATAGAGACAGACAACGCATGTATTAAAATGGATGGATGGATCCATTTGTGCCTCAGTACACTGCAGCCTGATCCATAATCATTTCCCACATAGCAGCCCTTTTGTTGTCTCCTTGCCTTACAGGTTAAATGTTGCTCATTATTATCACAAGCAAGCAGGACAAGATAAAAAGAAGGCTCTCGGTGCAGCATTAGAAGACTTCATTGTGAAATCAATCAAAGTGTAACATATCATCCACCAGTATGAAAAGTGAAATATAATCCTGGACCCACAAACAGTGGAAATGGGGCACCTGTCACCCTGAGATAAGTAATAGGCTAACCAGAGCTTCAACCTCTCAAGAGGCAGAAAGCACATGTGTTATAATCCCCAGGGAGAATGGATCTCTCTGTGCCTCAAATTCACAGCAGCCTAATCCACAACAGAAGGGCAGCTGTGTGGAAGGTGTTTGTGGATTCGGGTACAGTAGACTATAAGGCTACATTCACATGGTCGCATGGGTGTGGATAGTTTGCTGCATTCAAGGGTGGTCAAACCACCCCTCTGGACATAGCAACAAATGTGCTATGTGCTTTGGCTGCTGGCATTGTTTAATACCACTGGCAAGAATGTACTGATTTTTGCGGGCGGCCAAACCTAGCCACCCTTGTGCTGCCCTGTGAATGTAGCCTTACAGAGATATATTTGCCCGCATTGGGCATTGCTGTGACAATCTGAGACTGGCATTTTAATTTAAAGCAGTTGTATTGCCCGCTTGGTGATTTTACCTACAGTTAAGCCTATAATAAGGCTTACCTGTAGGTAAAAAGATATTGACCCTGTATGCAGCCTCTGAAATCAGCGGCACATGCACTCTGCAGATCCGGCGTATCCTGCTTGCCAGGATGAAGGCCTCCTGCGTGCATGCACAAGAGTGATTTCATCGCTGCTCCAGCCACTCACAACACTGGAGCCAGTGATCCTGGAGGAAACATAGAGGGAACATGTCATGTCAGCTCCCTCAACGGTGACCCTGCGTGCTACGGGATCTTCGTTCAAAGGTAAGTATTTCATAATTGCATTAAAGGCCTGCAACAAAAATTGCTAGGTGGTTAATATTTATTTATTTATTATTTTCAAAATTCCTTTTGACAAAAAAAAATTAACTTTTTCCTTAACCCCGAGTAATTTTGTGTCTTCTGTCTACAGTGAAAGTCAAATGCACCATGAACCGTACATCCAGACAGTTCTTCTCTATATGCATCATCAGAGGCCATGCAATAACCAAAAAGGATCATTGCAGGACCTGGAAAAGTCTTGGTGAGATGGTGGCAGTGGCTACAATATCCTGGACCTGTCAACACTGGAATGTGGCTTGCAAGCTTGCCATAATAATAAAGCTGTGATACTTTCATATTACCTTGAGAGCTCACCCACCAATATAGTTCCAATATAAGTGGAATATGTCAGAACAAAGATGGGAAAGCTGCAACTGCACATTTGTTTATAAAGGTGCAGCTATAGAACTGTCTTTCTTACCCTCACTTTGCTATGCAAATCAGCCCTTCAAATAGGGGTATATTTTTAAAACAGTGAATTTGACATTCACCGATCAATCACCATAGATGAATGTTTGTGCTGCATGTATTTTAAATGACAGGGATTCACTGCTTAATAAATATGCCCTATAGTGCTGATTCGGCGTTATTAAATATATAAGTAGAGCTGGAGACAACGACTTTGAAATTGTGGAGAACCTGGAAAAGCCCCCTCCACATGGGGAGATTAGCCGCAATTTTTTTTCCCCATGCAGGGCCATCTTTTACCGGCATGAGCAGGGCTGGTGCAAGTATTTTTGACACCCTAGGCAAAACCTCATTTTGCCTCCCCTCTCCCTGGCTCCACCACTGACCCCACCCCCTTTCCCCTGCCCATGTATACCCCAACTTTTTAATGAAGCGCCCATCAACTGAAGCCTCACCAGCGCCCAACAATGCAGCCTCACCAGCGCTCATCAAATGCAGCCTCACCTGCCCCCATCAATGCAGCCTCACCAGCGCTCATCAAATACAGCCTCACCAGCGCCCATCAATGCAGCCTCACCAGCGCTCATAAAATGCAGCCTCACCATCCCCATTATTGCCGATGTTTGAGTTGACAATGTTTATATGTCTTGTCATTTCTCATTGTATTCACTTTGACAATTATAATAAAATACTTTGAAATAAAATTGCAGCCTCACCAGTGCCCATAAAATGCAGCCTCACCAGCTCCCATCAATGCAGCCTCACCAGCACCCATCAAATGCAGCCTACCAGTGCCCATCAATGCAGCCCCACCAGTGCCCATCAAATGCAGCCTCACCAGCTCCCATCAATGTAGCCCACCAGTGCCAATCAAATGCAGCCTACCAGCGTCCATCAATGCAGCCCCACCAGTGCCCATCAAATGCAGCCTCACCATTGCCCATCAATGTAGCCTACCAGCCCCTATCAAATGCAGCCTACCAGCGCCCATCAATGTAGCCGACCAGCGCCCATCAATGTAGCCGACCAGCGCCCATCAATGCAGCCTCACCAGCACCCATCAATGCAGCCTCACCAGCACCCATCAATGCAGTCTACCAACGCTCAACAATGCAGCCTACCACCGCCCATCAATGCAGCCTACCAGTGCCCATCAATGAATGTTTGCTTGCTTCATTCCAGAGTCGGGGCACAGGCACAGTCCTCCACTGCACCGCTGACACTTTATGCAAAGGTGGCTGCCTGCTGATGCTGAGACTTAGTTGCTTGCTGCAGAGAGAAGAGAGTAGGAACACCAATGGTCAGGCGCATTAGGCAGAAGAGTGCCCATATGCGGCTGCCTAGTTTGCCTAGTGGTAGCACCAGCCCTGGGAATGGGGATGCACAGGTGATGCTATCATCCTCATACTGGCAGTCCCATAGATGTCTACTGGGACTTTCGACTGCATGGACACAGCCTCTATGTCCCATTGTGACATCCTTGTGGGTGAGTGTCCCCAAACTCACCCTGGATGTGTTAGGGGCAATGCACCCACAAAAATGTCACATTGGGACACAGTAGCTTTATCCATGCAGCCATGTGTCCCAATAGACATTTATGGGACTGCAAACATGGGAATGCATGTAACACCAGTGCATCCCTGTGCTGTTGAACAATTGTGGAAAGGTAAGACCCCTTTTCAGATTTCTTTTGCTATCTGAGGCTCTGCTAGAGAGATTTACCTTCACTTCCTGTTCTGCATTTACCAGACAGGAAGTGAAGGTAACTAAAACAGGCACACAAACAGTAATAAAAATTCTCTCTTTAGTAGAGTGAAGAAAACTAGAACTCTTGTCAGATTATTATTTTAAGAAAAAGACTGTGACACAGGGGACTTGAATCAATTTTTTTTTATCATTTAAGAGGTATTGGTTGGGCTTCAAAACATATCCTCGGCAGAGGCCCTTAAGGGGCCGGTCACCGCAACTCTACTGAGAAATGCAGGTGATATTGACAGCAAGAAACCAAAATGCTTGTCTTAAAACCACTTCAGCTTCAGAAGATTTTACCGCCTTCCTGACCAGAGCACTTTTTACAATTTGGCACTGCGTTGCTTAAACTGACAATTGCGCGGTCATGCAATGCTGTACCCAAACAAAATTTGCTTCCTTTTCTCCCATAAATAGAACTTTATTTTGGTGGTATTTGATTACCTCTGCGGTTTTTATTTTTAAACCAAAAAAAAGACAATTTTGAAAAAAAAATATATATATTTTTTTACTTTTTGCTATAATAAATATCCCCCAATTAAAAAAAAAAAATGTCTTTATCAGTTTAGGCCAATATGTGTTCTTCTACATATTTTTGGTTAAAAAAATAAAATAAATAATAAGCATATATTGATTGGTTTGTGCAAAACTTAAGCCCCATACACACGGTCGGATTTTCCGGCGGAAAATGTCCTATCGGACAATGTTGTCGGAAATTCCGACGTTGTGTAGGCTCCATCGGACATTTTCCATCGGATTTTCCGACGGACAAAGTTTTATCTCCTGCTGTCAAATTTTCCGACAACAAAGTCCTATCGGACTTTTTCCGATCGTGTGTAGCGAATTCCGACGGACAAAGTGCCACGCATGCTCAGATCACATTACGAGACCAAAGCTATTGGCTACTAGCCTCTACGTAGTCCCGTCGTAGGCAACAAACGTCACCACGTTCAGAATGATCGGATTTTCCGACAACTTTGTCTGACCGTGTGTATGCAACACAAGTGTCGGACTAAATCCGTCGGAAAAAATCCGATGGATTTTGTGGTCGGATTTTCCGACCGTGTGTACGGGGCATTATAGTGTCTACAAACTATGGGAAAGATTTATGGCATTTTTATGGCATTTTTATTATTATTTTTTTTTTACTAGTAATGGTAGTGATCTGCATTTTTTAGCGGTATTGCAACATTGCGACAGACAGATCGGACACTTTTGACACATTTTTAGGACCATTGACAATTATACAGCGATCAGTGCTATACAAATGCACTAATTACTGTGTAAATGTCACTGGCAGGGAAGGGGTTAACACTAGGGGTCGATCAAGGCGTTAAATGTGTGTTCCCTCAGTGTGTTCTAACTGTTTTTGAATAGGACTGAGTAAGAGAGGAGACATATCGCTGTTCCTACTTACTAGGAACAAACGACATGTCTCCTCTGACAGCACAGGGATTTGTGTGTTTACACACACAAATCCCCGTCCTAAACTCGTGCACGCGATCGCTGGCCACCTGCATCGGGTCCCCCGCCATGTAGCGGGCACGCACATGCCCTCTGATGGCCGAAAAGGGGAAGGACGTACCCATATGGGGTTTTGCCCGGGAGAGCCATTCTGTCACAGTATATCTGCGTGAGCCGGTCAGGAACGGGTTAAGGACCCTTATTCATTATATATATTGTTGATACAAATGAGACAACAGGAAGATAAGAGGTTGCTAATGCATTTCAGGGGCCAACATATAGTGGGGATGCTTCAGCGGCGATCAGCGATTTTTAGCGGGACTGTGAACAGATCGGACACTTTTGACACTTTTTTGGGACCATTGACATTTAAACAGCTATCAGAGCTAAAAATAGCCACTGATTACTGTATAAATGTCACTGTCAGGGAAGGGGTTAACACTAGGGGGCGATCAAGGGGTTAAATGTGTTACCTAGGGAGTGTTTCTAACTGTGGAGGGACTGCCTGGAGGAGAAGACCAATTGCTGTTCCTAATCAGTAAGAACAGCAGATCTGTCTTTCATCCCCTGACAGAACTTTCTGTCTCTGTCAGGAGAGATCGCGGGTGGCCGGCGGGCATCGTGCCCACCCGCCACGCGCATCGCCTTCGAGCTCTTAAAGCAGCCGACGTACAGTTATGGTGATTCGCCCAGGGGAGCCAACCTGCCGCAGTATAACTGCAGAGGCTGGTCCTTAAGTGGTTTAACACAAACACCCATATTGATCAAGTTTAAAACTGCAAATATTATTTTACAATTGTTCAACAGAGTAAAGAAACCTAAGGTTGAAAAACTATCACACTCCATATTAGCCAATACAATTAATTAAAGACCCAACAAGTCAACAAGTGTTTGTCAGCACACCACAAAACAATGGTCTTCACAGCAGGACAAAGAAACCCAGTATTTATTTAAACTTTGAACCAGGTCTATAGAGGTGGAAAAAACGGTTAGTTATTCACCAAGTGAAGCTAAGTTTCAAGTTATAGACAAAAGTCTTGAATTATATGGAGATAAAAAATTATATATTCATTTTTTTTTGCTTGTTATGTTCAAAGGACACAATTATATCAGGGTATCAACAACATAATCAATCAAGTTTTAATAACAAACTATGGGTGGAAATTCTAAATTTAAAGGGAACGATTTATGAAATGAATTTTTTCATATCTCAGGTCACAAATGTCTTTTTTTGAGGGTGCTCTACTGCAAAAGACATGATATATTCAGATAATGACTGAAATAGAGTATCTGCTTATGTAAAAAAAAAAAAAAAAAAAAGGATAATCTTTGGAAAAGTTGTTTTCATGAATAGATGACGCATTCATGATAGTTTCGAACCACAAAGGTCCAACTCTCATTCAATAAAGATGTTTCCCCGGGATTAAAACCAATCCACCAGGTACATTATAAAAAAAGCCATTATGTCAGCTTCAATATGACATGTATTCCTTTATCATGATACAAAATACATTACAAATAAATCTGCCCCTTGCAGGGATGTCAGATCCACATTCCTGAGACTTGAATACCCCCTAGTGGCCAGGTAAAGAAAAAACTAAATAAATTCTTCAATTTAATTGTCCAATCAACATTTAGTTGGGCAGACTCTGTAGACAATGCTGGGTATTGTGCCTGTTGAATTAATTAGAAAAATTGTTCCTGAATCTTTATATATATCTATTGTGAAATCCTGAAAATGATCTGTGTATGGTGACATTGGGTGCTAATCTGTTGTGAAGTTGAGGGTTGTTATTGTCGATAGAAACTACATTTTTGGTTTCCTGTTGATATGCTGCAAGCTTATCGTCTTTAACCACTTCCCGCCCGCCATATAACAGAATAATGTGCACAAAGTGCTTAAGTTATCCTGACTGGATGTCATATGACGTCCGGCAGAAAAAGCAGCGATTGTGTGCCCACGGAGGCGCACAGCGCGCCGATCGTTGGCGTGGTGTGTCACACTGCATCTCCGATCTCGGTAAAGTGCCTCTGACATAGGCTCTTTGCCATAAAATTAGCTGTGTCCAATCACAGCTGATCACAGCGTAAACAGGAAAATCTGTGTATCGGCTTTTCCTCCACTCGCGCTGACAGACACAAGTAGAGGAGAGCCGATCGGCTGCTCTCCTGACAGGGGGGGGCTGCGCTGATTGATTATCAATGCAAGCCCCCCTGAGGATGCCCACCCATGCCCATCAGGGATGCCCACCCAGGACCACCAGGAATGCCCACCCATGACCACCAGGGTTGCCAATCAGTGCCCATTAGAGGTGCCAATCAGTGCCTTTTAGAGGTGCCAATCAGTGCACAAGTGGAAACCGGTGTGTTCTGCTGCTGTAGCCCATCTGCTTCAAGGTTCGATGTGTTGTGCGTTCAGAGATGGTGTTCTGCATACCTTGGTTGTAACGAGTAGTTATTGGAGTTACTGTTGCCTTTCTATTATCTCAAACCAGTCTGCCTATTCACCTGTGACATCAACAAGGCATTTTTCGTCCACACACCTGCCACTCACTGGATATTTTCTTTTTTTCAGACCATTCTCTATAAATCCTAGAGATGGTTGTGCGTGAACATCCCAGCAGTTTTTGAAATACTCAGACCAGCCCACCTGGTACCAACAGCCATGCCAAGTCCAAAGTCACTTAAATCCCCTTTCTTCCCCATTCTGACGTTCGGCTTGAACTTCAGCAAGTCATCTTCACCACGTGTACATGCCTAAATGCATTGAGTTGCTGCCATGTGATTGGCTGAATAGCAATGTTCAAAAGCAATTGAACAGGTGTACCTAATAAAGTGCTAGTGAGTGTACAGTATATACAACAGACTCATCAGTACAGCAGTGTTTTTTGTACTATTTATCCCTGTATTAACTTTCACTGGTGTAATTAAAAAGCAGTTTAACTCTGACCTTGTACATTATCATTAGCTGCAGTTATTTGGAGAAGTCTGGATCGTAAACTTTATTTAATCAAACAGTGGAACAATCTGAACTGATGAGTAGCTACTGAATGCTCCACTATTGCAGTATTATGACTTATCTACTGTGGTATTAGAATTTGTTAGTAGTTGTGATGACATGAATTATTTTACTGCATGTGTCATCACACTTCTCAGCTCTGTTTTAAGAATATTGTAATCCAGAACCCTAATGCTTTGTTATGGTTAGAAGATTGCAGATGTTACGAGATACTCTAGATGGAGATACTTGGATCATTTGGCTGGTATGCAGCAGTCGTAGACTATACAGTGACATCACTGAGGATCGTAACTTGCATAATACAGTAGTTCCAAGCAGCATTCCAGAGCATGTAGCACAGAGATTAATAAAAAAAGCAAAAGGCATTGCGTTGATCTAGTCCTAAGAAAGCAGCACCAATGACAGAAAAAGAAAATATGTGTATATATTAGGGTTGGCATGTCTATTATTAGTTCCTGGAAGGGAATATTTTAATAAATTAAACACAGAAATATGCTCTTTAACCACTTAAGCCCCGGACCATTTTGCTGGCCAAAGACCAGAGCACTTTTTGCGATTCGGCCCTGCGTCGCTTTAACCACTTGCCGACCGCCCCCTGTATATATACGTCGGCAGAATGGCACGTACAGGCAGAATCACGTACCTGTACGTGACATTCTTCCGGCGGTTGGGGGGTCCGAATGGACCCCCCTCCGCCGGCGGGGACGGTCGGGATCGCTTCAGGAGCGATCCGGGACGAGGGGACGGCCAGTGGTTTCTGGCCACCCCCTCGCGATCGCTCCTGGCCAATGAAAAGCTTCCCCTTCCTGTCTATTGTATAGACAGGAAGGCGGAAGTGATGTCACGCTCGGTGCGCCGGTCTATGTGACCGGAGACGCCGAGCGGCGAACATGTTAAGGTCAGTGCACAACACTACACTGACACCAGTACAGTTAGGCACACAAAACACCCCCCTGTCACCCCCTGATCACCCCCCAGATCACCCCCCCCCCCCAGTCACAGTGTCACTAATTGCAGTGATCATTTTTTTTACTGATCACTGCATTTAGTGTCAGTGTGACTGTAATAACTGTCAGGGCAGTTAGTTTTAGGTCCTAGGTAGCCCCCTACCCCCCCCCCTAATAAAGGTTTAACCCCTTGATTGCCCCTAGTTAACCCCTTCACCCCCTTTTGCCAGTGTCACTAAGCGATCGTTTTTCTGATCGCTGCATTGTGTCGCTAGGTAACCATTTTTTTTTTATTTTAACCGCCATGTTTTATATAGGTTCATAAATAGTTTTATAGGTCAGGTACCCCCATATTACAACCTAAATAAAGGTTTTAACCCCCTGATTGCCCCTAGAGTTAACCCTTTCACCAGTAATCACCGTATAACTGTCACTGGTGACGCTGGTTAGCCAGTTAGTTATTTCGTTATTTAGGTTCCCCGTCAGGTTTTTATATAGCGTCAGGTACCCCCATATATTACCTAATAAAGGTTTTAACCCCCTGATTGCCCCTAGTTAACCCTTTCACCCCCTTTTGCCAGTGTCACTAAGCGATCGTTTTTCTGATCGCTGCATTAGTGTCGCTAGGTAACCATTTTTTTTTTTTAGGTAACCGCCATGTTTATATAGGTTCATAAATAGGTTTATAGGTCAGGTACCCCCATATTACAACCTAAATAAAGGTTTTAACCCCCTGATTGCCCCTAGAGTTAACCCTTTCACCAGTGATCACTGTATAACTGTCACTGGTGACGCTGGTTAGCCAGTTAGTTATTTCGTTATTTAGGTTCCCCGTCAGGTTTTTATATAGCGTCAGGTACCCCCATATATTACCTAATAAAGGTTTAACCCCCTGATTGCCCCTAGTTAACCCTTTCACCCCCTTTTGCCAGTGTCACTAAGCGATCGTTTTTCTGATCGCTGCATTAGTGTCGCTAGGTAACCAGTTTTTTTTTGTATTACTGTTACGGGTGACGCTGGTTAGTTAGCTTGTTTTTTATACTGTCAGGGCACCCGCCATTTATTACCCAATAACGGTTTAACCCCCTGATCGCCCGGCGGGTGATATCAATTAGGTTTTAGGGTCAAATAAGGTCTGCGTCGCCCCAGGTTAGTGCCAGTACCGCAAACACCCACGCACAAAGCATACACCTCCCTTAGTGGCACAGTATCTGAACAGATCAATATCTGATCTGATCAGATCTATACTAGCGTCCCAGCAGTTTAGGGTTCCAAAAAAAAACGCATTGTTAGCGGGATCAGCCCAGATACCTGCTAGCACCTGCGTTTTCCCCCTCCGCCCAGCCCAGCCCACCCAAGTGCAGTATCGATCGATCACTGTCACTTACAAAACACTAAGCACACATAACTGCAGCGTTCGCAGAGTCAGGCCTGATCCCTGCGATCGCTAACAGTTTTTTTTTGTGGTAGCGTTTTGATTCAGTCGCTTCAGTCAGGAGCTTTTTTACCTGTGAATCTCAAAAAAAAAAAAAAATAAAATAGTTGTCGTTTTATTGTTCTCTCTCTCACTCTATTCTCTCTCTATTGTTGCTCTTTTTTTACTCCATTCTATTCTGCAATGTTTTATTATGTTTTATCATGTTTTATCATGCTTGCTTTTCAGGTATGTAATTTTGTTTACTGTGTTTTAGTGTTAAGCATTTTTTTTTGTTTTCAGGTGCGCCATTCAGTTGCAACGCGGATTTATTTATCTTGACAGCAACAGCGTTTGCTCCCACGATACATAAAGCCGCGACTCCAACGCTGTAGGAGGTGATTTCACCACCACAGTTAAAAAAAAGAGCATATGTGCCGAAGCATGGGGGCAGCAGGGGGGGGAGGAGCGATTGGCTCCTAATGCCACGTACATACGGTCGAAATTCCGACCGTGTGTACACGGCATAACTTTTGCGGGAGGATGCCCCCATGCATCGGCATATATAAATGGTGCATGTATGCCCATCATTAGAAGTGGGTGGATGAAGGGAGGTATTCTAATGGTGGGCATACCCACCAATCAATCTCTTTTTTTCGTTCAGCCAAGAGGCTGCATGAAAAAAAAAAGATTACAATATATGTCCAGTATGTTGCTGGACTTTGAATGGTTATACCAGAATGATGCCTGCAGGTTTAGGTATCATCTTGGTATCATTCTTTTCAGCCAGTGATCGGCTTTCATGTAAAAGCAATTCTAGCGGGTAATTAGCCTCTAGACTGCTTTTACAAGCAGTGGGAGGGAATGTCCCCCCTCCCGGATATAAACCGCGCCATTGGGAAATTGGGAAAGCATTTTATCACACCAATCTTGGTGTGGTCAGATGCTTTGAGGGCAGAGGAAAGATCTAGGGTCTAATAGACCCCAATTTTTTCAAAAAAAGAGTACCTGTCACTGCCTATTGCTATCATAGGGGATATTTACATTCCCTGAGATAACAATAAAAATCATAACAAAAAAAAAAAAATGGAAGGAACAGTTTAAAAATAAAATAAAAAAGCTAAATAAATAAAAAAAAAAACAAAACAAAAAAAAAAAGCACCCCTGCCCCCCCCTTCTCTTGCGCAAAGGCGTACACAAGCGTTGGTCTGGCGTCATATGTAAACAGCAATTGCACCATGCATGTGAGGTATCACCGCGAAGGTCAGATCGAGGGCAGTAATTTTAGCAGTAGACCTCCTCCGTGAATCTAATGTGGTATCATGTAAAGGCTTTTAAAGGCTTTTAAAAATGTATGTAGTTTGTCGCCACTGCGTGTTTTGTGCGCAATTTTAAAGCATGTCGTGTTTGGTATCCATGTACTCGGCCTAAGATCATATTTTTTATTTCATCAAAAATTTGAGCAATATAGTGTGTTTTAGTGCATTAAAATAAAAAAAAGTGTATTTTTTTCCACAAAAAATGCGTTTGAAAAATCGCTGCGCAAATACTGTGTGGAAAAAAAAAATGCAACACCCACCATTTTAATCTGTAGGGCCTTTGCTTTAACATTATATATAGTGTTTGGGGGTTCAACGTAATTTTCTTGCAAAAAAAAAATATGTTTTCATGTAAACAAAAAGTGTCAGAAAGGGCTTTGTCTACAAGTGGTTAGAAGAGTGGGTGACGTGTGACATAGGCTTCTAAATGTTGTGCATAAAATGCCAGGACAGTTCAAACCCCCCCCAAATGACCCCATTTTGGAAAGTAGACACCCCAAGCTATTTGATGAGAGCAATGTTGAGCCCATTAAATATTTTTTTTTTTTGTCCCAAGAGATTGAATAATGAAAAAAAAAAAATATATATATATTTTTTTTACAAAAAGTTGTCACTAAATGATATATTGCTCAAACATGTCATGGGCATATGTAGAAATACACCCCAAAATACATTCTGTTGCTTCTCCTGAGTACGGGGATACCACATGTGTGGGACTTTTTGGGAGCCTAGCTGCGTACGGAACCCCAAAAACCAATCACCGCCTTCAGGCTTTCTAAGGGTGTAATTTTTTTATTTCACTTCTCACTGCCAATCACAGTTTCGGAGGCCATGGAATGCCCAGATGGCATAAAACCCCCCAAAATGACCCCATTTTGGAAAGTAGACACCCCAAGCTATTTGCTGAGAGGTATTGTGAGTATTTTGCAGATGTCGCTTTTTGTCACAAAGTTTTGAAAATTGAAAAAAGAAAAAAAAAATTTTTTTTCTTTACTTTCTTCATTTTCAAAAACAAATGAGAGCTGTAAAATACTCACCATGCCTCTCAACAAATAGCTTGGGGTGTCTACTTTCCAAAATGGGGTCATTTGGGGGGGTTTTGTGCTATTTTGGCATTTTATGGCCTTCGAAACTGTGATAGGTAGTGAGGAGTGAAATCAAAAATTTGCACCCTTAGAAATCCTGAAGGCGGTGCTTGAGTTTCGGGGCCCCGTACGCGGCTAGGCTCCCAAAAAGTCCCACACATGTGGTATCCCCATACTCAGGAGAAGCAGCAAAATGTATTTTGGGGTGCAATTCCACATATAACCATGGCATGTGTGAGCAATATATCATTTAGTGACAACTTTTTGAAAAAAAAAAAAAAATCTTTTTTATTTTTGTCTTTATTCAATCACTTGGGACTAAAAAAAAAAATATTCAATGGGCTCAACATGCCTCTCAGCAAATAGCTTGGGGTGTCTACTTTCCAAAATGGGGTCATTTGGGGGGGTTTTGTACTTCTCTGCCATTTTAGCACCTCAAGAAATGAAATAGGCAGTCATAAATTAAAAGCGGTGTAAATTCCAGAAAATGTACTCTAGTTTGTAGACGCTATAACTTTTGCGCAAACCAATAAATATACGCTTATTGGCATTTTTTTTACTAAAGACATGTGGCTGAATACATTTTGGCCCAAATGTTTGACTAAAATTGAGTTTATTAGATTTTTTTTATAACAAAAAGTAGAAAATCTCTTTTTTTTTCAAAATTTTCGCTCTTTTTCCGTTTATATCGCAAAAAATAAAAATCACAGAGGCAATCAAATACCATAAAAAGAAAGCTCTATTTGTGGGAAGAAAAGGACGCAAATTTCGTTTGGTTACAAAATTGCATGACCGCGCAATTACCAGTTAAAGTAGTGCAGTGCGAAATTGAAAAAAGACCTCTGGTCCTTAAGCTGACAATTGGTCCGGGGCTGAAGTGGTTAACTGACAATTGCACGGTCGTGCGAAGTGGCTCCCAAACACAATTGATGTTTTTTTTTCCCCACAAATAGAGCTTTCTTTTGGTGGTATTTGATCACCTCTGCGATTTTTATTTTTTGCGCTATAAACAAAAATAGAGCGACAATTTTGAAAAAAGACGCATTATTTTTTACTTTTTGCTATAATAAACATCCCCCAAAATATTTAAAAAAACATTTTTTTCCTCAGTTTAGACCGATACGTATTCTTCTACATATTTTTGGTAAAAAAAAAAAAATGCAATAAGTGTTTATTGATTGGTTTGCGCAAAAGTTATAGAGTCTACAAAATAGGGGTTAGTTTTATGGCATTTTTATTAATAATTTTTCTTTTTTACTAGTAATGGTGGCGATCTGCGATTTTTATCGTGACTGCGACATTATGGCGGACACATCGGACAATTTTGACACATTTTTGGGACCATTGGCATTTTTACAGCGATCGGTGCTATAAAATTGCACGGATTACTGTAAAAATTACACTGACAGTGAAGGGGATAACCACTAGGGGGCTAGGGAGGGGTTAAGTGTGTCCTGGGGAGTGATTCTAACTGTTGGGGGGGCGTGGCTACTAATGACACTTCACTGATCATAGCTCCCGATCACAGGGAGCTATGATCAGTGACAGTGTCACTAGGCAGAACGGGGAGATGCTTGTTTACATTAGTCGAGTCTGCGGGACCCGCGATCCCACTCACAGAGCTCCAGCCAGGGTCGTGCGTGCGGCGCACACGTGACCATACGACGGCAAATTCAAAGGGACGTACCTGTACGCCCATTTGCCCAGCCGTGCCATTCTGCGGACGTATATGTACATGTGGCGGTCGGCAAGTGGTTAATTATAAATATGAGATTTTCTACAGAACCATAGCTCCCAACTGTCCCTGATTTTGAGGGACTGTCCCTGATTTGGAGCAATGTCCCTCTGTCCCTCTTTCCTCCTCATTTGTCCCTCATTTTGGTCTGATCCATATACTTGAATATAAAATGCACTTTTTTATCTTTCAAAAAGTGTTTCCCAGTGCTAAACCTTTCAATTTATAAATTGATGCATTTGTACATTTTAAAAACCAATATAAAGGAATAGTAGTGGTAAAAAAAAAATAGCCCTTGTGGATTTAATTAACCCTTTTTTTGTTAATTCTCCTTTAAAGGGGATGTGGCAGTGGTATGCCCTATGCCTACATACATTTTGTTAGTAGGTGTCCCTCATTCCCATCTCAAAATTGTGGGAGGTATGACAGAACAAGTCACTAGATAACTGCATTTATTTCCACCTATGATAAACAAGTGTTGTGAAGTCATCATGGTGGAAGTACATATTCTGTTTCCTGCAACCATAACATAAGGAAATAGCTTAATCATTGATTGCACATTGATGAAGGTCTTCTTCCATTGTTGAAAAAAATTGTGTCAGGGTGCCAGGTTAGGGCTGTATGGTGGATGTGGTAGGGTGGTAATATAACTGCTTACGAAGCGGGACTCATCAGACGCTGTAATAAGTGAGACGCACTTTCTCATACAATTTAGATACTTCCTCCTTGCCACTTTTTGCACAGCAAAGAACAGTGGTCACAGCAGCACAGAAATCACCATAAACAGCTTAAAGGTGGTGGCAATTTTTAATTGGAGCAATACCAACCATTGTCAGAAACTCAATTACAGCATATTACTTAAAGTGGAGTTCCACCCACCTTTCAGGGGGATCGGGTACCTGTTTTTGACAGGTAAAAAGTGTTTGTTACCCCAATACATCATATTCCTGATATGTGCCTGCTGTACCATATACTTGTATGAGAAAGTATAATGTTCTCTTTGTATTGCTTTCTTTATGTGAAATCCCTGGTGTTCCTGTAAGTCATAGTTACATAGTTGCATATAGTAGGTGAGGTTGAAAAAAGACACAAGTCCAACCCATGTGTGTGATTATATGTCAGTATTACATTACATTGTATATCCATGTATGTTGTGGTCGTTCAGATGCTTATCTAATAGTTTCTTGAAACTATCGCTGCTCCCTGCTGAGACCACCGCCTGTGGAAGGGAATTCCACATCCTTGCCGCTCTTAAAGTAAAGAACCCTCTATGTAGTTTAAGGTTAAACCTCTTTTCTTCTAATCTTAATGAGTGGCCACGAGTCTTGTTAAACTCCCTTCTGCGAAAAAGTGTTATCCCTATTGTGGGGTCACCAGTATGGTATTTGTATATTGAAATCATATCCCCTCTCAAGCGTCTCTTCTCCAGAGAGAATTAGTTCAGTGCGCGCAACCTTTCTTCATAACTAATACCCTCCAGACCCTTTATTAGCTTTGTTGCCCTTCTTTGTACTCGCTCCATTTCCAGTACATCCTTTCTGAGGACTGGTGCCCAGAACTGGACAGCATACTCCAGGTGAGTCTGGACCAGAGTCTTGTAGAGTGGGAGAATTATCACTTTATCTCTTGAGTTAATCCTCTTTTTAATGCATGCAAAGAGTAGCAAAACAACCAATCATTGTAATGACCTGACACAAACCAAGGTGATAGAGAAGAACCTAGACAATTGTATATACGGTATGTATAGTGAGGCATATACAGTGTGTGTATATGTATATATATATATATATATATATATATATATATATATATATACACACACACACTATATTACCAAAAGTATTGGGATGCCTGCCTTACACACACACATGAACTTTAATAGCATCCCAGTCTTAGTCCGTAGGGTTCAATATTGAGTTGGTCCACCCTTTGCAGCTATAACACCTTCAACTCTTCTGGGAAGGCAGTCCGCAAGGATTAGGAGAGTGCATATGAAAATTTTTGACCATTCTTCCAGAAGCGCATTTGTGAGGTCAGGCACTAATGTTGGACGAGAAGACCTGACTCGCAGTCTCCGCTCTAATTCATCCCAAAGGTGTCCTATCGAGTTGAGGTCAGGACTTTGTGCAGGCCAGTCAAGTTCCTTCACCCCAAAATATATATATATATATATATATATATATATATATATATATATATATATATAATGTATGTATGTATAGTTGTGTGTGTGTGTATATATATATATATATATATATATATATATATATATATGTAGCGGTCACACTTCAACAAGTGTGCGCTATTAGTGGAATTTTTGTTTTTTCTCAGAACTGTAATGGAGTTCTGAGGGTTAATTGTACAGGAATTACTTTGGCATCAGTCTGGCTGAGCTGTACTAAGGTTCCGCCTGGTCATGGGTGCAGTGAGGCACCCATGACAGGCTGAGAACCAGGCCTGGCCGCGAGGACTTGCAGTTGCAGCGGCTCTGACCACTAACTGGCATGAGTCAGCAGGAAAGGAACAGGAGTAGTTGAGAACTTTTTTCCATTTTAGCTATAGTTAGTGATTCTTAGGAAAAAAAAAAAAAAATATATATATATATATATATCTTTAGAGAAGGAGACTTCATTGAGATTGGGATGAAGTTTCGCCCTCTAAAGGAATAATGTACAGTCTATAGTATTGCACTTGTTTGTTTTTTCTATTTTCCAGGATGCACCGAGATCGACTGTCAAGCTCACCGGAGATTGGGTGGTGTAGACAGTTAGACTGGGTGGTATATATGTACAGTATGTAAAGTGTTTTATTGTGAATAATATCAAACATTTAACTGGGTTTTCCCTCCTTTCCCTGTCCCAACACCCACTTAAAAAATGCAGGCACCACATGTTTTTTGTAAAATATGTTAGGATTTTTTCCTTGTTTCTAGCCTAGACGATGGGGACATGGTCTAAACAAGTAGGGGGAGTATGTAGCGGTCACACTTCAACAAGTGTGCGCTATTAGTGGAAATTTATTTTTTCCTCAGAACTGTAATGGAGTTCTGAGGTTTAATTGTACAGGAATTACTTTGGCATCAGTCTGGCTGGGCTGTACTAATGTTCCGCCTGGTCATGGGTGCAGTAAGGCACCCATGACAGGCTGAGAACCAGGCCTGGTTGGACGTCTTGGGTAACAATCTTTCCCGGAGCCAATCAGTGGGCGCGTCTGGCCCTGCTGCGTAGTCTGGGAAGGGGTACTTAAGGTGCTGAAGTTACATGTTCGGGGTTCGGCCGCAGCTTTGGTTCCTGGTTCTGGACCGGGGTAGCCCCGCGAGGGGTCCCGGGCCTAGGAGCGTTTGCCGTCCCACAAGAATGGTCAATCCAACCAGCCTCACAGGCCCACATGGTCAGGGGCAGGGATCCGTCTGTTCCCGAGTCTCGGAGCTGGCTAGCCTGAGGCCCAGTAACTGAAGGAGGATTCAAAGGCATCCCGGTGTGCTCTCGATATTGGAGGGACACGGAAACTCTTACAAGTGACCAGTGGAGGACTCTTCGGAGGAGGGCCAACAAGCTGGCTGCTCGGTAAGAGCCTGGGAGCTGAGTTGTATGGACACTAAAGAATCCACATGTCCACAGTACTGCCAAGGAGACAGAGAAAGTTCCAGGTACTGTGATAAAGGTTCCTATTCATCTTCAGTTACAATTTAGTCTGTGGCAGAGACTTTTGCAAAGTTTCCGGATTACATGTTGGCTGCTAGATCTCTGGCTAGAGGTTTATCCGGCAGTGAAGCGCCCAGCTGTGAGTGGCTACTCTCTAGGTTCGATTAGAGACATTCAGTGGATGTCAGCAGTTCAAAGTACCTGAGTTTATCACCCGTGCCCTCTATTCCCATCAGAGACTGTGTTATGTTGGATGTTACCACTGCAAAATAACAACCTTGAAAAGGACTTTTATGTGTCAGCATCTGAAGTCATTGGGTATTAACCCTGGGAACCCCTAGAGAATCACTGACAAGCCACGAGGAGGTTACCGGTAAGCCCAAAAATCAAGGCCGCCACTCAAGGGGTTATTGCCGCTACATATATATATATATATATATATATATATATATATATATATATATAATATATATATATACATACACACACAAACACATACACACATATACCGTATATGCCGTATATGCTCGAGTATAAGCCGAGTTTTTCAGCACATTTTTTTTGTGCTGAAAGTGCCCCCCTCGGCTTATACTCTGGTCAAGCACTTTTCTGCAGCAAAAAAAAATATTTCCGACCCAAATTTGGGGCCCTGTATCCCAGTGGAACTAGCACTACAACATATCCAAAGATGGGATTCCTAGCACCAAGTGACTCCAAGATACAGGGCCGCAAATTCGGTCTACTGTGTCCATCTGCAGAAATGTCATTTCGGGACCCTTTGCAGCTAGGGGGCATTTAGGAACCCTTAACTACCAAGTTTGAAGTTTGGGGGACCTATGGTTGCAAATGGGCACAGTGAGGCATGCAAATGGGCACAGTGACGCTGCAAATGTTGACCCTCTTTTGCACTTACAGTAGCTGCACATTTCTCACCCTAGGCTTATACTCGAGTCAATAAGTTTTCCCAGTTGTTTGTGGTAAAATTAGGTGCCTCGGCTTATATTCGGGTCGGCTTATACTCGAGTATATACGGTACATATATATACACAGTGCCTTGAAAAAGTATTCATACACCCTTGAAATGTTCCACATTTTGTCATGTTACAACCAAAAACTTAAATATATTTCATGGGGATTTTATGTGATAGACCAACACAAAGTGACACATAATTGTGCAGTGGTAGAAAAGTGATAAATGGTTTTATATATTTTTTTTACAAATAAATAATAAGTATGGGGTGCATTTGTATTCAGCCCCCATAAGTCAATACTTTGTAGAACCACCTTTGGCTGCAATTACAGCTGCAAGTCTTTTTGGAGATGTCTCTACCAGCTTTGCAAATCTAGAGAGTGTGTGAACAGCAATTTTCAAGTCTTGCCACAGATTCTCAATTGAGTTTAGGTTTGGACTTTAACTGGGCCATTCTAACACATGAATATGCTTTGATCATTCCATTGTAGCTCTGGCTGTATGTTTAGGGTCGTTGTCCTGCTGGAAGGTGAACCTCTGTCCCAGTTTCAAGTCCCCACATCCCCACAACATGATGCTACCACCACCATGTTTCACAGTGGGGATGGTGTGTTCAGGGTGATGCGCAGTGTTTTCTACCACACATAGCTTTTTGCTTTTAGGCAAAAAAGTTAAATTTTGGTCTCATCTGATCAGAGCACCTTCTTCCACATGTTTGCTGTGTCCCCCACAAGGCTTCTAGCAAACTGCAAATGGGACTTCTTATGGCTTTCTTTAAACAATGACTTTCTTCTTGCCACTCTTCCATAAAGGCCAGATTTGTAGAGTGCACGACTAATAGTTGTCCTGTGGACAGATTCTCCCACCTGAGCTGTGGATCTCTGCAGCTCCCCCAGAGTTACCATGGGCCTCTTGGCATTAGCAATGTCAGTCAGGGGAGAAGGTAGAGTTATAGAGTTAGTGCTATCAGATTTAGATAGACTTGACTATCAAATTAACTACTCCATGTAAAAAGTTTTTAAACTGTTGGAGCATCAGTTTTTTTTTTTTTCCATTTCAAATAAGGGTTTTACATAAATTAATAAAAGATAGCCATTGCAAGCACTCCTGTCTGGACAGATTGGTCTGGTAAAGGTATTGAAAAATACAGATCACCAGGTTAAAATAAAGGAAAAAATAAATGAAAGCAATTTAGCACATCTAAAAATTGGTGAGCTGCAATATAATGTTTGTTTTTGTGGATTTAACATCACTTTAAATATCCTGCTCAATGTGGAACCATACCCCCAATTAATGACATCATCAGTACCATTAGCTATTAACCTATAAAATAGCCAGTAAAACAATGTCAAAACAAAATACGATGTATAAATATGTTGCTGCATAGTATCCAAAAATCAAATATGCCAAGAAAATGACAAATATATGAGCGACAAGAACCATCAAGACAATCAATGCCATGTGAATGAAGAATGAGGAATCAAATCCACTGTTGACATAACTGGCATTGCAACGGATCTCACCAGAAGTGACATTGGAGCTACACCAAAAAAGACAACATGGGGCATGTAACAGTACACAGTACTAAAAACAGGTATTGGTTACTGTAAGAAAAATGTATACCACTATGACAAAATATATATAATATAAGACAAGTTATCATACTGTACGATCACTGCAGTATTAGATGGGCAACAGGGAGTTCAGTCAAAGTTTAATAATCACTCCCAACCCTACAAACAAAAACCATCTGTCCATGTATAAGAAGTACACAGTACTAAAAACTAGAAATGGTAACTGTCAGCAGTGCTGCCCCATTCCCCAGGGCCATATCTATTCTAGATAGTGTAGAGTATGAGCTGGAAAAACAGCAGTACTGCTGCCCTTTTGGATTCTGAGTTCTCCAAATGTCATACAATCCTACTACTTCCAAAAATTGGCATAGGCGACCCTCTGACACCCTATTTGACCATATCCCATGTGGGAACCTATCCAGTCTCTTATTGAGGACCTCATTAAAATTCCCCACCACTATAACCGGTATTCCTTCTTTATCCGCCAAAAATTCCATTAATCTATATAGAATCTCCAGTCTAAAATGAGGGGGAATATAAAGATTTGCCAACACATAAGGCTTGTTTTCTATTAAAGCGGAGCTGCACCCACACCAAAAATATTAAAAGTCAGCAGCTACAAATACTGCAGCTGCTGACTTTTAATAAATGGACACTTACCTGTTCCAGGTTCCAGCGGTGTCGGCAGAATGTGACGAGCGACAGCTTGTCTCTCAGCTGCCCCGTCGCCATCCTCTGTCAGGGAATCAGGAAGTGAAGACGCAACGTCTTCACTGCCCGGTTCCCTACTGCGCATGCGCGAGTCGTGCTGCACGTATCTATTGGTCCTCGTTGTGTCCTGGGAACTGTGTTTCCCAAGACACAACGAGGCATCTCCGGATAGGGGCGGGACAGCCCCGGATAATTTGTCACAGAAGTGGGTGCAGATACCTGTATTATACAGGTATCTGCACCCCCCTCCCCCCTGAAAGGTGACAATTGTGGCACCGGAGGGGGGGAGGAATCCGATAAGCGGAAGTTCCACTTTAGGGGGGAACTCCGCTTTAAGCAATACAGAAAAACATAACAACCCAATTCATCTATACTGATCTCCCTGCAGGAGAAAGGCACACCATTCCTCACCATTATACTCACCCCCTCCCCCCTAGAATAAGAAGAGTAAATCTAATGGTATTGACACTAAAATTTCCTGCTGCGGAATTGTGTCATGGTGTCCTTTATCAGGTGATAAAAAACTGTGACTCTTTTGACTCACCCAACCCCCGGACATTCCAGGAGCCTATATTGAGGATTTTAGACTGCATACAAAAAAAAGAAAAGTAATGTAGAAAGAAAAAACAACAAAAAAATTTAAAATAAAAAAGGGAAAAAAAAAAGAAGTCCAAAAAAAGGACCAACATCCTAAGATTACTCTTTGTGTCCTAATACCTTTGTTGCCATTTACTCATGATTGGTCTGCAAGTGGATTTTTTTTTATTATCATAACTTTAAAAATTTGTGATAATACCCAACCTTCTCCATTGGTGTTTATATCTCGATCATGTACATAAATTGTGATGCTTGTGATGCCGTTACCCCCTCTCCCCCCCCCCATACCCCTCTCCCATCTTTCCATCCACCCCACCCCCACCTATCCCACGCCTAACTAGGCTAGCCCTAGGGGCTGTATGCATGACCGTTCCCTGTTTCCCATACCAACCCATCCACTCATACCAATCAAGTGATGTGCACAATTTTATTATTTCACCTGGCTTTTCATAATTCTCCCTCCCCCTACCAACAGCAAATATAAATATATTTTTCATAAAATACCCCACACATACATTGTGCTTTCTTCCTAGGTGTAGCTCCCCACTCCATTCCCTATCTAGTTTAAGCAGCTTATAACTACAAAGCAAACCATGAAGTCCAAAACAAACATAGCTACTTTTTCAATTTTGGTTTGACTATAAATCTGCAGTCTATAAATTCTTCCTATTATCTTCCAACCATTGCACCACGTCGGCTGGTGAATCAAAAACTGGTGAATCAAAAACTGGGTTCCCCCCAAGGCCCTTACTCTCAGACGTCATATACAAAGTATACATTATTTTATATTTTTGTAGATTGCGTTTAATTGCTGTAAACTCAGCTCTGCGCTTCTGCAGGTCTGGAGAGAAATCTGGATATAGCGAGATCCTAACTCTGTTATAAAGGATATTCTCCATCTCTCCAGCTCTTTGCAACAGGGTCTCTTTATCCTTATAGTTGAGAAGCTTCAAAAGTATTGGCCTAGGATAGCCACCCGGTAATGGGGCTCTAAAAGGGACTCTATGGGCTCTTTCTATTGCAAAGAGCGGTGAAAAGGTATCCTCCCCAAACATTTTCACTAGGAATCCAATGGGGTGGGGACCCTCACTCCACTCTGGGAGGCCCACCACCCTCACATTGTTCCTGCATAGCCTATTTTCCATTTCATCCATCTCTGACACATGTAGGCCCATTTGTTCTCTCATTACTTTAATTTCCTGTTTTAACAGGTATAAATTGTCTTCAACTAAACTTAACCTCTCTTCTAGGGCAGTTGTCCTTTCCACAGTCCTTCACAATTCCTGACCCATTAAAAGTAATTCTTCCTTAATTCCCTTTAATTGATCATATAGACTGTTCAGTGAACACTTGCATGCATTAATAGCAATCCCTTTAACTGATGACTGCACAGGGGTGTGAGCAAACCACTCCAGCTTGGCTGCTGCCTTGTTCCCCTTCTATTTTATGGAGCGTTTTGCTTGAGACCCCACATTCTTCTGGTATGGCTGCTCCTCACCTCTCTTCCTTGTCATGGCTGCCTTTTTAACGCCCAGCTGGGCCCGCACCTCTGAGTCAGGGATTCACCTGCAGTGGCTCTTCTCGTCTAGAGCCGGCCTCCGGGTGACAGCCTGCAGTGCTCTGACGAGCCGATCTGTCCCGCCCTCTCTCGCCAGATCTCGTGCCCCTCCATATGTGGCTATATGGCTATTGTGACTGCCTCCGTCACCTCGTCCACCCCGTTTCAGACTGAAGGGCAGGCGGCACACCTCCGGCTCCGCACAATCCCGATCAACGCCTCCACCCACAACACGAGCCGCACTGAGCTTGCAGAGCAGGGGCACACAAAACAGACCAGGCGGGACCCCTCCAGAAAGCTCAGGACCTCAGGACGGAGCGGGGAGAAAACTCACTCACGACCTCTCACTCCCACATCCAGTCTCGCTCCCGAGATGTGCCGTCCTAGCCGCTAAGAAAGCGGCCATCACGTGGCTTCCTCGGCATCCCGGAAGGCGGAAATCCATGACGTAACATCACATTGAAAACATCCGGAAGTGATCCAGGGACGTCGCCGGCAATGTGTTGCTCCCCCCAGCGGCCAACTGATGTACAGACGCCTTATGGAGCCTTTTCAGGGAACGCAGAAGCATTCTCCATCCCCCCACCTTGCTGGTAAGCCGTAGGGGGCAGATATTCCACCGAAGGAAGCATCAGATAAGCCAGGAGCCCATTGAGATATACAACAGAGAAAATATTAGTTAACAATTATAAATGCGGTTGCAAAAATATATAAACTTACATTAAATTATATTTACATTTTTGGTGGTCATGTCTAGGTTAATGCTAGTGACCAATCTATCTTTGAAGCTGTGTGTTAGTTCTAAATTCCAAACTTGTAATTGATGTAATAGTATGGAAGATTTTAGTAGTTAATGTACTTATTTTAATGAAACAATCTTAGTGGGTCTTTCCAGATGAAAAGTCCTTCAATAAAGGAGCAAAGGAGATGGATTCATTCAGGAAAAGCTAGTGGCCTGTAAGTTAAAGATCCATCTCTGCTCGTGTTGGAGCAAAATTTTGTTCCAATCACCTCCCCGGTCGGGAATTTGCACCCGATCTAGGGCAGTGAAGATAACCTTGGGTACCTTGTAGTCATGTCTGAATACTGCATGCCTGCCTATTGGGAGATAGCAATTCCCGATTTGCACGCTATACATGTTTTTAGAGATGCAGCGCTAAAACTCTTGTTTGGTCTTCCCTATATAAAAAGCATAAAGCATATAAAAAGATTGCTTCATTAAAATAAGTATATTAATGACTAAAATCTTCCATACTATTACACAGAGAAAACTGAGTACTGTCCGTGATACTTGATACTACAATCACCTCAAGTATACTATTACACCAATTACAAGTTTGGATTTTAGAACCAACACACAGCTCCCAAGATAGATTGGTCACTAACATTAACCTAGACATTTCCACAGAAACATCTAAACAGTCAGACTGAGTTCTAAGTACTGTTTTTCACTATATAAACTCACTTTAAAAATAAGTGTAAAATGCAAAACTCCGGTGGGTGTAACAGGATGTCCGCTGTCCCCTTCTCATTGTATACTTACTGTGGAAGAGTGCGGGGTGTAGCAAGATGACGGCGACAGAACGTCACTTCCATCACACATTCTGATGATAACTTCTGGAAGTTTCCACTGCAGAACGTGAAAGGCGCAAGGTATTCGTGCCTGCACGCAACGTTGTGATGTCACGTAATTATGGCAGAAGTGACAATGGTGATCGAGGGAGCTATGTGATGGTCATCATACACCAATAGCTCAATGTAAGTACTCCATAGAATCTATGTTAGATCATTCAGTTCCTTGTTTTCAGGGCTGGGTCAAGCTATACTTATTAGAAACCATACCTATTTAATTTTAATTAGATCTTATATAATTGCTTAGCCTTCTTTTTTGTTTGTTCATAGAACCTTTGGCTTCTTGCATGGCTACAGCCAGGCATTTAAATACATGCATTCAATGGTTTACAGTACCCACATCAAAATTAAGGTAAAGAGGCTATTATTTTCTTCATATGCACAGCGGGCTTGCACCAATTGTTCTTACCCTAATACACACCACTTTCCAATCTTTTGGCTGACAGTTTTACATTTTATGCACCTTTCATCAGTTCACTTTATATTCTAAAAGTTTTTTACATGATTTCATATTTTCATTTAATTAGTTACTTTCAGTTTTTCTTCACATATTTAATCATTTTATCTAATTTGTTTTATCATATTTTTCACTTGGGACATCACATGACATGTTTTAGTATCTACACACAACACGTATTTCATCACACTTCACAATCCATTCAAATAAAATATATATACATTAATCACAGTCCAACATCAATAATTGTAATTACATTTTTCAATCAACTCTTCAACCAATCAATTAATTCATTAATTTTTTATTAATTATTTTTAGTTTTACACAACATTTCATCATTATCACAATAACACATGGATAATTTAATAATGTATAGCCACTTGGAACCTATTTAGCACCAATAACATAACGTTATTGTGTAGATATACACTGACAATAAACATCTGGCACGTTGTGTTATGTCAGGACACAATTAGAATACCCTTTTTGATATAATATTATCATTTAGAATCTGCTGAAGGTCTTTGCCTCCTTCACCCCCTGAGGGTGTCTGAAGCGTGACTCCTTGCAAGGCTTATCAAGTCGAATCTCATCCTTCCTTGGGATTAGACATGTGCAATTCGTTTCGTTTTCTTTTGTTTTTCGTTTTTTTTCGTTATATTCGTTCATTCGTTATCGTACGAATGAACAAATGATTCGCTAAAAATTTTAACGAATAACGAATCGTTCGAATCGAACGAATCCGAAAACAACGAAAAATCCGAAAAAAAACGAATTAGAAACAACGAATCTACGAAAGAAGAAAATCTGAAAAACGAAAACAGGAACAACGGAAATCAAAATGAACGAAAAAATTCGTACATTCGTAACTTTTTTTTTTTGTTGAATTGGTAATTTTCCTTGTCCCTTACAATGGCGCTACTTAACGTGCCTCGAATGGATTGAACGAAAAAATTTGTACATTCGTAACTTTCCGTGTCTCTTAAAATGTAATAATAGCATACACATTACATAAAATTATGAATTATGCTCCCATTACGAATCTACGAATGTTACGAAAGTACGAATAAATACGAATGCGTCCGAATTTCGAATAAACGAAAATTAAACTAACGGAAAAACGAATCAATGGAAAAATAACTTTTACGAAAATACGAATCGTTACGAACACCGACGACTTACAAATTTACGAATCGTTACGAATACGAACACCGACGACTTACGAATTTACGAATCGTTACGAATCAACGGAAACGAAAGAAACGAAAATAAACACATTTTTCTGTTGTGCACATGTCTACTTGGGATGCGAGCAGCCATGGGACCTTTGGTATCATCCAACCGTTTTCAGAAATTCTGGTCAGGAGACTTTACACTTCACCTTCCAGTGGTAACTATTCCTTGTGCATATGAAAATAAATGTTGGTTAAAACATACTCTTGATATTTGAGATGTTAAATATATTCCTTTAGAGCAAACCCATCCCATGAAGAAGACTGTGTTTGCATGGGTCGAAAGGCATCACTACAACAGACACTGCAATATGTGATGCTGTGTAAATTTCTGTGTTTGCACTTTTGCACTTTGGAATGGTATTGTTATTCCTTAACCAGAGCTCATATTTTAACTGCAACATGTTATTAATTATACAATTTTCCAAATAAAGAACCCTTTTACAATTCTTTTTGAATCTGTTTACTTTGCTGCTTTAAAAACCCTTGGGGGAACCTTCCCATATTGTTTGTTCTGGGGTAAGCAGACCCTATTCCTCTCATATATGTGTCTTCCCTATGCTAAACTGTAAATATATTTGTAGTTCACGGTTTGCTCTATTGTGTCACTTGAGTTTTTGTGTCTACAGCGGTTGCAATTATGGAGTAATGGAAGTTTTCTATTAAATAACAGACATTATAAAGTAAATCGGTAAAGGAGAAGACTGTTATGTTCCTGCTGAGGACACAGAAGAAACCAATCTAAAGGCAACAAAAGTACTAATAGCATACATATAACTTGATGAAAGTGCAAGTATACAGGTTATATATAGCTGACTGCTGAATATAGGCTTACAGATAATATATGGCCCACATCTTCTTTGAATAAGCTATTGAAGGTACTTGCTTGGTGGGCCAAATGGTTAATATCGTCAGTCAGCTTCTGCTCTCTTGTGAACTGTCAAATACACTGTTTTGCAATTTTTCCCAGAGGAAATTATTTTTTTCTGACTCTTTGTCAGTCTTTAACCACTTGCCGACTGGCTTATGCTGATATACATTGGCAAAATGGCACGGGTGCGTAAAATCACTCCATCATCTGCAGCTAGCAGGAGCATGCCCGTGGGTCTCGTGGACTCAAAGTCTGCCAGTGCCCCGTGATCGTGGCATAGAGAGGCAGAACGGGGAGATGCCTTTGTAAACAAGGCATTTCCCTGTTCTGCCTAGCAACATGACAGGGATATACTGCTCCTAGTGATCGGGAGCAGTGATCTCTGTCATGTTCTAGTGAGCCCATCCCCCCTACAGTTAAAGCACACTGAGGGAACACACTTAACCCCTTGATCACACCTAGTGTTTAACCCATTCCCTGCCAGTGACATTTACACAGTAATCAGTGCATTTTTATAGCACTGATCGCTGCATAAATGTCAATGGTTCCAAAATAGTGTCAAAAGTGTCCGATCTGTCCGCCGCAATTTCACATTCATGATAAAAATTGCAGATCGCCGCCATTACTAATAAAACAATTAATAAAAATGCCATAGATCAATATACGCTAATTGTGATTTTTTTTTAACCAAAAATATGTAGAAGAATACATATTGGCCTAAACTGAGGAAGAAATTTGTTTTTTTATATATTTTTTGGAGATATTTGGTATAGCAAAAGTTAAAAAGTTAAAACTTTTTTTTCAAAATTGTCGCTCTTTTTTTGTTTATAGTGCAAAAAATTAAAACCACAGAGGTGACCAAATACCACCAAAAGAAAGCTCTATTTATGGGAAAAAAAAGGACGTCAATTTTGTTTGGGTACCATGTCGCACGACCGCGCAATTGTCAGTTAAAATTATGCAGTGCCGTATCGCAAAAAAGGGCTTGGTCAGGAAGGGGGTAAATCCTTCCAAAGCTGAAGTGGTTAAAAAAGGTATTTGACATAATCATTATTTTAAGTTTGTTACTCGTGTTTAATTATGCAAACATTTCTATAAGTTGGTCTTGTGTATTTATTTGCTCTGGAGTTCAGTGGTTTTACTCTGCATTTAGCCTTTCGTTTATTTTACTGATATGTCAACATGGGGTTCATTGCACATTGCGTTTCATACTACAGAAACACTTTCTTCTTTCCTGCAGATCCTGCAAAAAAAAAAAAAAAAAGCCCTTTTAGGCCAACAGTGCTAGAACAGACAGAGAAACACACAGTTTGATCTCAGTATGAAATTAGAATTGACACATGGTTTTATTTGTTATTTGTCATTCACAAGCAAAAACTAAATTAATCAAGCTCTGTTCTTTGACTTGAAGTTCTCTCCATGTAAAACCACAGAATGTCATGCTATTCTGTAATGCTTAACATAGCATTCAAAACCTTTTTGCAGCTTGTAAATTAATATTTACCAAAACCCATATTTTAATTAGATGTACTTTTCTTCCATGTTAGCTCTTAATAGTAAACTATTAATTGTAACTGTCCGCTTGTGACTTAAATCTTTGTTCAGCACTGAATGACAGGTGGAACCTTTATTGCCGTCCTCTTGTTTCTCTGGGGAATGTTTTAATCACCAGACACTTCCTGCTTCCTCTAGTTTTGCAAGGGGCTTTCATTTAATTCAGCATCCAGGCAATGCAGCAGTACCTTGTGGGAAGGCGACAGTTTATGGAGGTTTTCTAAAGTTTGAAGTTTGCACCCCTTGGCAAGCGGAGCAAGGTATGCAGTAAAGGTGCATTGTCATTGTCAGTGTATATGTTTTTAGGCATAAATTGAGTCCATGCTGTTAGTTAAAAGATATACTGTAGCCAATCCACATGTTTGAACATATAGTCATGTTTCCTTAAATGTTTAATGTTAATTTAGATAAATGTGTATCGATAATGGAACACCACTTTGTAACTCAACATTTGTAATTTTGTTGTAACCCCCTTTTGGTGATCTCTGTAAACTAATGTAGTGTATGTAATTTTACAGTTTTGACAGTGCAAATAGTGCTTATGGTGTTTAAGGAGTCAAAGGATTAACCTCTGTGGTGTTCAACCTTAATGCACACCTTTGAGACAAAAGAATAAAAGTACTGCACCCGTCAGAAGCTCTCCTCTCGTTATTTACTCAAAGCCAATGGGGCCGCTACATTAATGTTATTAGTCTTATTTTGACGGTACAAAGAACAATGCTGACATGTAGAACACTAACCCATAGCAATGATCAAACTTCAGATTGCTGTAGTCCGGTCAGATAAGAGAGAGGGTTCTGGATTATGTAATAAGTTTTGGACATCATCATGTTTATGCTGACTAATTGAATAAATGGTTTTGTCTTTGTGAAGACAAGAGATGAGCTGAACATTTCTGGGTTTGGTTTGATGCAAGTTCAGCAAACTTTACTGAAGTTTGGGTACCGAATCCCAACCCCACTGAAGTTAATTGGAGCCCAATGATAAAAAGTAGAAATTTTCTAGGTTAATAGGCAAGGAATTGTCAAGTGAATGATATGATGGTCTGGGCACTGCCTTGGGAAACATGTAGCAAAGCACTCAAAAAATATTACATTTGTTTGGCAGGGACAATTTTAATGCTCTAAGTGAAACATTAAAAATGCAAAATCCCTTTAAAAAACATGGTTGGAGGATGCCTTAAATCTGCCTGTGCGCATCTGTACAATGCATACAACCTACATCATTAGATGACATGAGTGACAATGGATTTACATTGTGGGACTATTTTTTTTAATTAAAAGACATGACAAAAAGCATCAGTGTGTTTATTTACAGTTTACTTTTTGGTGAATGAGTAGGGGTATTTACATAGTGGGCTCATATCCGGGTCCTCGTTTTTGTTAAAGGGGGCTACAAGATACCAATCGACAAGCCCCCCCCCCCCCCCCATAAAAAAACACAACTGGGTCAGGTTTGTGGGGAAGAGCTCCTTGTCCTCCTCATCATAGGTACAAGATGCTTTGCTAGGTGAGTCCCTTGGCAAGCTACCCCCCAAGTTAGAGTATGTGGCATTGTATGGTTCAGGAGGAGGAGATGCACACTTGCACCTGTTCCTTCCCTGGCCAGTCAGGCTGCAGACCAGGGTTTGGTGTGGATTTTAGGGAGGGGGGGGGTCATGTTTTTTTCCTAGGGTTGCCCACTGTTTTCTTTGCGTGAGGTTCTCCTTAGGTACTTCAATACAGGGCACTTTCACCCCCATCCTGCACAGGCCATTTTTCAGCGCTGTCACAATTTGACTGACAATTGCACAGTCATGCAACACTGTACCCAAATAATTTTTTTTTACATTTTCTTCACAGAAATAGAGCTTTCTTTTGGTGGTATTTAATAACTGTTGGGTTTTTTATTTTTTGCTAAAAAATGAAAAAAATACCAAGAATTAAAAAAAAAAAAAATTTCTTAATTTCCGTCCGAAAATGTTGTAAATAAGTAATTTTTTTCCTTCACTGACGGGCGCTGATGAGTCTGCACTGATGGGTGCTGATGAGGCAGCACTGATATGCACTGATGAGGAAGCACTGATATGCACTGATGGGATGGCACTGATGAGGAGGAACTAATATGGGCACTGATATGCAGCACTGATAGGCAGCACTGATGGGTGGCATTGATGGACATTGATGGGCGGGACTCATGGGCATTGATGGGTGGCACTGATAGGCAGGCATTAATGGGCATTGAAAGGCAGCACTGATTGGCATAACTGATGGGCACAGATTTGCCTCACTGATGGGCACACACTGGTGTCCCTGATGGGCACAGAGTGGGCACTGCTGGGGCTGCATTGTAATCAGTCAGTGTGAGGTGAGGTGAGATGAAAAATGGCACTTCCTTGTTTACATGTGATCGGCTGTGATTAGACACAGCCTATCACATGGGCAAGGAGCCACGGCCGCGAGATTGGGGTCACGCCTTGTACTAGGAACACAGCGCACACACGATCGACGCACTCCCCAGTGGGTGCGCGATCCGGCAAATCTGGGCGCTGTTGTCCAAGAACGAGAGCCGCACCGCTCCACCGTCATTTGACAGTGGGTGGGCAGCAAGTGGTAAAATCCATATTAGAGGTGAAGTGTCAACACAACATTTTTTTTTCAAACCATCCCTCTCAAATTTGTTAACATTCTGCTGTCAGCCTGGATTCCCTGGCTAATGGCTGAATGGCTGGGCAGGGATGAGTCCTTAGGTTAGGACGGTGGCAGCTTCTGGCTTTCTACCAACCTCCCTGAGGGGAAGCTGTCATCTTTAGCAGCCGTAGAAATACCACGGCTAAATGTTTCATTTCCCACTGATGCTGGAGGTTCATTTCAACTGAACACCAATTTTGTTTGCCAGACCTACATACATGCAAAATTTGGTTCATACCTAGGTCTTGACTAAATCGTCACCCCCATCCATAATGAAGACAATAGGCCTGTTTACTAATGCTTAAAAGCGTAACTCCATTTTCATGAGAAAAAAAATTGCAAATCAAAAAAAAAAAATAATATAGCATATACAATTGCGACACAGGTCATATTGTAATTAAATGTTATTAAAAATGACCTTTCCTTTGCAACCTGTAGTTCTGTAATTTTCTGTGAAATGCAATATGGCTACCTGGAGGTGTTCTGTACACAAAATGTGTACAGAACACCCCCCCTCCCCAGATATGTAATTTCCTGTTTGTGTGAGTGGCTCACTGATTTTCCCAGAAGTCTGCACTAAGATACAAGTCAGATATCAGGCATTCCCCACAACAAAAATGTCATTTTTGGTCAGATACTCCCAATATGAAATCATATCTAAAAGGATGCAGACCCTGCAATTTTCCTCATTAGAGCTTTGCAGGTGCAGCAGCTGGTTGATAATTAAGAAACCACTCCCAATATATTCACGTCTGCACATAAACAAAAACACAAAGAGATTTCTTCAGATTAACAAAAGGTAGGAATTTGCAACAAAGTTTGTCAAAATCATTGTAATGTACATAGATCACCCAGAGAGGAATGTTTTTTTTTCAACAAAAGTGAAGTGATTCTTTAAGAGCCCTTTCACACTGATAGCGGGCTGTTTTAGTGGTGCTTTTCGTCCGCTAGCGTGGCACTTTTAACCCATGCTAGCAGCCTAAGAAAGGGTTAAAAGTGCCCGAAAAGCACCGCCCTGCCTATTTATTTCAATGGGCAGGGGCAGTGGAGGAGCAGTATACGGGTACATCGCTCCTCCACCCCTCCTCCACCGCTCCTCCATCACTCTAAAGACGCTGCTTGCAGGACTTTTTCTAACGTCCTGCAAGCCCACTGCCCCAGTGTGAAAGCACTTGGGTTTTTACATTGGGGTGGCATGAGAGGTCTTTTTAAGGCACTTTACAGGCGCTATTTCTAGCGCTTAAATGCCTTAAAAACGCCTCCAGTGTGAAAGGGGACAACGAGCATATGCTGGTATTATATGCGAACGATGCAGATCATGCCCCTTTACAGCATTTATTATGCAACAGCGATGTTTGCGGACATCTGAGGACAGACTCCATGTGGTGGATTTTCCAAAGAGTGTGGTTTGCAATTGGGTGTCTACTCTGGCATCCTAACATATGTCAGCTTAGTAGTGGTGCACATAAAAAAAAATGTGACCATTGTCACATATGCATCTCATGTAGGAACAAAGCCACAAAATGTTCATACTGATAGCATAATACAAACCATATTGTACAATGTGTTTGGGGGAATCACGGAGCATAGACGCAGACATGCTCTTTGGGGTGCACAGCTAATCAGCGCATGTACACATTTTCATAAGCTTCTGCTTTGAATGTTCAAGTGATAAATGCCTATAAGTGCACTGATGATGATTTACTAGGAGATTAGGAATCTACACATGATAAATTGTATGAATATTCTTTTCAGTTATCCAGTCATGTAAAAAGCGAATTCCTGCATCTGCATGTGATTAGGTACTCAATGGAAGTATATATTTAGACAATTTATTGTGTGAAGATTTTTTAGTAAATCAGTCTCAATGTCTTGCTTACTCTGGCAGCATATGCTTTTTTTTTTTTTTAACTGCAGTTTTGCTTGGTGTATGCAAATATAATTGCTTAGTTCACTACATGTTTTTTTTTTTTTGTTATTTTATTACATTTTCAAGTTGACAGACAGATTCTTTTGTTCAATTTATCTGAATAAAAGGTACAGAAGTAAAATTATTTGGAAACAAATTAGAACTGCACTGTATGAAGTATTAAAGTGGTTCTAAAGGTAAAACGATTTTAATCTTAATGAATTCTATGCATTAAGATAAAAAACCTTCTGTGTGGCAGCCCCTCTCAGCCCCCCTAATACTTACCTGAGCCTCATCACAATCCAGAGATGTGCATGAGAGCCTCGGCTGTCTGGGACTCTCCCTCATTAGCTGAGACAGCAGCGGATCCACTGGCTCCAGCTACTGTCAATCAAAGTCAGTGGGCCAATGAGGAAAGAGAGGGGGCGGGGCCACGGCTCCATGTCTGAATGGACACACGGCTTGGGTCCCTTCATAGCAAGTTGCTTGCTGTGGGGGCACTTGGTAGGTGGGAGGAGCCAGGAGCACCAGCAGGGGATCCGAGAAGTGGAGGATCTGGGCTGCTCTGTAAAATCATTGCAAAGAGCAGGTAAGTATGACATGTTTGTTATTTAAAAAAAAAAAACTTTAATACCACTTTACGCATAGTATTAAGCAGTGTGATTTACTAGATAGGTGTAGGGATAACATTTAGTTTGCATGGGTATATTAGCACTTTCATGTGAGTCTGTAAGCATACCATAGCAATGTTATTTCTTCTCTTGTGTATTCAAAATGTTCCTAATGCCAATAAAAAGTGTAATATATTGTAGCTTACCATGTGGTGACTGCTTTAGATACATTGTTCTAAAACATTTTTCCCTTTTATGTTTTTACCTGTCTCTCCTGCCAACAACAAACGTACTGTCTTATGCCCCATCGGATTTTCCGAGGACCAGTTCCGTCGGATCATGTCCGTCGTACTTTGTCCGATGTTGGTGTTGCGTACACACGGTCGGACAACGTTGTCGGAATTTCCGGTCTTCAAGAAAGTTGTGACGTAAGTCGTCTTCCACGAGACTAGAAAAGGGAAGTTCAGCACCACGTCCCGCACCCGTTGGGCTCCTTCTGCTGATCCCGTGTTTATCGCGAGTTAGTTGAAGTTTGGGGACTTACGATTCGCACTTCTCAGTTTTGTCACTCAGATCGTTACTGCTCTTCAGTTTGTGCTTGTCGTGCGTATCTGTTTATTAGTGCGTGTAGTCAGTTCGCATTTGTTGGTCATTGCGGCCTATATCTTGATATAGGACGCTTTGATTTTCACTGCTTATTGTCTGCTCGTTTCTGGTATTCATTTCGTTCTTTCAGGCCTTGCTGTTTATCGGTGCTTTCTGTTTGTCCGTTCTGACCAGCCGACCGTTTGTGAGCGATGTTTCCCGTACGTACTCGTCGCCGAGTTCGTGCTGTACGCGGAATTGGTGTCGGGCTTTTAGCTTTGAGCCAAGACCCGTCCATGAACAGAGTGACGAGGAGTATGTGGACCAAGAATTGATTACTTCAGCGTGATCAGTTCTCGCACATGCCTTTGCTTCGTGAGATCCGGGAGAATAATCCTGATGATTTCAGGAACTTTCTCCGGATGACGGACCCCATTTTTCACCGTCTTTTGGCTTTGATGACCCCTTTTATCAGCCGGCAGGATACCTGCATGAGACAAGCCATCACTCCGGAGCAGAGGCTTGTTGCCACGTTGAGGTACTTGGCGACAGGGAGAAGCCTTCAGGATTTGAAGTTCTCCTCAGGTATCTCTCCCCAGGCCCTGGGAATCATTATTCCAGAGACCTGTTTTGCCATCATCCAGGTCCTGCAGGAGGACTATATTAAGGTAACATTTCTACTTTACTATTCCCTTCTATGTATGCTCTGTTTGCTAATGTCTTGTATTTTTGACCTCCTTCCCTAATTACCATGATTGCAATATGCTCTAATATGCTGTGCCCCTTTTCTCCTTCATGCATTTTTCCCTTCACTTACCTCCCCAGCATGCTCTTCTGGCCCAATAGACACCTATGGCCTAGTCCCTTAAGCAATGTATTTTGTCTGCTGCATAGTATTGTTTTCCCAGAAACACCCCCTAAAATATGCACTAATGTTTGCTGTGTGTTTTACTTCATGCCGAGCCCCATTTTGTCCCCATTTTTTTTTGGGGGGGGGTGCCAAACTCATTAGGAACCCCCTCCCCCAACTGCTCTGTCAGATGCTAACAATCCTCTATCTGCTGGCTTTCCCAAGGTCAATACACACTATATACCTACCTCTTTATAGTGGGCATCTTTAGGGATGAATTCATCAAAGCATGCAGTGCAAGTGGCTGGCTCCATACTTTCCATTTGCTCTTTTTTTTTGTTATTTCCCTCCTATTAGCTTGCTAGGTAATTGCAGAATGTCAAAATGTGCTTCCCTTTTTTTTGGGGGGGGGGGGGGGGGATTTGGAATGTTCTTTTATCTTTCCTGTGGGCTGCCAATAGTGTTAAGTAAGGAGGGTCTGGCCTTTAAAGGGTCTTAAAATGTAAAAGTCTGATCTTGTTCCAAGATGTTTAGTGTCTAATCTGCTTGCAATGTTTATGTGCAAAGTGACTAATTTTTTTTTCTTGTTTCACTCCACAGTTCCCTTCCACGCCACAGGAATGGCAGACTGTGGCCTCCCACTTTGCCAGCCGTTGGGACTTTCCTAACTGCGGAGGTGCAATTGATGGGAAACACGTCCGCATCGTCCCACCCCCCAACTCGGGGTCCTACTATTATAATTACAAGGGGTTTAATAGTGTAGTGATGTTGGCGGTGGTGTCGGCGACATACGTTTTTTTGTTTGTGGACGTGGGGATGAACGGCCGGATCTCTGATGGTGGAGCCATTGCGCACACGGAGTTCTACTGGCGTCTCCAAAGTGGCAGTCTGTACTTGCCACCTCCAGAGGAGAATGCTGAAGGACTCCCCTTCGTCTTTGTCGCAGATGAAGCGTTTGCGTTGACTCCCCATCTGATGAGGCCCTTCCCGATGAGGACCCTCACCCCAGACCAGAGGGTCTTCAATTACAGGCTGTCGAGAGCCTGCAGAGTGGTGGAGAACACCTTCGGGATCCTGGCCAGCCGCTTCCGCCTGTTTTTGACGGCTATTAACTTGGCGGAATACAAACTGAACCACATAGTTCTTGCCTGTTGCATATTGCACAACTTTTTGAAAAGACACAACAGCAACTATGTGGTGCCCGTTGGCCCAGATGTGGAGGGCCCTTCCAATGCCGACCTCGCAGCCCTTCAAGCGGCACGTCCAGGCTTGCCCCCTCTAAATGCCCGCGAGGTCAGCGAGCAATATATGGAGTACTTTGTGGGTAGGGGGGCCATTGCTCTGCCTGACGATGTGTGAGAGGCATTTTTTAATAAATATATTTTTTAAACAAACCTATGATTTCTTGTCATTTCCATATTCTAGCTTATTTGAGAGATACATTTTTGCCCTTTAGCTTCAACAGTGGGAATCTACTTTCTGGGCAAAAGGAGGTAACAGTCTCTTCTTCCCAAAAAGAATCTTCTCATGTTGTGTGTGTGATACCTAATCTTTTGTCTAGAGAAGGTTTGTAGTGCATAACTGACACCCAAAATACTCCTTTTCATCACCATGTCAGACATGTGTGTATTCCCAAAAATGGTGTGCTACGTGTTTTCGTACAAAGCACTGTGGGTGTCATTTACATAAGTCAAATCCACGATGCACTACAAGTGCACTGCAAAAGTGCCCTGGAAAATACACTTGCCGTGCAAACTGGAATTGCCTTTAGTAAATAACACCCATTGCCCCCCAAATCCTTTACATTTGACATACATAATACTTTTGTGTTTTTAAATAAGGAAGCCACACATTTAGAAAATTAAAAAGGTTTACTTGCAACACATTCACAAGTGCGTTTCCAAACTTCTTGGCAAAACTGACAAGATCTTGGTTCTTTCGAACATTGTTTAATAACATTCCACATTTGTTAAAACCAGGCATGGAGCAAAACAGAACATAGGAACTTGCAAAGTTCAACTTTCTAAAGTGAAGACAAGATCAGACGTGACTATATGTTCAAAGTGTGTTTGATCTTGCCTTCATCACATGGGGTGTCACCCCTGGAAACTGGAAATTTAGAACATGCACACAATTTGGGTCTGAAAATGGACATTAGATGGTAAAACACATGCATAGAATGTTCAAAAGTGCCATTTCCCATCATGGGGATCAATGGACGTGTTTTTGGGGTGCAACCCCTTCACCACACCCACTTTAGTAGTTAGTAAAGTGGTTGCACCCCCAAAAAAACGTTGTCATTCATCCACCATGATGGGAGCTAGCACATGTGGACACAATGTGTGCATGTTCCAAATTTCACACAGTTCTTAAGTTGCAAATGTTGTCACAAACAGCCACAAATGTGTGTTATTAATTACTTGGTGCGTTTTCAGATTTTCCCTAAAACATCAATGATGTTCTTCAATTTTTGTTGAACATCATTGATGTTTTGCTTTATCTCATCTAGATCTCGATTGCAGATCATTATCCCCATTATCTGAGTACGTGTGCACTTTCAGTGGTAAAGTGCGATTCTTCTTCCACAACATCCACGTCACCTAAAAAAAACAAAAAAATATACAATGTCTCTTGGAAATGAGGCAGGCATACATTGATTAGCTTACCAGTAGCTGTGTTCTCCCACACTCACCTGTTGTGGTGACAAGTTCTCCAACTTCTATGATCTCTCCTTCCTCCTCCTCCTCCTCTGCTTCTGGTCTTTCCCCTTCTTTGGGAGGTGTAGGTTTTCTGGTTTCCTCAGACGTCCCGAGTTTTTTCGCTCCCCTATGAGAATGTACAAAAGGAAGATTTAGCACCACAATCTATTGAGGGCAGACATAGGAAATGTCAAACATTGCTTGAAAGTGAGGGACAATATTTTTGGTTGGCCAGTTACAAATGACAACAACATGAATGTAGTCACTTTGTAAAGGTGCTAAACTTACTAGCTTTTTGGTAGAAGTTTGTCTGATGGAGACACCCCTCTAGTATCCACTGGAGCACATGTGTGGAAAAGCATAATAAAAAGCGGGTTTGGGTGTCCCAGCACTAGTGCTCTAGAGTCCAGATGGGTAAACAGCTACTGAGTGACCTCTCCTTTACATTGAATAAATTAGCTTGCATTCTTGATGACATCTCTATTGAGAACAAACTTCCTTTCACTAAAAACTTCACCAAACCTCGTATTATAAGTGGCCGAACGATCGAGGTTGAGTACGATCGAATGGACACACACGAACATGACACTGGCAGAAAGATCGAGGTTGAGTATGATCGAATGCACAGACGAACATGAAAGTGGCCATTTTCTAATGTACAACATTGAAAAAATACAAACACATGGAGCAGTATGCAAGCAAAAAATCAAACACAAAACACAACTACTTACTTTTTTGAAGAACTCGCTTGATCTTTCTGTACTGATCGGGCTCCCTCAGTTTCAGGTCTGACCAGCGTTTCCTCAGTTGCTCCTTGGATCGTTGTACCCCAAAATGATTGTACAGCCTCCTCACAACTTTAGACATGATCTTGGCCTTTCGGACATTGGGGTTGAGGTAAGGCCCATACTTCCCATCATAGTCACTCCTCTTCAATATGTCCACCATCTCCAACATTTCTCCAAATGACATATTGGAGGCCTTGAATTTCAGGCTCCGGGATCGGGACGTTTCTGCCTCCGGCCTTTCCTCGTCCTCCTCCTCGTTGGTGTAATATTTGGGGCACACCTGCTGTGTCCCCGCCATGTGCTCTCCCCACTGCGCCGTAAACTGAAGGGGTGGGGAATAGACGAGAAAGATCGTCAGGGGCGGGCGGAGTTTGACACATGCGCACTGTATATAAAACGTCACACGCCTGTGTCGTAGCCACGATCTGTGAGACGAGGGGAGAGAAAGCTCACGCATGAGACGATCGCTAGAACGAAGGTACAATTTGAACTTGGTACATAACTAGCCTAGACTGATTAGACCTTGAGGCTTATTTATGGAGAAGATTAGGAGAGTTTAGCCTGACATTATTTATAGTGTTTTGTGTGGTGTTGTGTCTTGCAGAGATTATGGAGGGCTTCAACCATGTGAGTTTTCTCCCCCTCTTCATTGATAAGTATAGGGAAATGCCCCTATTATGGCAGGCTAAACACAGAGATTACAGCAACAAACCAAAGAGGTACGCAGCCATGAAGAAACTTGTGGAATTTGTAAAGCCAACGATCCCCACGGCAACCGTGGAGAAGTTAAGACTAAAAATTGGCAGCCTGAGGAGTACCTATTTCAGGGAGCGCAATAAGGTCCTGAAGTCCCAAGCATCTGGAGTTGCAGCAGATCAGGTCCATGTACCCACGCTCTGGTACTATGACAGGCTCCATTTTCTCAAAGACCAGGCTAATGTCAGGAAGTCACTCTCGACTCTTCCTTGCACGCGTCCTTCCATGCATGCCACCCCTGATGAGGCTTCCGAGGAGCAACCTGGGCCTTCCAGCCTGGAAGAGGTGGAGGAGCCCAGCTTGAGCCAGGTATAGTAGTTTTGGAACCATTTTTGTGAAAAATGAATGATGTTCACTTAATTCAGGATCCCCAATTGCTTAGTTCCTAACGTGTTTGACATATCAACAGACAGTAGTGTTGGAGACATTTGGGGCAAGAATCTAAACTGCAGGGCTGAGAATTGTATGGTTTTCTATTTGTAAACATTTTGCAACAGTCACTAGATGAAAATTGTGTGTGTTTGATGAACAAATAACTCAAACTATGTCCCTTTTTCATACACAGGAAGACCTCAGCCAGGAGGTGGCTGTGGAATGTGGCAGTCAGGAGGAGGAAGGGGTTAGTGGCAGCCAAGAGGTGGGTAGTGGCAGCCAAGAGGGGGGTAGGCGTAGGAGCCTGACTGTCTCCCAAGTCCCTCCCCTCCGCCTTCCCTACAAAAGGGCGAGAAGGGTGGGGGAGGTGGGAGAGTCAGCGCTCCAGCTGATCAGAGATGCTTCAGCCTCCCTACATGCCACACCCACCTTCAAGGAGGCCTTTAGCTCCTTGGTTGCCACAAAAATGATGGGTATGGAGGTGGGGCAACGCAGCATGTGTGAGGAGGTCATCCTCAAGGTCCTAAATAAGGGTATGGCTGGGGGGATGACCCCACTCACACATGTTTGCGATAGTGACCATGCTCCGCCTCCTCCTCCTCCTTCTGCCACCCCACCAGCACCACAGCCACAGCGTGCAAGGAAGCGTACAAGGAAGACAAGAGAGTGACGACCTGGATTCAGTCTGGTCTGAGAGAAGATGGAGCCTCTCGTAGTACCAGAGCCTGGGGACCTAGATGGCATCTGCTGCATTTCCGGATGTTTTGGACTTCAGGACCAGATAGCACTCCCTTATTATTTAGATAGGTACTCCTCAGGCCTCCAATTTTAGAAGCTTCAAAAATTATGTTTGCCGTGGGTGTCCACCGCTTTGCAAATTCCCCAAGTTTCTCCATCGCTGCGTTCCTCTTTGGTTTGTTGCTGAGACCTAAATAAAGGTATTTTTGATTTGAAAAAATCATTGCCTATGTGTTTTACTTTTCTACAATGACAGTTTATTTGTGAGTAGGCAGGTACATTTCACAAATCATAAAGTCCAATTAACAAGGAGCACCAACAACAAACAAACTCCTAGTAAATTTAAGCAACAAATACAAATGTTAATAATGTTGTTTTGCTAAGTTGAGACACACAACCCCCCTCAAAAATCTAAATAAATTATCCTGAAAATATGTATTCCAAAAAAAAAAAAAAAAAGACAAATCATCCAAAAAATATAACAAAGATTCTTTTACGATCTGAGGAAAAATAAACATCTAGTCTAGAAATCCTGAAAACTAATAAAGAAATACGTTTGTGAGAAGTGAGGGTAAATAGGAGCAGCTAAAACACGTCATTCTTCTTGCATTGTAAAGAAAAAGAGAATGCGCTGCATTAAAGACATTTTAACATTGCAGCGTGACGAATGTGCTGTGTCGATTAGGAATGGTAGTTTTACCTGACCGAGCGCTTCCGTCACAGAATTTCTTCTGAGCATGCGTAGCACTTTGTCCTTCGGACTACGCTACACACGATCCGAATTGGTGTGATCGGACTTTGTTGTCGAAAAATCTATCCAGCAGGAGATAGAACTTTGTCCGTCGGACAATCCGATGGAAACTGTCCGATGGTGCCTACACACGGTCGGAATTTCCGACAACATTGTCCGATAGGACAGAATCCATCGGAAAATCCGACCGTGTGTATGGGGCTTTAGAGTGGCGATGCTTACTTCCTGTACTGTACCTATGGAGGATCAATGTTGTTATGCAAGACAGGAACTGTATTAGGACCAAAAAAAACGTAGTGCCACCCCCTTAGGAACCACTGCACCAAGTATTTTGGGTACCCCATTCACTACTGAGCGCTGAGCAGTATGTTTGTTGTTGGCAGGAGCAACAGGTGAAAAAAAAAAGGGAAAAATGCTTTAGAAAAATGATTCTAGAGCAGCCACCAAGCTACAATATATTACACTTTTTATTGGCATTAGGAACATTTTGAATAAACAAGAGAAGAAATTAATTGCTATGGTATGCTTACAGACTTACATGAAAGTGCGAATATACCCATGCAAACTGAATGTTATCCCTACATCCCATTGTTTAGACCAGTGATGGCGAACCTTGGCGCCGCAGATGTTTTGAAACTACATTTCCCATGATGCTCATGCACTCTGCAGTGTACTTGAACATCATGGGAAATGTAGTTACAAAACATCTGGGGTGCCAAGGTTCGCCATCACTGGTTTAGACTTTAGGAATTGTGTATACACCTAAACTCTAAATATCTAAGTATTCATTGAGTCTGTCCAAAGTTCACTTCAAAACACTTTTAGGAAGACATTTGAAAGTTGTGCATTCAGTATTATTTTAAAATACCTATCTTTGATTATATGTCACTCAAATTATATTCCAGGTCATAGATACAATTCTGATTTCAGTGTCTACTGACCCAATGATAAAACTGTCATAGGGTAAAAACTGTATAAAAATATACCTTATATATATATATATATATATATATAATTTTTTTTTTAACATAGCCATTTGGGCTACCCTTGGGTTATTTATCAAATATTAAGGAAAATAGTTTTCTTGCCACGTTGATGTCTTTGGTAGGGTGTATGGAATATTAATCATAATCATATTAACCATAACCCCCTGCCTCTACCACCCCCTGCCACCATCACCCCCCCACCAACACCCCCTGCCACCATCACTTCCTGCCTCCATCACCTGTCACCATAACCCCCTGCCTCCATCACATCCTGCCACCATCCCCCCTGCCTCCATCACCCTTCACCATCACCCCATGCCTCCATCACCTCCTGCCACCAATCCCCCCCACTAACACCCCCTGCCTCCATCACCAACTTCCACCACCACCCCCTGCCACCATCACCCCCTGCCACCATCGCCTCCTGCCACAATCACCCCCTGTCACCATCACCCCCTGTCACCATCACCTCCTGCCACCATCACCCTCCATCACCTCCTGCCTCCATCACCCCCTGTCACCAACACCTCCTGTCACAAACACCCCCTGCCACTATCACCTCCTGTCACCAAAACCTCCTGCCACCATCAACCCCCACCAACACACCCTGCCTCCATCACCTCTTACCCCCATCGCCTGTCACCACCACCTCCTGCCACCATCACACCCATCTCCATCACCCCCTGCCTCCATCACCCCCTGCCTCCATCACTCCCTGCCTCCATCACCCCCTGCCTTCATCACCTCCTGCCACCATCACACCCCAACCAACATCCCCTGCCTCCACCACCCCCTTCCACCATCACCCCCTGCCTCCATCACCTGTCACCATCACCTCCTGCCACCATCACCCCTGCATCCATCACCTGCCTCCATCACCCCCTGCCTCCATCACCCCCTGCCCCATCACCCCCTGCCTCCCTCACCTGCCTCCATCACCTCCTGCCACCATCACCCACCAACCAACACCCCCTGCCTCCATCACCCCCTGCCTCCATCACCCCCTGCCTCCATCACCTTTTACCATCACCTCCTGCCACCATCACCCCCTGCCACCAGCATCCTGTGGGCTGTCTGTCTCAATCTCTCTCTCTATCTGAGACTGAGTGATCCAAGGCAGGAGTCAGTCTCATTGGTCCAGTCAAAGTCTGCACTTCTCTGACTCCCACACTCTGTCCACTCCATTACGAGGCTCCTCTGTCCGCCTGCTTGGCCCCTGCCTTTGTATAGGCTGGTGGTGGTGTGGTGGGAAAAATGTGTTGACACATCATTGGTTGCGTGGTGGGTGGGCTGGGCAGAGGCAGCAGGAGGACTCGGCTCAGGAGGATCGTATCTTCCCTGCAGTTTGCTGGAACTGCGCATGCACAGTTCTGACCTGAGCCGGTCGCTACCATTTTTACTGCTACACCTTTTTCCTGCTACAGGCTTTTACATGCAGGAGAAAAGGTGCCCTGTTTTTATGGGCTGCCCATAAATACGGGCGGTTGGCAACACTGATTGATCAATTTTCAGATACTGTATATACCATAGTTTGTGGACTATAAAACTTTCCTACAGACTAAATAATATACACTGGTTTGGGTTATTTTCACCAAAGAAATGTAGCAGAATACATTTTGGGCTAAATTTATGAAGAAAAATAATTTATTTGCAAAATGTTATAACAGAAACGAAGAAAAACGCGTTTAGCAAAAAAACTGTGGTGATTAAAATACCACCAAAAGAAAGCTCTATTTGTGCGAACAAAATGCTAAAAAATGTAGTTTGGGTACAGTGCTGCATGACTGCGCAATTGTCATTCCAAGTGTGAGAGCGCTGAAAGCTGAAAATTGGCCTAGGCAGGAAGGGGGTAAAAGTGCCCAGTATTGAAGTGGTTAAAATATTAACTTCTAGCTTAAAATAACTCTTTGTGGTGACATACGGAACCCACTTCTCCCTGACAGCTTCTCTAAACCAGCTGAATGATCACACAATGGAATTACAACTGTCTACAATGAGGCTCAGCCCTCAGTTAGCCAGGGACGGGGGAGCTGACAGCCAAGGCCAGGACTGGCCTACCGGGATATCGGGAAATTTCCCGGTAGGCCACCTGCCTTGGGGCCGCTTTGGGCTGTGGCTCAAGAAGGGCCGATCCGGCGTGGCAGCACTGCGCGCTGAAGCTTCCGCACTGTCCTTCCCTCCCTCCTCCCCGTATGTGGCACACATACACAGGGGCTATCTCCCGCTGTGTCATGGAGCTGGGGGCCCTAGACAGGCTTTTGTGATTGACGGAACACTGATCCAATGGGTATCGAATCAGTGTGACGTGTGTCACAGGAGGTAGGACTTTCTTACAGCGGCCGCCCGGGCGGGCAATTTAAATCCAAGCTCCATGACACAGGAGATTGTGATCCAGGTACTGGTGGGCACTGCACTGATAGGCAGAATTTGGTGGGTACTGCACAGGTGGGCTGCATCTGGTGTTTTGCATCTGGTGGGCTGCATTTGGTGTTCTGTATTTGGTGTTCTGCATCTGGTGGGCTGCATCTGGTGGGCTACATCTGGTGGGCTGCATTTGGTGGGCTGCATTTAGTGTGCTGTATTTGGTGGGCTGCATTTGGTGGGCTGCATCTGGTGTTCTGCATTTGGTGGGCTGCATTTGGTGGGCTGCATCTGGTGTTCTGCATTTGGTGGGCTGCATTTGGTGGGCTGCATCTGATGGGCTGCATTTGGTGGGCTGCATTTAGTGTGCTGTATTTGCATGGGCTGCATCTGGTGTTCTGCATTTGGTGTTCTGCATCTGGCGGGCTGCATCTGGTGGGCTGCATTTGGAGGGAATTGCACTGGTGGTCTGCATCTGGTGGGCTGCACTTGGTGCGCACTGCACAGGTGGGCTGCATTTGGTGGGCACTGTAGAGGTGGGCTACATTTGGTGGGAATTGCACTGGTGGGCTGCACTTGGTGGGCTACATTTGGTGAGGATTGCACTGGTAGGCTGCATTTGGTGGGCATTGCACTGGTGGGCATTCCACTGGTGGGATGCATTTGGTTGGCATTGCACTGGTGGGCTGCATTTGGAGGGCACTGCCCAGGTCTGCTGCATTTGGTTGGGCTTTGCACTGGGCTGCATTTGGTGAGCATTGCACTGGTGGGCACTGTACAGGTGGGCTGACTTTGGTGGGCACTGCACTCATGGGCTGCATTTGGTGGGCATTGCACAGGTGGGCTGCATTTGGTGGACACTGCACAGGTGGGCTGCATTTGGTGGGAACTGATAAGGCTGCGTTTGGTGGGCCCTGATAAGCTGAATTTGATGGGCACTGATAAGCATCATTTGGTGGGCACTGGTGAGGCTATATTTGATGGGCACTGGTGAGGCTGCATTTGATGGGCACTGATGAGGCTGCATTTGATGGGCACTGGAGAGGCTGCATTTGATGGGCACTGGTGATGCTTCATTTGATGGGTACTGGTGAGGCTGCATTGATCTCTTGCACCTGAGAGGAGGTCAGCATCAGCACCGCCAAGCCAGTCTGAGGGGATTGATTGATGTAAGGGGGAGTGAATACAATAATGAAAGAGGGCACTTATATAAAGGCTTCCCCCCTTAAATCAGCCACCCCTTACCTTAGTATATTCTTTCTGCGGGAAGTGGTCTCTGGTCACCAGAGCCCCCCTCACATTCACAGAGTCCCTGGGGTCCCCCTTGATCATTGCTACACTTTTACCACTTTTAACTGGAATTTGCTCTTATATATATATAAAGCCCTATGCGCTTTCATATCTGTCTTATCTATATATAATACACTCTTCAAATGTGTTTTAAAATGCATGGTTTTCCCTTTTATGAATGAGAAAATGACATAATGATGTTGGGCTGATATAATATTGCTATGGGGCTGGTATGAAATTTTTTCCAGAGCTGGTTTTTATACCCAGTCCGGCCCTGCTGACAGCTAGTAGGATTTGACACTCCCAGGGGTGTCAGATTCCTTATAAACTGGCACTGGTGGTAACTAGAATAAACATGAGCAGATAAGAGGATAATTGCAGGCACAAATTAATTTTGCTAAACCTAAATAAGAGTTCAATTTAAAAAGTAAGATCTGGAGACAGGGTCTCTTTAGATACTGAGAAGAACATTTTTTAGTAATCATTACAGTTTGCTTTAAAACAAAATTTTACAGAGTACTGAACATTTCTTGCTTTATTAGCTTAGTATACAATATGTTCATGACATTTTAAATATCTCCAGCCTTTACGTATAAGTTGTTTCAGGGACAGAATTGCTGAATTTCCTGTGACCATGTGAAGGAATGACTATGTTTAGTTTATTTCATGCACATTTCAGCCTAATTTATTTCTGTGGTCTCAAATATTTAAAATCATTGAAATACTGTAATAATAAAAATAGATTAAGTTATTAAAGTATGACCAAACAGAGTTTTAATGATGCAAATGCTGACTATCTCACCAGTCTGTACCCCTCATTAACTATAAAAACATGTGAAAAAACTTTTTATTTATAATTTTTTTTATATATAAAAATTCAAAGGGTGAGGTGGACAGCGGTCTGAGCAAAATATGCAAGCAATCTGGCCTTCCAAAGGGCCAAGATATAGAAAGAAGATATGGGATTGCTGCACATAAAAATTTATACCATGCATTTTTGATGTAAATTTTTACATTTTCAATACATTTTTATGTGCAGCAATCCCATCTCTTCTTTCTATATATATATCCCACTGTAACCCTATATATAAAATATTTAGCTAGTAAAATTGAAAAGCTTAGCAGTGCTTTTCAATTTTTAGAAGAACATTTTCAGCAGGTACAGAAAATACCCGTTGATATTGCCAGAAATGCAATGTCCTCGTAACTCGTGAATTTAACTGAAATCACAAACAACATTTTTTCTCAAGTGTAACCTGGATTGTAACTGATAACTGCTCTGGCGCTTGTTTTATTGTTGCTTATGTATTTCCTTTTGCAGTGTGGGCAAAGTTAAACTTAAAGCGGAGTTCCGCTTAAAAAAAAAAAAAAAATACTGAAGCTGCTGACTTTTAATAATCGGACACTTACCTGTCCCTGGGTCCAGCGATGCGGGGGATCGAAGCCCCGCTCGTCTCCCCCTCCCCCAGCCGGGCACCCACTGCACATGCACGAGCTGCACCGCACGCTGCGATTTGCCGCGCAGTCATCTGGGACCTGTGACGTGTCTGCCTAGAGGGAGGGGGGAGAGCTGATCTCTCTTCCTGTGCCGAGGGAAGTAAAGTCAAGAGCCCAGGCGCTGAAGGAGGCAGACTACGAGGGACCCCCCTAGCAACATGTATTTAGAGGTGAGTAAAAAAAAATGTCTCCTTTTTTTTTTAATGTACATTAAGGATTTTTTTTTTTTTGGGGTGGAACTCCACTTTAATTATCATTAATGCAGAAGTGTAGCAGATATCTTTAAGGAAAATATTTTGCAATGCTCATCCAAGGAGAGTGTAAGCAATAAATGCTGGTCAGCGAGACACCTGCTGCTCCAGCCAGGAAAGAAACAGCCTGTTTCCCACACTTTCTACTGAGTTCTTCCTATACAATATATTGTGAGGAGAGTGGTTCATAGCCTAAATCGCAAGCAGTCAGTACCCCAGCACCCGGGACTGAACCCACGTGGTGGAGACCATAAGGACCTAGCCGGTTGCTACAAAAGAGAAAAGAGTTAATTATTCACATGCATGGGGTCTGCGCTGGTGCCCGGTGGGACTCCATTCTATTACTGTATGTTGAGCATGTGTATGTATTGTTGGACTGGGAGGCACTCTTTATGACAGTGTCAGGTTATGATACAGAGACACCAGGTTGTATGGCTCGCTTCTAAGTGGGGGTACTGCCATAATGTTGATGCCACATAAACAAGGCCCTGCCTTTCCCTGCCTTCTCCCGGAGGTCGGAGGAAGGAGAAGAATGAGAGAAAGAAAAAGACCTTATGTGCACTGGGCGAGTTGGCATCGCCCAGAAGTTTCCCCAGTTAAGGGGGCTGATGCTACAGAGTAAGGGGACAGTGAACTGGGCTGCTGAAAAAGGGAGCTGAGTTGTACCAGCAGCCAGGAAAATGCAGGAAGGAAGCCACTGTGGGGACCTTGTGCTGCTGCTGGATGAATGGATCCCTGCCATAGCTGACCCTTATTGGGTGAGAACTCAGAGAAGGAAAGAGACTGGGGACCTTCCCCTTAGGAGGGTGTGATTTGGATGTCTGGTAAGATCAGACTGTACTAGAGAGCACTCCCACCACTTGTAAGAAAGGAGAAGAGTAATTGTTTCAGTAGTAGGGATGGGCCAAACGGATCCCTGTTTGGTTCACACCAGAACTTTTGAACACCGCAAATGTTCGGACTCGAATAACGAACCCATTAAAGTCAATGGGACCCGAACGTCAAAAATCAAAAGTGCCCATTTTGAAGGCTTATATGCAAGTAATTGGGCATACAATGGTTATAGGGGTCCGGGTCCTGCCCTGGGGGACATGTATCAATAAAAAAAAGTTTGTGAAAACTACTCTAGCTCCCAGTGTCATCTGTGTTGGTACTACAGAGTACCTGCTCTGCTGTATCACCTAGAGCTACATCCGCAGCAGTCAGCCATAGGGTCCACTACCTTTGCAGTGCACTCCAGACCCCAACGGGGTGCATCTGTCACCTGGACTCAGGTGACCTGACAGTTTGATCAGCCATGGACCCGGCTGACGTGCCGCTACCCACAGATGATCAATTGCAGGGCATAGTCTGCAGACTTGAGACCCAGGAATCGAATCAGACTCAGGTGATGCGATTCCTCCAGGATCTGGCTTCCCACTTTGAGCTGCTTCAGGCCTCCTTGGGAACCCTGAGTCAGCAACCTCAAGTACAATCGGTGACTGTACCTATTCCAGTCGCAGCCACACATTCACTACAACTGCCAGTTCCGTCCCGTTTTGCGGGGGACTCCAAGGCCTGCAGGGGGTTCCTCAGCCAATGCACCATTCATTTTGAGCTCCAGCCTCAAAACTTCCTGTCTGATCGGGCAAAGGTAGCCTATATTATTTCTCTCCTCTCCGTTGAAGCTTTAGCCTGGGTTGCCCCCTTGTGGGAGAAGAATGATCCTGTGGTTTCCAGCCTGTCCGACTTCCAGCTCTTTCAAAACATCTTCAGCGGCCAGTTCCCTTTTACATCTTCGCCAAGAATCTTCTTTAGTGGGACAATATGCTCTTCAGTTTCATATCCTTACAGCTGAGTTGAGCTGGAACAATGAGGCCTGGTTGCAACCTTTTTACATGGTCTCTCTGACCGAGTGAATGATGAATTAACGGGAAGAGTCCTCCCCGCCAGTCTGGACGATGTAATTTCCTTGTGTAACCAGATCGGCATTCATTTTCAGGAGAGGTCCCTAGAAAAAAGATGCCAGCACTCCCTGGGTCCTAGCCAGTCTCAGCTCCCCTCCCTTCTTCCCGTGGAGCATCTTCTGACTGCTGAGGAACCTATGCAGCTAGGCCGGACCAGGCTAACCCCCGAAGAATGTGCTAGATGCAGAACTCTGGGCTTGTGTCTCTATTGTGGGGGCAAGGGTAATTTCTGTGACTCCTGCTCGCTTTGTTAGAAATCAAAAGGAAGAACTCCGGACAGCCGCACACCGGGAAAATAAAATTCAAAGGGTTTATTTAAAAGCAAAAAAACACTACAATCCAAACACGGCAAAAAGGGGGGTACAGACTGACGCATTTCGCACTGTATTTCAGTGCTTACTCATTACTCAGCTATGAGTAAGCACTGAAATACAGTGCGAAACGCGTCAGGTCTGTACCCCCTTTTTGCCGTGTTTGGATTGTAGTGTTTTTTTACTTTTAAATAAACCCTTTGGATTTTATTTTCCTGGTGTGCGGCTGTCCGGAGTTCTTCCTTTTGATTTCTAATCATTGTGCTATTAGCCAGCACCTGGGGCTCCCACACAGGAGCAGGAGCATTCGCTTGGAAGGAGAGTCTTGGAGCGGTGGTTGTTTGTTTCTCTCCTGCTCGCTTCGTCCAAGAAAAGCTTGGGTCTAATACATCTGGAACATTAAGTATTGGACCCAGAAACATCACCTTCTCTTCTTCTGGTGTTACTTAATGTAGGCGCTTCTCCTCAATCGATCTTTGCATATCTGGATCCCGGGCTGCTGGCAATTTTATGGACTGCAGAACTGCTTCTTCCATGAAGCTTATCCTTTCAACCCTTACTACGTCACTGTACGTCACAGATGGCACTGTTCTCCCAGGGGGCCCTATCCGCTTCCAGACTTTACCTATTAAGATGTCTGTAGGGATACTCCACCATGTGTGGATATCCTTCTCATTCTACCTAAGGCCTCTACGCCCATTGTATTGAGCCTTCCTTGGCTACAGCTCCACTCTCCACATGTGGACTGGGTCTCTGGGAAGATCCTGGCTTGGGGTCCCTCATGTTTCTTGTCCTGCCTTTTCAAGGTTGCCCCCAAGGAGAGACTTTCCGGTTGCTACCACATCTGTATCTTTTGATCTTCCCACTGCATACAGCGATTACCGGGATATGTTCTGTAAGAAATCAGCTGAGGTGCTTCCTTCTCACGGGTCTTTTGACTGTGAAATTGACCTTTATCCTGGAGCAACTCTGCCCAGGGGTCTACCTACCCTCTGTCCATCCCAGGGACCCAGGCCATATCAGAGTATGTTGTGGAGAATCTAGAGAGAGGTTTCAACTGGAAATCCTCATCACCTGCAGGAGCAGGTCTCGTTTTTGGAGAGCCTTTTGCAAATCCCTCAATATTGTCTTGGATTTTTCCTCTTCTTACCACCCCCAATCCAATGGACAGACTGAGAGGGTTTATCAGGAGTTAGAGGTCTTTCTTCACACCTTAGTCTCTGCTCATCATGATGATGTCCTCTGTACTCCCGTGGGCAGAATTCTCTCACAACAAACATGTTAATACCAGTTCTCATAAGACACCCTTTTTCACAGTTTATGGAAAACACCCTCAACTCCCTCTTCACATGACCTGTTCTCCAGATATTCCAGCTTTGGCTACGGCTCAGTAGGGATGAGCCAAACACCCCCGAGTTCGGTGCGCACCAGAACCTGCGAACGGACCGAAAGTTTGCGCGAACATTCGAATCCTATTAATTACAATGGACGCGAACGTTCAAAATCAAAAGTGCTAATTTTAAAGGCTAATATGCATGTTATTGTCATAAAAAGTGTTTGGGGACCTGGGTCCTGCCCCAGGGGACATGTATCAATGCAAATTTTTTTTTTTTAAAACGGACGTTTTTTCGGGAGCAGTGATTTTAATAATGCTTAATGTGAAACAATAAAAGTGTAATATTCCTTTAAATTTCGTACCTGGGGGGTATCTATAGTATGCCTGTGAAGGGGCGCATGTTTCCCATGCTTAGAACTGTCCCTGCACAAAGTGTCATTTTTTCAGGTCTGGGATGGACGGCGTGGGGCCCCCCTCAAAATCCATACCAGTCCCTTATCCGAGCACGCAACCTGGCAGGCCGCAGGAAAAGAGGGGGACAAGAGCGCCCCCCCTCCTGAACCGTACCATGTCACATGCCCTCAACATTGGGAGGGTGCTTTGGGGGTCTGTGACCCCTCAAAGCACCTTGTCCCCATGTTGATGAGGACAAGGGCCTCTTTCCCACAACCCTGGCCATTGGTTGTGGGGGTCCGCGGGCTTATTGGAATCTGGAAGCCCCCTTTAACAAGGGGACCCCCAGATCCCACCCCCCCTGTGTGAAATGGTAAGGGGGTACAAAAGTACCCCTACCATTTCACCAAAAAAGTGACGGTCTCCTGTCATTTTTACAATTTTTGTCACTTTTTTGGTGAAATGGTAGGGGTACTTTTGTACCCCCTTACCATTTCGCACAGGGGGGGCGGAACCTGGGGGTCCCCTTGTTAAAGGGGGCTTCCAGATTCCAATAAGCCCGCCGCCCGCAGATCCCCACAACCAATGGCCAGGGTTGTGGGGAAGAGGCCCTTGTCCTCATCAACATGGGGACAAGGTGCTTTGAGAGGTCACAGACCCCCAAAGCACCCTCCCAATGTTGAGGGCATGTGGCCTGGTACGGTTCAGGAGGGAGGGGGGGCGCTCTCGTCCCCACCCTTTTCTTGCGGCCTGCCAGGTTGCGTGCTCGGATAAGGGTCTGGTATGGATTTTGAGGGGGACCCCATGCCATTTTTTTTTTTTGGCTGGGGTTCCCCTTAAAATCCATCCCAGACCTGAAGGGTCTGGTATGGATATTTAGGGGGACCCCTACGTAATTTTTTTATATTTGAAGCGGGGTTCCCCTTAATATCCATAGCAGACCTGAAGGGCCTGGTAATTGAAATTGGGGGGACCCCCACGCTTTTTTTTTTTTTATCAATTACTTTTTTTTTTATCAATGACTTTCAATGAATGACTGTTCTCTGTGTTACAGAGCCAGCAATTCATCAGCCGCAGATGGCTGCCTTAGATGACACAACAGGCCAGAAGGGTAAAGGTGGTTTAATGTGATACTGTAATGTTGTACTAACAGCACGCACACACTACACTAATCCCCAGAATCACAGCAGATAATGTTAGCACTCAGCACTGCAGAATGAATCACAGGCACAGCAGATGTCACTGACACCGTCACTGACTAACGCCGGAACACACTACATGAGGCCGCCGGTGCGGCGGCCTTATATAGTGTGGGGCGTGTACTAAACCCCCTGAGCTATAATTGGCCACAGGCATCCTGCCTATGGCCAATTATCGCTCTCCTCGCCGCTGGCTCTATGATTGGCCAAGCATGCTGGGTTACAGTGCATGCTTGGCCAATCATCAGCCAGCAATGCACTGCGACTGGCGCAGTGCATTGTGGACCGTTCGCATCACACAAATTTGATGCGAACGGCCCACATAGTTCTGGGCTCGACGAGCGGTCGAACGGCCGATGTTCGATTCGAACATGGGTTCGAACCGAACACCGGGCCCATCCCTACGGCTCAGGAGTCTGTCAATTCTATTTGGCGTGACGTTCATGATTCTGACAAATTCAAAGGCTTTGCCGACCGCTGCAGGCGTAAACCGCCTTCTCTACAACCAGGGGACAAAGTGTGGCTCTCCACCAAGAACATCAAGCTCTGAGTTCCTTCTCTGAAGCTTACCCCAAGATTCCTTGTTCCGTACACTATAACCTCTAAATTGAATCCGGTTTGTTTCAAATTACAGATTCCCAAAAGCCTCAAAATCTCTAACTCCTTCCATGTTGCTCTTCTGAAGCCTTTAGTCCTCAATAAGTTCTCTCTTCCTCTCCCTACCACGGACGGTTAGTCAAATTCTGGATTCCCGGCTCTGTAGAGGCATACTTCAGTATCTCCTGCATTTGAAAGGGTTTGCTCCTGAGGAGAGGTCTTGGATCACTGCATCTGAGGTGTTTGCGCCTCTGCTGTTGAGGAGGTTTCAGCTGAAGTTTTCCTCTAAGCCTGGACCCAGTCTTGGGTCTACTGTCATGGATCTGCAGTAATGCTTGTCTGTCAGCTTACCGCTCCATGTGTTTAGTTTAAGAGGCCAGCCACTCAGCTTAAGTAATCTCTCCTCAAATGCATGACTCCATCCCAGCCCCTATCATGGAACTCTATATTAACCTGTGCACTGCAAGTCAGCCCTGCTGATCAATATTGTGTGTTTGGCTTCCGTGTGCTACTTGCTGTGTGTTCTATGTCTGATTCCAGTTACCGATCTTGGCTTGTTCTTGACTATCCTTACCTGCTTGTTGCTCCAACCTTTGGCTATCTCCTGACTATCCTTGGTTGTCGCAGTCAGCTGATTCCTCTCTACTTCCCTGTAGTCTACCGTGAGCATGAGCTGGGAGGCCCTAGGTCATGACCTGGAGCCAGACTGCACCTAAATCTATCCCCACGACTAGGGGCCTCTATTGAACACCCGATGGCTCTTAGATTCTGCGCCCTGGGAAATCTCATGCTCTAGCTCCAGTGTCATCCGTGTTGGTACTACAGAGTAGGTGCTCTCCTGTATCACCTAGAGCTCCATCAGCAGCAGTCAGCCGTAGGGACCACTACCTTGCGGTGCACTCCAGACCCCAGCGGGGTGCATCTGTCACATGGACTCAGGTGACCTGACACCTGGCAGTGTTTAAGCTTTACCACTCACTCCTACCACCCATTCATTCTTATTGGCCTATCGGTATGGGCTGCCTTACTTGGCCAAATAGAGATGTGTGAGGGGTTGGGCAATATTCAACACTACCATAAAGTGTTGAAGATCTGGAAATTTGAACAGAGCATAGGCGCAGAAAGCTTTTACAGCTATGACATGCCAGCACTTTATACCCATCAGCAGTTTTTCCTTTGACCTTAACACTAATTGAACCTCCTCTAATTTATACTTAATTGTCCTTTTAAAACAGGTCTTACTGAGCCAGGTTTGGCATGAAAACTAAGTAGTCTCTGTGTGAAACAAAGCAGTGTGCAGATAGTGTGCCATAGGTAAAAAAAAATGTCCACTACCCATAGAAAATAATCAGCTTCTAGTTGTAATTTCTATAGTCTAGACTTGAAAAAGTAATAAAAGGAGATTCTGATTGTCACAATTATTTTCCATGCCATGTGTCATTGTATCTGTTTTGTTTTGGCACAAAGGTTTTCATACCTAGTCCGATATAGGAATTTGACCTGTTAACATATATTTGCATACATCTGCCCTTAGATTTTTTCTTTATAGTTGTTGGTAAAAGGTTAAAGCTGACAAACCATTGTCTTTTTCACCCTGTCTAACATGTGTATCCAAACTTTTCTGGTCTCACTGCTGAATGTAATCCAAAGTCACATGACTCTATATATTTTTATCACCTATCATGAAATCACATGAATAACTCTATATGACAAACATATGAGCATGAAAGTTGTTTTGTTTTGTAGTGTACTACTAAAACAATTACCATGGTGAAAAATATTCTAGGACAACAACAGGAAAGAGATGAACATTCTTAAAAATGTATTAGATGGGACTCCCCTGCAACTGGTACACTGTTTATGGGGCCTTGGAGTATTCAGTGCATAAAACAAATGTGAATTGCATTCTATGCACCCATATTCCCCTAGATATCATCATTCTCAATATTTACTCTCACCCTGACACTCAACCTTTCCCTCCACATAACCCTATAACTTAATGTTGAATTATGGGCACAAAAACTTAATGTATATATATTCTTCTTCAGCCCCAAAGGATATAAATCTGCATTTTGTGCAAAAAATACTCAGAACAGCAGTGAACAGTCTTTATTATAGGAAGCTCCTGTACAGAGGCAACGTTTCACACTAGATTACTGCACAGATCTGGAAGAAATACACATAGCATTAATATAATATTTAATTGGCGGCCGTTTACCCATTAATTCATCAATTATTTGGCTAATCCATCAGGTCTAGCCTGTATTGTTTTTTGGAATTTATATATCCCCATATGCATCACTGGCATAAACCTGGATTTTTCATTTCTTTGACACATTATAACACATACTTGTTTTTACTCACATTTTGAAGCACTTTATTTATTTAAAACACATTGTATCTACTTTTAACACATTGTGTATTTATTTATTTATTAAATTGGTTACAACCTCATTGTAACTTGAAGTTTATATATATTTTTGTGCACCTAGGATTGTCACGCAAGCACTTATATATTTTACTATACCACGACATTTGTCTTTTAACCTCACCTGCTGATCTAAATAGACTAAGGTTGATATTGCGCACTATTTATACTCTAGTATTAATTTAAATAGCATATCAAGATCCCAAGTAAGACCAAGTAAAAAAACATATACCTCTTTTATGTAGACAAAATTTGCTTATCCCAGAGTTCAGCTTTAAATGAGCCCCAAAATCAAACCATAAAGTATAACTAAAGGCAAAACTTTTTTGGGGGGTTTTGGATATAGTGGAGAGGGATTAGGGCACTTGTCAGTTTTTATTGTTGTCTTTGTCCCTATTAGGGAGATTCACCCTCTCTATTTGTCATGTGTGCCATTATCATTGAGAGTGAAAGTAAAATAAAATCATAAATTGTGGGTTGTCCCTATTAGATGGTAAATCTTCCAGTGGGGACACTAGTTCTGGTAACCTGGGGGTCCCCAAGGAATTCCCTAATTTGCAGGAATTTCCTCCCACTTCCTGTTTGGATATGGGACAGGGAGTGAAGGGAAATCTCCCAAAAAAAAAAAAGTTTTGCCTATAGTTCTACCCTTTGCCTATAGTTCTAACAATGAACCTACCCTCTAAACTAAACTTTAACCTTAACCTCTAAGTTTACAACATACTGTTAATATCTAATGTCCTGTCAGGGCAGGTCATTACTGCTGTCTGTGCCCCCATTAGGGATATGCACCCTCTCTTTGTTCTGTTTACCATCATTACTAAAAGTGAAAGTGAAAGAAAATCCCAAATTTTGGGTTATCCCTGGAACAATAAAAGAGGGGAAATCTTCCAACCGGAACACTAATTCTGGTGACTCTGGTGACAACCAGGGACTTTTTTATTTTGGCAATAGGACAGGAAGTGAATGGAAATCTTCCTAGTCAGACCCAGATGGGAAAATATTACCCTGACAGGGGTTATAACCCTCCCTTACTCTATCAAAAATGAAAAAAAAAAAAAAGGTTTGACTATAGTTCCACTTTAATATGACCCCTACAAGTTGGGCTCCAAATCCATTTCTTTATTGTTTGAGAAGAAAATAGCGGGAATAAGCTTTTTTCTCAGCTAATATTTTTTTAGGCTTTTTATTTATTTATTTGTATATTGAGGAGTGTATGCTCATATGTGCATGTGATGCTGTTGTTTTTTACGTTTATATATGTGAGGAGTTTTTATAGAATTAAATTGTAATTTGCATTGCAAAGACAATAAAGCATTTATATCATCTGATCTTATAATATTATGCCCATGCTGACAATTTATGTCAGTTTTTGCTACATGGAAATTTGGCATTTGTTTTCGACCACAGTGACTAGAAAGGATGGAAAATAAAAAAAATAAAATAAAAAAAGCCTATTCATTCCAAAATCAAGTGTTAAAAGCAAAATACATTTTTAAGCACTTGCGAATGACATTCGTCAAGTCAGCAAATGCACTGCGAATTTTCATACAAATGTTCATACAAACTAAAACTCACAATTTCGTCTGGTCGTACGTCATCACATTCAAATCCGTCGGACTTTTGGCGTGATCGTGTGGGGGCAAGTCCGTTCGTTTGAAAGTCCGGCGGCCTCCGCTGCAAAGTCTGTCGGATTGTTCGCCGGACCAAGTCTGCCGGAAAGTCCGCTCGTGTGTACGTGGCATAAGTTGCTTGCATATATTGACAGAACAAATGTGTGCTAATTACACTTTTAAAGAAAGATCACGATAAATTTGTGTTTTGAGTGTTCAGAATTAAAGCCACCTGATTTTCTAAAATTAAAACATAAGATGAATATTGACATCATTTGTTGTTCGTTGTATTAATAATTTGCAGGTTTTTTCAGTCATATTCTTTCTGATCCACAAGGTGGCATCCTGTTAAAGCTGTAAATGATTAAGAAACCGCTTTTGGCAGATTAACTTTTTTTGAGCTATAAAAGAAAAAAAATTCTATTTGTATTTTTTAAAAATATTAACATCACAAAGAGAATATAGTTAGTAAATATGTGACATTATTAACATATGACACGTAAGGCCTATTAAATGCATAACTCTATGCAAGGCAAATAAAATGACACAACACAGAAAGTACCAGGGCAAACACTATTGAAGAAGTCCCTCAATTATAGCAAAACCAAAAAGAGCTAATTTAAAGCTGAACTCTAGGTTAATACAAAGGAAACAAGGTAATGCAGTCCTGTATTCATTATAATGTCATTAAATGTTTTTTTTTTTCAATGCAAGCCTTATGAGTATCTGACTTTGACTTGGAACCAGACTCCTGCAGTCTCTGTACATCAGAACTCACTGGGAGAGAGAGAGAAGTATCTTGGGAGAAGAGCCAATTAGTTGTGATGCAGTCCTAATGTGCTAACAAGGCACATGCTGATAGGAAAAGAGTGTAGAACAACAGAGTTAAGCTCATCAGCCTGCTGTTTTCTTTTCTCTGTCCAGTAACAGGCTGGGGAGGGGCAAGATCTGTAATTACAGACATGTGCTCCTTAACTTCAGCAGAAAAAACAGGTCTTCTGCCTTGTGAGACAGGGCTATGCATTATGACAGAGGGGTATGCCAGGTTCTGGACTACCATTGTGTGTGTGTGTGTATATATAAAACCCAGGCTTACCCAGTGATGTAAGGGTGACCCCGCCCCCTCTGATGCAAGGGAAAAGCTGGGCTTCCACAGTGATGTACAGGTGACCCCGCCCCCTCTGATGTAACGCAGGTTTCCGTTACATCAGTGGGGGGCGGGGTCACCCATACGTCACTGGGAAAGCCCAGCTTCCCCCTTGCGTTGCGTCAGAGGGGGGCGGGGTCCGGTGACGAGTGTCCCGGTCCTCCTCTGCTAAGACGGGATTCCCTCAGTGTCTCCATGGAGACAGGATGCGCTGCGCTGGACGTCAGAGAAGGGATCAGCCCTCGCTGGACCCCGGAGAAGAGACCACCCATCGCTGGATAGCAAGAGTGGATTACCACCGCTGGAATCTATTTTTATTTTTAATAAATGATTTTTCCCAACGGTGTCTGTCTGACACAGGTCCTTAAACACTTTTTATGACAATAACTTGCATATAAGCCTTTAAAATTTTGCATTTTTGATTTTGAACGTTCGAGTCCCATAGACTTTAATAGGGTTCTAAAGTTCACACGAACTTTAGGTATGTTCGCAGGTTCTGGTGCGAACCGAACAGGGGGGTGTTCGGCTCATCCCTAATAAGCACCTATTTTCCATCTTAATGATATAATGACTTACCTTTAGATCGTATGTCTTCCATTACCTCCCAACCCCCTCATACAAGCATTCATACATCACCAGCATTCTTACATCCTCATCTTAGCCTGGCTGCTTCCCAGCCAGGGCCCTCTGGGGGCATCCCTGGGCCACACTAGCCAGAATGGCCGTTTATTTACATATAAACTGAAAGCCACACCCTGGAGGGTTTGCCTCCAACAGCTAAACTCCTCCTACAAAGCTTGTGACCTCACAGGAAATGAAATGACCATATAAGGATTTTAAACAATACAATACAATGCAATACAATGCAATGCAGAGGAAGGTGGTGTCTTCACAGACAGCCAATCAGACATTTGTTTTCCTTCAAAAGAACCAATCACGGACATGTATACATTAAAATAGACTAAACAGTGATGTGTGCAAACAATTAGGTGCAGAGCCATGCTTTCTGTGAGACAAAGGTTACACTAGAAAGCTGGATCTGCACAAAACCGCGTCCAAACCGTCTAACTGCTTTCAATGACGCGAACCATACAAAACCATGGCTCAGTGGGCCATAATATTTATATAGTTATGCTACAGTTCCTATGTACACAGACATGTTGGCTCGGAGTCATTAATGCAGTCGCCAAGACGTGGCCAGTCTCTTGGTGAGGCATAAATGAACATCCCTAAAAAGCAAACAGTTCTGTAGTGTCCACAGGAAGGTTTTCGCGGCCAATGGACTTCCGCCAATGTCTGTATGTGCGAATACGCTCACATGAGTGCATTATAGCAAAACCGACACTGGGGGACATCTGACAACATACATTTATAGGAATTTCCACAACACCATCGAGGCGGACCTTTTTTTTTTTTATATTTTTCGGGTCTATCAGGAGGCATTAATGAAGATGGATGGACATCACTGAACACTTTTTTTTTTCTTTAATAAAGGAATTGCCAAAAAAATCGGTTTTTACATTTTGACACTTTTTGTGGTGAAGGGGTAGGGGTATAATGTACCCACTACCCAATTACATAAGGGGGGATCTGGGGGCCACCTTGTTAAAGGGGGCTTCCAGATTCCGATAAGCCCCCGCCCACAGACCCGACAACCAATGGCCAGGGTTGTCGGGAAGAGGCTTTTGTCCCCATTAACATGAGGAAAGGTGCTTTGGGGTGGACCCCAAAGCACCTTCCATGTTGGGGGCAAGCTGCCTGGTATGGTTCAGGAGGGGGGGCACTTGCTCGTCCCCCCCTTCCTGGCCTGCCAGGCTGCTTGCTCGGATAAGGGTATGGTGTGGATTTTTGTCATTTTTTTTATTTTGGCATGGAGTTCCCCTTAAAATCTACGCCAGACCCGAAGGGTCTGGTATGGATTTAGGGGGACCCCACGCTGTTTTCTTTTAAAATTTCAGTGTGGAGTTCCCCTTAAAATCTATACCAGACCCAAATAGCCTGGTATGGATTTTGGGGGGGACCCCACCCCAGAATTTTTCTTAATTCTGTCATAGGGTTCCCCTTAACCACTTCAAGGCACTGTATTATATACTGTACACTGACTGCACAATATATATATATATATATAGGACCCTTTACATATATGACACTATACTCCAACTCTAGCGCCAAGGTTGTGAACTCCGGTATTCTCTCTGACTACTTCCGTATATAAAATGGAACCCATCAGGAATGCCCCCTCCCCCCCCCCTAATTTTTACCCTCATTATGGAACCATGTGCCCATTCCATTCGTACAAACCCACTTATCTCCAGTATTGAAGTTGGTGACCACATTCACAAAATCGGCCTATATGCGGATGATGTGATCATCTCCATAACCAACCCAGTACAATCATTACCTCATCTTCACCTCACCCTGGATCTTTTCAGCAAAGCCTCTCTCTACAAGATTAATTTCTCCAAGTCTTGCATGATTGGCGCTAACATTGACCCAAATACAAAAAAAATTGCAGGAGCGAGAGTGCACGCCCACAACTACACCTGCGCGAGACACCATACATGTACAGCGATTCGCGCAGCGTGGCCAACCTTCCGCAGTAAATATACGTGAGCTGGTTGGCAAGTGGTTTTGAAAAGGGGGGGTTGGCAGAGGGTGTGTCTTATTCCTGCATACTTTTGCAGGAGGAACAACATGACTCAAATTCTTATCTGTAAAGAAAAATTATACACATGGTGGGCAGCAAAACTGAGCTGGAATCAGATCCTATTTTATGTATACGAGTTACTACGTGCCTGATTTCCCCCCTGAAACCTTGTAACACTAACGAGTCACATGACACCGGGGAGGGAAAAATACTAATTGGGCCCAATTTGGACATTTTCACTTAGGGGTGTACTCACTTTTATTGTCAGCGGTTTAAACAATAATGTCTGTGTCTTGAGTTATTTTGAGGGGACAGCAAATTTCCAAGGTTATACAAGCTGTACACACACTACTTTACAATGTAGCAAAGTGTTATTTCTTCAGTGTTACATGAAAAAATATTTACAAAAATGTGAGGGGTGTACTCACTTTTGTGAGATACTGTATACATACACACATACACTAAACTGCCTGCACACCACTAACTAACCTGCCTAATTTAACTCAAGTTCTCCAAATCTCCTCCACGTGTCACACTACATACGGCCGCAATGTACGCAGCCTTATATAGTGTGGGCCGTGGACTTAGCCCCCTGAGCCATGGCTCTCACAGCAGATTGTGCTATGATTGGCCAAAGCATGCAGGTCAGGTGCATGCTTTGGCCAATCAGCAGCCATCATTGAACTGTGATCTCACAGTCCATTATGGGGCGCTCCAAGGCTCTTGGAGCCAATGCCCCATATGTTTGGTTTGTTTGCAAACAAACGAACACACAATGTTCGATTCGAACATCGGGACCATCCCTAGTCGAGAGAAATACACAACTATCCGGAGTTGGTGAATGATACTGACATACAGATGAGCTGCCTATAGTCAAGTTTCATACAATTTCCAAAAATAATATAATGGTAATCAATAATAAGTTTTTACACAAATGTATAGGAGAATAACAGTTCGATACCAAACATGCCTATGCTATGCTAATTCATATCTTGTTTTTTTTTTTCAAATCGGAAAGTCATTCAATTCATTATTATGTTGGTTGTCAGATTTTAATATGTGACCATCTGAAAATATTGATTTTAATTGAATAGTTGGATTGCAATAAGGGATTGTCACCTGAATTATCATAGAACACTTCAGCACTTCATCACACTCCAGAATACCTGCCTATTTGAAAAGAAAAAAAAAAACTACCATCTTTTAGCACTCTGTTATCTCTCTGTCTGACATGGCAGGGAGTGTCACAAATATTTACCAAGGGTCAGAATTAATATATTAGATACTGTGGACAGTGCATGTGTTCTTTAAAACGTGATGGCTACCTTTTGGCACGTAAAGGGTTACCTGTGGAGTAAACTAACTCCAGTGCCAATCCATCCTAGTAAGCTGGCACCTTGATTGCTGTGCTACGAGCTGGAAAAATCTCTCCATAGGGTGAGGCTGGGAGCACAAATGTCACATTTTGGTAGCGACAGTGGGAGTTGACAATGTCTTCATCACATAGTGGGTCCCAAGGGGTACAGAAGAGAATTTGCTAAATGGCAGAGGTAGTTTCAGTACCTTATATTGCCCACTGCTAGGATAACAATTGGATTCTGATCGGGAGGAAAACACTGTACTCTACCTAAAGCCCTGCTTAGTGTTAATCTGGCACTGTGTATGCTGTCTAGTTCACATCTAGAAAGAAATGGACACCACATTTATTTGCTTAAACAATCAATTTCCTGGATAGCAGCCTCATAACACAAACTATGAGCTTTGACAAGGCTCTGGGAGCAAATAAGTTCAATATCCATTTTCTTACTTGATGTTTAAAGAAATGCTAAGCATACAAATTAAAAACGTAAGCCATGTTTATAAAGGAGGTTGTGTTAGGCACAGTGAATTTATGTGTCAAGGTGTGTGGGCATAAAGCAGCAAGTGACTGGGGGGTCTGCAGGGGCCCTGGCAGAAATAGGAAATTAATTATACTGTCCTTTTCAAACAGTAAAAGTAAATCTTGCTTAAGTGAGCTTTAAGAAAATCAGGCACATAATAACTCGTATACATAAAATAGGATCTGATTCCAGCTCAGTTTTGCTGCCCATCATGTGTATAATTTTTCTTTACAGATAAGAATTTGGGTCATGTTGTTCCTCCCGCAAAAGTATGCAGGAATAAGACACACCCTCTTCCAACCCCCCCTTTTCAAAACCACTTGCCAACCAGCTCACGTAGATTTTCTGCGGAAGGTTGGCCACGCTGCCCGAATCGCCGTAACTGTATGGTGTCTCGCGCAGGTGTAGTTGTGGGCGTGCACTCTCGCTCCTGCAAATTTTTTTGTATTTGGGTCAATGTTAGCGCCAATCATGCAAGACTTGGAGAAATGAATCTTGTAGAGAGAGGCTTTGCTGAAAAGATCCAGGGTGAGGTGGAGATGAGGTAATGATTGTACTGGGTTGGTTATGGAGATGATCACATCATCCGCATATAGGCTGATTTTGTGAATGTGGTCACCAACTTCAATACCGGAGATAAGTGGGTTTGTACGAATGGAATGGGCACATGGTTCCATAATGAGGGTAAAAATTAGGGGCTCCATTTGATATACGGAAGTAGTCAGAGAAAATACCGGAGTTCACAACCTTGGCGCTAGGGTTGGAGTATAGTGTCATTATGGCTTGAAGAATTTGGCCAAGCCAAATTTTTTCCAGAACTGCTTAAGGGAAGCTCCAGTCGACCCTATCGAATGCCTTCTCTGCGTCTAAAGAGATGAACAGAGAAGGCGTTTGATGGTGTTCTACCCACTGTAGTAGGTCAATGTATCTACGTGTGCCATCAGACGATTGCCTACCAGCAACAAAACCCACCTGATCAGGGTGTACCAGGTATAGAATGATGCTAGAGGGCCGTATGGCTATCAGTTTGGCATACAGTTTGGTATCTGTATTTAGTAATGAGATGGGTCTGTAGCTGGCAGGGTCGTCCGAAGGTTTGCCAGGTTTAGGGATTGTTGTGATGGTCACTTCAAGAGATTCAGGGGGTATGTGGCCTGAGGAAGCAATATAGTTGAAGCATAGATGTGGGGCAAGCAAGGTGGAAAATTGTTTGTAGTACTCATTGCTGAAGCCGTCAGGGCCAGGGGCTTTGTGTAGTGGAAGCGTGGTGATAGCTTGCTCGACTTCAGATATATGTAAAGGGTCCTAGAGTGTTTGGATTTGTTCTGGGGACAGTGATTGCAAATGTATGTGGGCCAGAAAGTTAGCAGTGTCTTCAGATGTGGGGGTTGGGGCTCCACCAGATGTAGTGAGATTGTATAGATTAGCATAAAATTAGCTAAATTGATTAGCAATACCTTTGGGGTTTGTGATACGTGTTTGAGAGGGGGAGGTGAGGTTTGAGTTGTTTTGCAAGGCAGGCCCCTGGTTTGTTGTTGTGTGCATAGAAGTTTAGGCAGAGTCTTTTCAGGGAGTATCAGTTGGAGTATCATTCAGAACGAATGTGTACCATGTGCTACAGCAACACAGCAGTGTTAATGGGCCTGCCTATCGTTTCTATTAGTAGTAAATGGGAATATGAGTACTATGACTGACAAATGTGGTAACATAAACAGTTAAAAAAAATTCTAATAGTTCCATCCCTGGCTATTATAGTAATCCTTCTTAGTTAACTAAATGTTTTTACATTTCGCCTGTACAACCCTCTAAAGGAGGTTTCCTCAAATTCAAAACTGTACTGGAAAATTATATTTATATCTAATATCTGTCCCCCATTTGGGAGAATGCCCCTCTCATAGAACCAAACCCATCTGTCCCTTTTTTTGCCTGATGTATGAAGACGAAGTTCAGGTTTGCCGCTACCATGGATTCAAGGCAGTGGCATATCCAGGGTATGGTAGCTATGACACATGCTCTAGGTGCTACTTGAAGGATGGCACAGCTTCTGCCAGGCTCAGAAGCCTGGGTATTTCCTGCTTTTTCCCCATCTTCCCCCTCTCCCCCCTCACCCTGACATCCTGTAATCTCCAGTGCAGCCAGATTATTCTCCCAACCCTCCTCCATGCTTCCACTGCTGTCTCTGAAAGCTAGGAACATCCCATATCCAAGCAACCAATCACACGCTTGTCAACAAGCACTGTTCGGCAGCTCCCACTCTGCATCTAGACCTGCATGAAAAGATCCCTGTTTCATATGTAAAAACTAAATTTATATTGGAACAGGTCCCCCATCGCAGTGCCCATTTTCCAATTTTTTTTTTTTTTACAGCAGTTTGCCTATTACCCCTAAAAATGGCCAGAATTTAGCAATAAGATCTGCCTCCCATACACTACAGCAGAAATCACCTGCAGGTTCACAGAATAAAAATGATTTGGCAAAGCCTTGGAGAATTGAACCCAAGCAGGTTCATCCAACACTACTGTATATAGACCTATATTAATGCATTTGTTATTTTAAAAGCCATTATAAAGGAAAATGAAAAGTTGAAAAATATATCTGTCAGTTTAACCCATAATTGATTGAATAATAATTAGTTATGGTTCGTGTAATGGAGTCTTGGCAAAGGAAGTGCTTTTCCCATATACTTTCTGTTAAAGATGTTTTTTCTCATCTCAGGATATTCAGAGATATGTTATAATTGCAGAATAGAAGTTCAAATATGACTGATAATTGAGTCAATACAGACATTACATTTTTGATCTATGTACAATAACAGCTACAGTATATAATACCTATAGAACACAGTATTAAAACATACAATTATGAGACTTGCGTATCCATAGCTATAATTACAATGTTTAAATCCAAAAGAAGGAGAAATTTAACACAAACGCATGCAGAGAAAAAAAAAAACAAAGCATATTTATTGATCACACATAGTACATACAGTATAAACCCATCCACACATAAAAACGAATGCAACCCTATCTGGGTGGCCAAACATAATCTTGGAAATGTTGGGTTTCAGAAATATATATTTTTTCTGACCTAAGTAATTTAAAATGCAAGCTTTCAAAACAGGTGAGGTTTCATTCTCAGAGAAAGTAACCGTATGAAGACGCTTATAGTGTTTGGAAAGCTTGCATCTTTATTAACTTAAGATAGCCAAACAAGGTTACTACTCGGAGGAGGGGGGTTGATAAGACTGTGAAAGACCTGGAGCATACTTGGGCACACTGAAGACCACCGCTAGCTAAACATTAAGAGTGGCTTAATGGGGTATACTTAAATAGAATTGAGCCTTCTTGCAGCATGCAGTTCATGCATATGCATAGAATATGTATCACACAGTGTCACACATTGAAAGACAATTATTCAGGCATGCAACACTGTACCCAAATAATTTTATATCATTCTTGAGACAGATAGAGCTCTCTTTTGGTGGTAATTAATCACCACTGTTTTCTTTATTATTTTTTTCTATATAATGGAAAAAAGACCAAATATTATCAATTATGTTATCAAAAAATATATATGTATATTGTTTGACTGTGTTTTGACTGTGGGTAAGTTATAGAGTCTACACACTATGGTAATATTCATCATGTATAATTCCTGATATATTGACTGCCTTTCTCATTTATTGAGGCCTGAAAATATCAGGACAGTGTAAACACCCCAAAATTGCCCATTTTTGGAAAGTAGATAGTCAAACAGATATTTAATAAGAAGTATGGGGAGTTTTTTTTTTTATTTCAATTTTTGGCCACAAATTTTTGAATTATGAAGAAAATAGATAAAATGTGATTTTATTTCACAAAGCTTACAATTACACCCCAAAACACATTCTTCTACTCCTCTCAAGTCTGAGGATACCACATGTGTGAGTCTTTTTGCTGCTGAGATTCATAGGGAGGGGGGCCAAAGTCCAAGGATCACCTTCAGCCTTTTAAAAGGCATTCATTTTGTATTTGATTTCCTGACTACCTATCACACATAAAATGACAGAACAGGAGAAACACCCACAAAAAATACATTTTCAAAAGTAGACCTTCAAATGTACTTAATTAGAGTGATGATGGGTTTTTTGAAGAACATATTTTTTTGCCACAGGTTTTTGTAAAATTAAGAAATTTAAAATTATAATTTAGTTTTTTCTTCTTACACACAGCTATAAAATATTAAGATATTTCTTATACACAGAATTGCCTGCTTAGAATTACACCCCAAAACACATTCTGCTACTCTTTCAGGGTATGGGGATTCCACGTATGTGAGTCTTTTTTGCAGTCTAGAGGCATAGAGTGGCCCCTTTTAAGGGGCATAAATTAGGTATCCAATTTCCTGACTGCATATCACGTTTGGAGGTCCAGGAGTGCTAGAACAGTAGAAACACCCACAAAAATTACCATATTTTGCAAAACAGGGAAGCCAAGGTATTTGTTAGCCCCCATACACACGGTCAAAAATTCCGACCGAAAATGTCCGATCGGACCATGTTGTCGGAAAACCCGCCCGTGTTTGGGCTCAATCAGACTTTTTCCATCGGAATTTTCGACGGAAAAAGTTTGAGAGCTGGATCACAGCAATTCCGATCGTGTGCAGCCTAGTCCGACGGACAAAGTGCCACGCATGCTCAGAAGAAATTCTGAGATGTAATCGCTCGGTCAGGTAATTCGTTTGTAATCGATATAGCACATTCGTCACGCTGCAGTGTTAAAAATTGTTTAATGCAGCGCATTCTCTTTTTTTCTTTAGAATGCTAGAAGAATGAAGTTCGTTTGCTGCTCATATTCACACAGATTCTCCAAAACTTATTTCTTTATTCTGTTTCATGATTTCATGACTAGAATATTTTTATTTGTCAGATCTCCTGACTCAGAGATCTCATCTTCGTAATTTTTTTAGTGTGTTTTGTGTGTCTCAACTTACCCCAACACCATTATTATCATTTTATTTTCTTGGTTTATTTTTGAATCTCTAGGAGGTTGTTTGGTGTTGGTGTCCCTTGTTAATTTGACTTTGTATTCTTGAAATGTACCTGCCTACTCACAAATAAACTGTCCTTTTTGAAGTAAAACACACATAGGCAAGTATTTCTTCAAACAAAAAAAACTTTATTAGGTCTCCTAAACAAAATAAAGAGGAAGGCAGCGCTGGATAAACTAGTCAATTTGGAGCAGCCGTTTGGCCCCAGGGCAGACATCAAATATGTAATCTCCAAATTGGTGGCATGAGGAATACATATCTGAGGGAGAACAGTCTGGTCCAGAAGTGCAAGTGATCAGGAAGATCAGATGACATATATGTCCCCAGGATGTGGTCAGACAAGAGGCTGCATCTTCTGGCAGACCAGACTGAACCCAGGCCATCACTCTCTGGTCTTCTTTAGGCACTTCCCTCCAGGCTTCCTTCCAGGCTGTGGCTCTGATTTTGTAGTTGTGGCACTTGCCACAGCCTCCTCCCGGCTGAGGTATTCCTGTGTATGTTCTTTGTTCATCAATCACACAATTTTCAGCTCATGACTGGTGCAAATTGAATGTTAATAAATAGAACAGACTATCATTCAGAGCCCAGCATTTTTCATTCTTGTCCCAATCCTTTTTGGTCACTACTGTCTATTGATATGTCAACCAATTTGTTAAATCACAACTTAACTGATCAATAATAACATTTAGTTAACATCATTAAATGTACGACAAGAAATATGTTCAACAATGCTATACCTGTCTCAAGCTGGGCCCCTCCACATGTTGCTGCCTGGAAGGCCCAGGTTGGACATCGGAAGCCTCAGCTGATGGCGAAGTAAGCCTGGAAAGCCAGTAGAGTGTTGGCATGGGTTCCAACGGGGCTGCCAGAAAATGCAGCCTGTCATATAACAGCATCCTGGGGACATAAATTTAATTTGGATCTCCTGATCGCAGGGACTCCCGGAACATCCTGCGCTCCATCAGATATGTAGTCCTCATGGCACGAAGTTTGTACTTCACATATTTGATGTCTGCCATGGGGACCATGATCTTATACAAATCAACTAGTTTATGCAGCACTGCCTTCCTCTTAGTTTGTTCATTATAATCGGGGTGTGAAATATCCCACAGCCAGGGCAGCTCCCTGAGCTGATCAATGAACATTACCCGGAAAAAGGGCAGGTCAAAAGGATCCATTGTTTGCTCTGCAAGACACAACACAAGACAAACCATAATAATGTCAGGCTAAACTCTCCTAATCTTGTCCCAAAATAAGTCTCAATCTAGAAGCAGTATAGGCTAGTGATGTACCAAGTTAAAATTGCACCTTTGTTCCCACGATCGGCGCTCTCTCCCTCTGCTCCCAGCTCGTACGCACAACACACGCGTGTGGCGTTTTATATACAGTGCGCATGCGTGAAACTCCACCCGCCCCTGGCGATCTTTCTAGTCTATTCTATTCCCTGCCCCTTCTCTTTATGGCGCAGTGGGGAGAGCACATGGCGGAGACACAGCAGGTGCATGATAATTCCACTAACGAGGAGGAGGACAAGGAAAGCCCGGAGCCAGAAACGTCCCGGTCCCGGAGGAGAAGATTTAAGGCCTCAAATATGTCCTTTGTAGAGATGGCAGAGATGGTGGACATATTGAAGAAGAGCGACTATGATGGGAAGTATGGGTCTTACCCCAACCCAAATGTCAGAAAGGCAAAGATCATGGCTAAAGATGTGAAGAGTCTGCAGAAGAATGTTGGGGTACGACGATCCAAGGATCAACTGAGGAAACGCTGGTCAGACCTGAAATTGAGGGAGCAAGATCAGTACAGAAAGATCAAGCGACTTCTTGAAAAAAGTAAGTAGTTGTTGTGTGTTCATATTATTATTATTATTGCTTGCATACTGCTCTATGTGCTTTGATTTAATGTTGGACAGTTCAGTCGTTCGGCCACTTCAAATACGATGTTTCGGCAAGTTGCAGGAAACTACATTTGATTCACTGTAAAGGAGAGGACATTCAGTAGCTGTTTACACATCTGTACTCAGGAGCACTAGTACTGGGACACCAGAACACCCTTTTTATTAGCAAGCCCCACACATGTGCTCCAATGGATACTATAGGGGTGTCTCCATCTGACAAACTTTCACAAATCAGGTAAGTATTCCAGCTTTAGAAAGTGTCCCAAATAATGTTTTCTGCTTTGAACTCAGCCCAATAACCCAATTGTCGACACTTCCAATCAATGTTTCATATTCCTATTTCTGCCCTCAAATATCTGTGTGCTAAGTATTCCTTTTTTACATTCTCATAGGGGAGAGAAGACTCGGGACATCTGAGGACACCAGGGACCCCACACCTCCCAAAGAAGGGCAAATTCCAACACCAGAAGCAGAGGAGGAGGAGGAAGGAGAGATTGTCGAAATTGTCACCACAACAGGTGAGTGTCTGAGACCACAGCTTCAGGTAAGCTAATCAATGTATGCCTGCATATTTATAATACAGTGTTTTTTTGGGTTTCTTTTTAGGTGCTGTGGATGTTGTGGAAGAATCGCATTTTACCAGTGAAAGTGCACACATCCTCATCGGGGAAATAATGGTGTGCAATCGCAATTTAGATGATATCAAGAAAAACATCAATGATGTTCAACAAAAAATTAAGAAAATCATTGATGTTTTAGGGAGAATCTGAAACACACCAAAATAGCTAGCAGACATTTTCTGTTTGAAAAAAAAATTGTAGCATTTTTTTAAAAGCCAAATTTGGAAGATGCACAGAGTGTGTCAACATGTGCTATCTCCCATCTTGCTACTAAAGTGGCTGAGATGAAGGGGTTGCACCCCCAAAACACGTCCATTGATCCCCCATGATGGGAGATAGCACATTTTGACATTCTAGGCATATGTTCAGGAAGAACATGCCCAGTTTGATCCCCAATTTGTGTGCATCTTCTAAATTTGGCTTTTCCAGGGGTGACACCCCATGTGATGAAGGCAATATCACCACATTTTGGACATACTCATGTCTGAAATTGTCTTCACTTTTCAAAGTTGAACTTTGTAAGTTCCTGTGTTCTGTATGTTATGCTTTGATACATGCCTGTTTACACAAAAGCGCCAAGTTATATTAATGTTTCCAAAAATAATGTTATCTACACCCAATATGTTGGTTTGTTGTAAAACCCTTTTAGAAACGCACATGTGAATGTGCTTGAAGTAAAAATTTTCATTATCAACAATGTGTGGCTTCCTTATTCAATACCCCAAAAGCAGTATTTGTAGTAAAGTTTTTTTTTTCTGTGTCAATGGGTGTTATTTACTAAAGGCAAATCCACTTTGCACTGTGCAGTTTCAGGTGCACTTTTGCAGTGCACTTGTTGTGTATTGTGGATTTGCCTTTAGTAAATAACGCCCACAGTGCTTTTTAATTAACCACCAATTACACCATTTTCAGGACTCCACACATTTCTGTCATGGTGCTGAAAATGAGTAATCTTTTTGTCAGTAATGCACTACATACAGTGGTGTGAAAAAGTGTTTGCCCCCTTCCTCATTTCCTGTTCCTTTGCATGTTTGTCACACTTAAGTGTTTCGGAACATCAAACCAATTTAAACAATAGTCAAGGACAACACAAGTAAACACAAAATGCAATTTGTAAATGAAGGTGTTTATTATTAAAGGTGAAAAAAAATCCAAACCATCATGGCCCTGTGTGAAAAAAGTGATTGCCCCCTAAACCTAATAACTGGTTGGGCCACCCTTAGCAGCAACAACTGCAACCAAGCGTTTGCGATAACGTGCAATGAGGCTTTTACAGCGTCCTGGAGGAATTTTGGCCCACTCATCTTTGCAGAATTGTCCTAATTCAGTTACATTAGAGGGTTTTCGAGCATGAACGGCCTTTTTAAGGTCATACCACAACATCTCAATAGGATTCAGGTCAGGACTTTGGCTAGGCCACTCCAAAGTCTTCATTTTGTTTTTCTGCAGCCATTCGGTGGTGGACTTGCTGGTGTGTTTAGGATCATTGTCCTGCTGCAGAACCCAAGTTCGTTTCAGCTTGAGTACACGAACAGATGGTCGGACATTCTCCTTAAGGATCTCTTGGTAGACAGCCGAATTCATAGTTCCTTTTATCACGGCAAGTCTTCCAGGTCCTGAAGCAGCAAAACAGCCCCAGACCATCACACTACCACCACCATATTTTACTGTTGGTATAATGTTCTTTTTCTGAAATGCAGGGTTCCTTCTACGCCAGATATACTTGGACACACACCTTCCAAAGAGTTCCACTTTTGTCTCATCGGTCCACAGAATGTTGTCCCAAAAGTCTTGGGGATCATCAAGATGTGTTGTGGAGAAATTGAGACGAGCTTTGATGTTCTTTTTGCTCAGCAGTGGTTTTCTCCTTGGAACTCTGCCATGCAGGCCATTTTTGCCCAGTCTTTTCCTGATGGTGGAGGCATGAACGCTGACCTTAACTGAGGCAAGTGAGGCCTGCAGTTCCTTGGACGTTGTTGTGGGGTCTTTTGTGACCTCTTGGATGAGTCGTCGCTGCGCTCTTGGGGTAATTTTGGGCGGCCGGCCACTCCTGGGAAGGTTCACCACTGTTCCATGTCTTCGCCATTTGTGGATAATGGCTCTCACTGTGGTTCGCTGGATTCCCAAAGCTTTGGAAATGGCTTTATAACCCTTTCCAGACTGATAGATCTCAATTACTTTCTTTCTCAATTGTTCCTGAATTTCTTTGGGTCTCGGCATGATGTGTAGCTTTTAAGGATCTTCTGGTGGACCTTACTGTGTCAAGCAGCTCCTATTTAAGTGATGCCTTGATTGTGAACAGGTGTGGCAATAATCAGGCCTGGGTGTGGCTAGAGAAATTGAACTCAGGTGTGGACAACCACAGTTATAGTATGTTTTAACAAGGTGGGCAATCACTTTTTCACACAGGGCCATGATGGTTTGGATTTTTTTTCACCTTTAATAATAAACACCTTCATTTACAAATTGCATTTTGTGTTTACTTGTGTTGTCCTTGACTATTGTTTAAATTGGTTTGATGTTCCGAAACACTTAAGTGTGACAAACATGCAAAGGAACAGGAAATGAGGAAGGGGGCAAACACTTTTTCACACCACTGTACTTTAACTAGAAAAACTAGCTGTATGTAGCAGACCCACAACATTAGAAGATTATTTTTATGAAGAAGATACTGTCACCTCATCTCACAAAGAAAGTGGGTTTACACTGTTGAAGATAAAGGCCAAAAAATAAACCATAAAATAAGCTACGAGACACCTAAAACAAACCCAAGCAGTAAATGAAAACAACTGTTCTTTCATTTTAAAAGTTAAATATATTAAAAAATGTCTCTCAGACATTGTCTGGCATATCAATGGCCCCTCTACCCACAAAGTACTCCATATATCTTGTTCTGACTTCGCAGGCATTTTGGGGGGCAAGCCATAACGGACAGCTTTAAGGGCCGTCAGGTTGGCATTTTGGGGTAAGTCAGCATCAGGGCCAACTGAGACCACATAGATCGGTGAATGTTTTTTTTTTAAATTGTGCAGAATGCAGCAGGAAAGCACAATGTGATTGAGTTTATATTCCGCCATGTGGATGGGTGTCAAAAATAGGCGAAACCGGCTGGCCATTATCCCAAAAGTGTTCTCCACTACTCTTCGGGGCTCTGGACAGCCGGAAATTAAAGACCCTCTTGTCTGGGGTGAGGGTCCTCATCGGGAAAGGCTGCATCAGATGTCTTGACAGCGCAAACGCCTCATCCGAGTCATTCTGCATTCTCCTCTGGAGGTGGCAAGCCTAGGCTGCCACTCTGGAGACACCAGTAGAACTCCGTCAGCGCGATGACTCCACCATCCGAGATCCGGACATTTTTCCCCTCGTCCACATACAGGAAGTCATATGTCGTTGACACCACCGTCAACATAACGATACTATTATACCCCTTGTAATTATAATAGTAGGACCCCGAGTTGAGGGGTGGGATGATGCGGACGTGTTTCCCATCAATTGCCCCTCCACAGTTGGGAAAGTCCCAATGGCTGGCAAAGTGGGAGGCCACAGTCTGCCATTCCTGTAGCGTTGAAGGAAACTGTGGAGTCAAACAAGAAAAAAAAATTGTATTTTTGCACATAAACATTGCAAGCAGATTATAAACAAACATTTTGGGCCAAGATCAGTCTAACATTTTTGGAAAACAGTATTTAAAAACAAAGTATAAGGTCACCTTAGCAGATTCCTCACCCCCCACCCCACATCTGATGGCCCATTGCCAAAAATTAGGGGGGGAATGTATTGGACAGGTAACCCTCTCCACTTCATTGAGAGCTGAATGCCTAAATAATGTGTGATAGTTTGGCCAGAAACTTTTTACTTTACACCAGGGATCTCCAAACTACGGCCCTCCAGCTGTTGCAGAACTATATGTCCCATGAGGCAATGTAAAACTCTGACATTCACAGACATGACTAGGCATGATGGGAATTGTAGTTCCTGAACAACTGGAGGGCCATAGTTTGGAGACCCCTGCTTTACACTATTGGCGGCCCACCGGACAGGTAAGAAGTGTCATAATACCGAAAAAAATATCACAAAATGAACAAATAAAAGCACATTTTTACATTCTGCTATTACTTATCAAGATAATAATACGAGTAAAATAAAATTTAAAAAGTAGCATTTGGAAGTATTGAGGCAGGCCCTTGCACTACATAATAATCTGACCACTAAAGAGGTAGGTATAGTGTGTATTGGGTTTGGCAAAGTCAGCAGATAGAGGATTGGTATCAGCTGACCTAGCAGTTGGGGGAGGGGGTTCCTAATGAGTTTGGCCCACCAAAAAAAAACCTTGGGGACTCTGCATGAAGTTAAACACACACATATCATTTGTAGAGATTTTAGGGGGTGTTTAGGGGAAACCAATACTATGGAGCTGACAAAATACATTGCTAAGTGACTAGGCTATAGGTATATATGTGCCCAGAAGAGCATGCTGGGGAGTTAAGTGGAGGCAAAAATGCATGAAGGACAAAACAAACATTAAAAGCTTCCAGCATGCATGAGGACAAAGGGGCACAGCATATTACAGCATATTACAGCATATTACAGCATATTACAGCATATTGCAATCCTGGTAATTAGGGAACGAGGAAAGAAATACAATACATTAGCAAACCTTAAATACATAGAATAAAGGAGAAATCTTACCTTCATATAGTCCTTCTGCAGGACCTGTATGATGGCAGAACAGATCTCTGGAATAATGATCCCCAGAGCATGGGGGGAGATGCCTGTGGAGAACTTGAGGTCCTGAAGGCTTCTCCCTGTCACCAAGTACCTCAGCGTGGCAACTAGCCTCTGCTCCACAGTGATGGCTTACCTCATACAAGTATCCTGCCTTCTGATATAAGGGGTCAGCAAAGCCAACAGACGGTGAAAAACAGGGTCCGTCATCCTGAGAAAGTTCCTGAAATCTTAAGGATTATTTTCCCGGATCTCACGAAGCAAAGGCATGTGCGAGAACTGATCACGCTGGAGCAACCAATTCTTGGTCCATGAACTCCTCCTCGCCCTGTTCATGGACTGGGCTTGTGTCAGCACAAACTCTACAATGAGTACGTACACGAAACATGGGTTCAAAACGGTCGGCTGGTCAGAACGGACTAACAGAAAGCACTGATAAACAGCAAGGCGTGAAAGAACGAACTGAATACCAGAAACTAGCGGACAATAAGCAGTGAAAATCAAAGCGTACTATATCGAGATATAGGCCGCAATGACAAACAAATGCGAACTGACTACACACACTGATAAACAGATACGCACCAACAAGCATAAACTGTAGAGCAGTAACGATCCGAAGCACAAGTCTGAAAAGCGCGAATCGTCTCTAACCAAACTTCTACTAACACGCGATAAACACAAAATCAGCAGAAGGAGCCCAAAAGGTGCCAGACGTGGTGCTGAACTTCCCTTTTTCTAGTCTCATCGTACACGGCTTACATTGCGGCGTTCTTGACGACCAGAAATTCCGACAACGTTGTCCGACCGTGTGTATGCAACACCAGCTTCGGACAAAATCCGACGGATTTGGTCATAGGAATTTCTGACCGTGTGTAAGAGGCATTGTGAGTTTTTTGAAGATTTCAGTTTTCTGCTAGAGGTTTCTGGGAAATGCATAAAGAAAATGCAATTATACTTTTTTACACAACAAGTTATCAATTAATAAGACATGCAGTATGGGCATACAGTACTTAGAATAACATTCCAATACACATTCTGCTACTCCTCTCAAGAATAAGTGATACCTTATTTAGGAGACTTTTTTGCAGCCTAGTCACATATAGGGGCCCAAAATTCAAGAATCACTTTCGGGTTTGCAAGGGGCATAAATTATGCATATAATTACCTGACTGCCAATCTAATTTTTGGAGGCCCTGCAGAACCAAGACAATGGAAACAACCACAAAATTACCACATTTTGGAGATTAAACACCAAAAGGTATAATTTAAGTCTTTTAAAGATTTTATTTTTTCCATAAGTTTTTGGAAAATGGAAAAAATATGTAATTTCCTTTACACAAAGTTGTCAATTTAATAAGATATTTCTCACACACAGCATGGGCATACTTAGAATTTCCCCCCAAAACACATTCTGCTACTCCTCTCAAGTATAGAAATAGCACATGTGTGAGACTTTTTCATTATTCGGACTGATTATGTAGTGGACAGTGAGGTTCATTCACTAAGAAGAAGGTGTTGCACCAGTTCATACATTAATTGGTGTGCTGGGAAAAGTCATTAATCGAACGTATGAACTGGCGCACATTGAAGAGCAAATAGCGATAATAAATACCCGCATATGTAAACTGCAACTGGTGCTAATGTAACTGCGATTTTCTCATTGATAATAGTTTACGCCCATTACAGTTGGTTAATTTCATCTAATTGGATGTGTCTTGTTAGGCAATTAGTAATTAGTCTCAGTTAATTAACCCTTTCGATGCTAATCTCATTCCTATCACTTCTAATATATCTTTGAAATGTGTTTTTTTCTTTTTTTACCCAAATCTCTCAAATACATTACAAACAACAGAGAAGTGTTTCTAAACCCAATAAATTAATATTTTCAGATCTTTAAAGGTGACCATACACTGCAATCAGTTAGATCTTAAATAAATTAGATTTAGTGCAAGAGCCTGTTTGATTTCCTATAATTTGAATTAAATGTTCAAGTGCGTCTTCCTATTACCTATTTTGCCTAAATATCGAGTTGTGCAGAGATTGGCCAATCAGATTGCATAGTGCATGACTGTCTTAAGAGCCAAATTTGGAATGTAGATGTGCAACGACCCACTTGTATTTTCCAACTGATATTTCTTGGGCATTATACAAGGCCCATGAAAAAACACCTTTTTTCAAGACATGCTAGAGTGATCAGGAATCCTCAAACTACGGCTCTCCAGCTGTTGCGGAACTACACATCCCATGAGGCATTGTAGTTCCTGAACAACTGGAGGGCCGTAGTTTGAAGACCCCTGTGCTGGACCATTATTATGCCTCCAGAATTGGGAGTGTGGCATCTACCCAACTTCTCTCTGATGGTGGACACAAGAACCTACATTTATATATATATATATATATATATATATATATATATATATATATACACAGTATCTCACAAAAGTGAGTACACCCCTCACATTTTTATAAATATTGTATTATATATTTTCATGTGACAACACTGAAGAAATTACACTTTGCTACAATGTAAAGTAATGAGTGTACAGCTTGTATAACAGTGTAAATTAGCTGTCCCCTCAAAATAACTCAACACACAGCCATTAATGTCTAAACTGCTGGCAACAAAAGTGAGTATATCCCTAAATGAAAATGTCCAAATTTGGGCCCAATTAGCCATTTTCTCTTACTGGTGTCATGTGACTCGTTAGTGTTACAAGGTCTCAGGTGTGAACGGGGAGCAGGTGTGTTAAATTTGGTTTTATCGCTCTCACTCTCTCATACAGGTCACTGGAAGTTTAACATGGCACCTCATGGCCATAAAACTCTCTGAGGATCTGAACAAAAAAGAATTGTTGCTATATATAAAGATTGCCTAGGCTATAAGAAGATTGCCAAGACCCTGAAACTGAGTTGCAGCATGGTGGCCAAGACCATACAGCTGTTTAAAAGGTCAGGTTCCACTCAAAACAGATCTCGCCATGGTTGAACAAAGAAGCTGAGTGCACCGGCGCAGCGTCATATCAAGAGGTTATCTTTGGGAAATAGACGTAAGAATGCTGCCAGCATTGCTGCAGAGGTTGAAGGGGTGGGGGGGTCAGCCTGTCAGTGCTCAGGCCATACGCTGCACACTGCATCAAATTAGTCTGCATGGCTGTTGTCCCAGAAGAAAGCCTCTTCTAAAGATGATGCACAGGAAAGCCTGCAAACAGTTTGCTAAAGACAAGCAGACTAAGGACATGGATTACTGGAACCATGTCCCATGGTCTGATGAGACCAAGATAAACTTATTTGGTTCAGATGGTTTCAAGTGTGTGTGGCGGCAAACCAGGTGAGGAGTACAAAGACAAGTGTGTATTGCCTACAGTCAAGCATGGCGGTGGGAGTGTCATGTTCTGGGGCTGCATGACTGCTGCCGGCACTGGAGAGCTACAGTTCATTGAGGGAACCATGAATCCCTACATGTACTGTGACATACTGAAGCATGATCCCCTCCCTTCGGAGACTGGATCGCAGTGCAGTATTCCAACATGATAATGACCCTAAACACACTTTCAAGACGACCACTGCCTTGCTAAAGAAGCTGAGGGTAAAGATGATTTACCGGCCAAGCATGTCTCCAGATCTTAACCCTATTGAGCAACTTTGGAGCATCCTCAAACAGAAGGTGGAGGAGCGCAAGGTCTCTAATATCCACCAGCTCCGTGATGTTGTCATGGAGGAGTGGAAGAGGACTCCAGTGGCAACCTGTGAAGCTCTGGTGAACTCCATGCCCAAGAGGGTTAAGGCAGTGCTGGAAAATAATGGAGGCCACACAAAATATTGACACTTTGGGCCCAATTTGGACATTTTCACTTAGGGGTGTACTCACTTTTGTTACCAGCAGCTTAGACATTAATAGCTGTGTGTTGAGTTATTTTGAGGGGACAGCAAATTTACACTGTTCTAAAAGCTGTACACTCACTACTTTACATTGTAGCAAAGTGTAATTTCTTCAGTGTTGTCACGTGAAAAAAAAAAAAAAAAAATATATATATATATATATATATATATATATATATATATATAAAAAGATATAGTAAAATATTTACAAAAATGTGAGGGGTGCACTCACTTTTGTGAGATACTGTAGATATATCTATATGTACACACACACTGAAGCAGGACGCACTATACATTGGTCCGGAAGTAAATCTGTACACAGGAAGTAGGGGTGTGTTTTGAGACCAAAGCATTTAGACATACACACATGACCCACACAAACACCACCCCATGTAAAAATAAATAAAAAATGATCTTAATTTGCTAATAAGGATCATCTCTTCCTCAGAGAAAAGTGAGCCGGGGATGGTGGTGGGAAGAAATTCACAGCAGGACAAGCAGCTTCCTGGAGGGGCGTGATGTCATTCTGCCGCTTCCGGAACCAGATATGTGCCACGGGTACATACCTCTGTGCGCACACAGCAATTGCGCATCTCACATACACAGTGGTCGCACATCTAGCTGCAGGAACCCAATTTTATGGAAATAGTAAAGCAGATGCATATTTCCAGGACTGGACTAACAAATGTTTCTAGTAAAGGCAACTGGTGTTTTCTATTAAACAAGGTCTAAATGGGCCATTGACATGCATTACAGTTGAACTTAGGAATGTGTCTTTGCAAAGTTAAACTAAATGAAATCCTTTCTGCTTGGGGATAGATTGCAGAGGGATTAGAAGTCTTGTCAGTTTTTGGGGATGTGTGCACCCCCATAGGGTGAAGACACTTCCCAAATTTTGACAGTTTCTCCTTCAAATTGATTAACTTCCTGTCACATAGTCAAACAGGAAGTGAGGGTAAAACCCTACCAATGTCTTTCCTTGGTGACATACAGGTCAATCTAAATATATAAAGTTTCCCCATTAGGTAAATTGCACTCTAGCATTTTGCTGTGTACACCCCAAAGGATTCGGTATCTTGGACTTTGGGGTTTATTTACTAAAGGCAAATTCACTTTGCACTACAAGTGCACTTGGAAGTGCAGTTGCTGGAGATCCGAGGGGGACATGCAAGGAAAAAAAAACTGCATTTGGGGTATACACAACAAAGTGCTAGAGTGCAAATTGCCTAATGAGGACTGTCCTCCATCCATGTTTCCAAACTTATCTATTGCTTCTGTCTTACGTCCTTACAGACTGTAGGTCATGACACAGGAAGGAGTTGACCCGTTGTTTTTGTATTACAGCACCAATTTCACTTTCAGGCCCCATTCACATCTATTCAACAACAGAGATAAAAATTACACAACGGCTACACCTGATACAAGCTTGACTGAAAAAGGGGAACTGAATTATAACAATTCCTCATATAGTCATCGCATGCTGTCACCTCAGAAATTAAATTAATTAAAGACTTGAGGTGTGTTCATCTGAATTTTAGGTAAGCATACAAAAAAGAGGGGAGAAAGAAATTTCCCAAGTAATTCTTCAAAAGCCGGATTTATCAAAAAATATCTGCAATTCTTTATTGAAAAAATACACATAAACAATGGAAGCTAGTAAAAATGTGTATATAACAAACCTCCACCACATACAATAAAAATAGAGAACTTTGTCTAAGGACATATATGGCCACCACAAGCAGACAAACACTCCTTACAGATATCATAAATTGCTGATCCTCATAGAGAAATCCCAGTGTGAACATGGATGGATGTAGTATCAGTGCAAATCGCTCAGTATCTCATGGATACCACACATTGAGCATTTATCCTATCCACAACTGAGTTAAATAAACTATATTTAGGAGCATAACATAATACAAATATATAACAATGATAAAACTAGCACAAGATCAACTCAAGTGACTAAGCTTGTTATAGCAGCGCTATTATCACAAAGTCTATGATAAACTTTCATGTGTATACAACACACAGGGTAGAAAATAGTTGATAGATGGTGTGATAAAAGTCCCAGAAACCTCAGATGATAATCTTGCTAAGGCATGCAGTAAACATCCCAACACCAGAATCTGTGTGTCACACTCCCCTTCGGGGTTCAAACTCTCCCCAAGGATGCATATATCAGGCACGGATAGAAATACCACAGGTGTCCTCAGCATCAAAACCGATATCACTGTTTATCATGTAAATTCTAAGGTGAGAAGACTCCATGTGTTCCATTTCATGGAACTCACCTTGGAATTTACATGTTAAACGGTGATATCAGTTTTGATGCTGAGGACACCTGTGGTATATCTATCCGTGCCTGATATATCCATCCTTTGTGGTGAGTTTGAACCCAGAAGGGGTGTGTGACACATGCATTCTGGTCTTGGGATATTTACTGCATGCCTTAGCAAGATTATCACCTGAGGTTTCTGGGACTTTTATCACACCATCTATCAACTATTTTCTATCCTATGTGTTGTATACACATGAAAGTTCATCATAGAGTTTGTGATAATAGCGCTGCTATAACAAGCTTAGTCACTTGAGTTGATCTTGTGCTAGTTTTATCATTGTTATATATTTTTATTATGTTATGCCTTCGTATTTAAGCGGCTGCTGAGGGGTATGCAGTGGTAGTTTATATTACTGCTACTGTGATAGTCTTTTATGAAATCTGATATATCCATAGCGCTGAGATAGTGGAAGGAGGCCAGGATTCACTGTATTTTTCTTTTATATTTAGGAGCAGTTCACGGATTTAACCCTGGTAAGGCAAATTGAAAATGAATGATGCATGAATAGCAGATGTAATGATGAAATAGGAGTACAGTTTCCTAATAGTATAAATCAAGCATAGATGGACACGACAAGAGTGTTCAGGGTTCCCCCAGATAGTAGGGTATACAGTAAATGTCCAGGTTGTCAGTTAGAGGTGGGGACGGGCTGTTGGATCTCTAGGGGGCAGGTGAGTGTGTGTATGTATATACACTTCCCAGCCGGGAAAAAAGGAATCAATACAGCTCACCACTCTCCCGATGTCCACCTTGTCCACAGCATCAAAGCAGTCAGACCGACATTCCACCCATTTCCAGGGAAGATGGGAACCACAGAGGAAAAAGTGAGACCTCCGTTCGCCACTCCACGTGTCCCATAGGCTACCAGTGCCATTGGTGTTCAGCATTGTGGTACATGTATGTAGCTGTAGTACTCCCGTATCTTTTTACAGCTCCCGGGGAATGCGGAGGGGGGTTGTTTGCTAGTAGGTGATTTGTGCCCTTATTGCAGAGAGCGTGTGTCAGAAACCTTGAATCAGACTGAGACAGAAGTACAGTTAAATCACACTTGTTTAATAATAATAAAAAAAGGTAAACATAGTCAAAACAGGAGTACAGGAACCGGAACAGATAGTCAGACAAGCCAAAACATCAGGGAGCCAGAAAACAGTGTAGCAGGATCTGGAGCCAGAAGGAATGTCAGCCAAGCAAGTCTTTAACAGGAACACAGGAGTGCATCTCTAGAGATGTGACCAAGGTGAAGGCAGAGATCATCTGGACTGGACGGCTTAAGTAGGCAGGACTGATGAGCAGGATATCATCAACAGGTGAGTCACTGTGGAGAGATAGGATCTGGCAATTAGCCAACAGCTAACACTGAACGGCCAGCTCAGAGAAGGAAGGTCTGAGCTAATTTCCGACAGCGTGATGGCGTCATGCTGATGCGTTTCACTCGTGACTCAAGTTTCTTCAGAGCATGTACAGATGTCTGGCAAGTATCCTTTGATAGACCATGCAAAGTATGGCATATGGTGTCTCCACAGGGTTCAACAGATGTCCACTTCCGGTTACTCCACCAGTCATACAGTAACAACAGTAAGAATGGCCAGCCATGGAGTGCAGCAGAGCTCCAAACAAATCATAAAGTATGAATAGATAAAGATAAGAAAAGTAATAAGGAGGAAAAAAATGTAAATAAATCTAAATAATAAAAAATATAAATGAATATGAAAATATTAAAAAAATGTGGAAAACAATATAAAAATGTAATGAATAATAAAGTATTGGAAGAACAGAAAGGACATATAAATCCCCTACCACACCATAGTAAATCCTTGGTTAGGTACAGATTGGGTTCACTACTAGAATCAATTTAATGCCAGAGAAGAGAGTACCTCTAGATGTAGAAGAAAAAAAAAAGAAGAAGACGAAAAAGAAGAAGTGCCCCATATTTGCCCCATATTTTGTGATTATCCTGATGAGGGCCTGTTTTTGGGTTTTATGTCTTGTACTTTTGGTATTGTCCAGTAGATCTCTTCTATTTTCCTGTATAGCTAATGTTTTGTCCTTTCTAATGCAGTTATGCAAATATACCCTTTCTTTGAACCTGCCATACAGTTCCCTTGCTTCGATCCTAAAATCATCTTCCTGAGAACAATTCCTTTTAATTCTAAGGAATTGTCCGACAGGTATTCTATGGATAAGTGATTGGGGGTGATGACTTGTGGCTTGTAATAGCGTATTAGCTGCTGTCTCCTTTTGATAGGAGTCATGATCTTGTTATCTTTTACCCCTATAGTCAGATCCAAGAAGGGTAGAGTTTGACAGTGATAGGAAAAAGTTAGTTTGATATTTCTGTTATTGTGATTCAGCTCATCAATGAATTGAATTAATTCCTTGGGTGAACCCCCCCCAGATCATCAACACGTCATCAATGTACCTCAGCCACAGAATTCTGTGGCTGAGGTACAGTGACGACAAGTATACAATTTCCTCCTCCCAGAGACCAAGGTGGAGACAGGCGTATGAAGGAGCCCAAGGGGCACCCATCGATGTCCCCATGATTTGTTGGTAGTTGGCACCCAAGAATTGAAAACAGTTGCGTTCCAACATAATCTCAAGGGTGTCAACAATGAACAAATTTTGAGCCCCAAGGAGCAGAAACTTTTTCCCAGAAAGTTTTGAACTCCCTTTAGTTCCCAATCGTGTGGGATGGACTTGTATAGGGACTCCACGTTGATCCCCACAAGAATAGCTCCCATCGGGAGAGTGATGGTGTCTAGTTGATGTAAAACATCTCGGGTATCTTGGACAAAGGAGAGCAGATCACGTATAAGTTCCTTGATGTACGCATCAGTAAATTTACCTAGTTTTTCAAAAAATACTTTTATGACAGACACTATGGGCCTTCCTGCAGGGTCTGGTAGGGACTTATGAAGTTTTGGGATTATATAAGACATGGGTGTATTGAACTAGAGGACCTTCAAATAGTTATATTCTTTTTTCGTAATAAGACTTTCTTCAAGAGCTAAACTCAGTTTAAAATTTAGGGCCGCTACGATGGCTGATAAAGGATTAGAGGTAAGTCTCTGATAAGTAGATTTATCTAGAAGTAAACGCATCACTTCCTGTCCATATTTTACCTGAGATAGCAAAACAATATTGCCACCCTTGTCACTGCCCTTAATCACTATGTCAGGTGCTTCCTCCAATTCTTTACACACTTTTCTTCCTTCCCGAGTTAGGTTATCCACTTCCCTCCAACTCCAATTAATTTTGGACAGGTCTTTTTTCACTTGATCCAGAAATAGATCTATCCATTTATGTTTTGACAAAGGTGGCATCTTAACTCAGAGTCAGCATTTTCCTGCAGTAAGGATATTAGGGCATCAAGTGCTTCTACTTCTTGCTTATTGGATTGATTAACCTTAGTTTTGTTATGGTGCTCTGTATGCCAGTACCTAAAGATCACTTTGCGCAGGAAAAGGCTGACATCTTTATATACCTCAAACTCATTCATGACTGATTTTGGTGAGCATGAGAGTCCTTTTTGAAGTAGGGAGATGTGATGTTGATTCAATGGGAATTCGGTAAGATTAACTACCTTCATGTCCTGCCTAATTTCGCCACCCCTATTCTCACTAATTGGGTTGCTGACATCAAGTATGTCCTGCGTGTCCTGACTCTGAGTTCTCTTTGATTTTTGTCTATTTCTTTTCTTATTCCTTGATCCACCACCTGTGTTTGGGTATTTTTTTACCCCCTCGATGTTAGTTTGTTTTTTCCTTTTTTGGGCCTGTGTTGTCTATTGCACCCTCTCCCTTCTCTAGAAAAGTAATGGATTTATCTCAATGCTCACCCTTACTATCTGTTGATGAATAAGCATGCGGAGTGGGGGGTCTGATTTTTTCCTCATCCTTTACGTGATCTACTTCTGCCCTTTTGGATAGTCAGATTGAAAATATTGTCTCTTTCCCAATCCAAAAGATTGTGTTTAAATTTTTCCTGTTTGTTAGTTTTTAGATTTTTCTGTGTTCTTTTGACTTCTTTTTTAAGGCATTCATTATATTTCTCAAAGTTAAGGTCTTGTTTAAAGGATTCGAGTAAACGTACACTATTATCTTTTTTCTATTTTTCTACAATCATTTGCATGATTTCCAGACCACGTTTCACACAGCTCAATTCAATACACTGTTTTATATAATCCCAAAACTTCATAAGTCCCTTACCAGATCCTCCAGGAAGGACCATATTGTCTGCCATAAAAGGCCCTCTTGAAAAACTAGGTAAATTTACTGATGCATTCATCAAGGAACTTGTACATGATCTGCCCTCCTTTGTCCAAGATACCCAAGATTTTTACATTGACTAGACACCATCACTCTCCCGGTGGGAGCAATTTTTGTGGGAATTAACCTAAAGTTCCTATATACATCAATCCTGCGTGATTGGGAACTAAAGGGTGTGCAGTACTTTCTGGAAAAGAGGTTTCCACTCCTTGGGGCTCAAAATGAGTTCCTTGAGTTTATTTTGGAACACAACTGTTTTCAACTCTTGGGTGCCAACTACCAACAAATCAGGGGGACTTCGATGGGTGCTCCTTGGGCTCCTTCATATGCCTGTCTCCACCTTGGTCT